>VWZL01001116.1:483872-653544 GCA_013396915.1 Stercorarius parasiticus
CAAGCCTGGCCTTGAATGTCTCCAGGGATGGGGCCTCCACCAGCTCTCTGGGCAACCTGTTCCGGTGCCTCACCACCCTCATTGTAAAGAACTTCTTCCTAATGTCTAATCTAAACCTACCCTGCTCTAGTTTAAAACCATTGCCCCTCATCCTATCGCATACAGAATTTTTACCAAATTCCGAATGAGGTCTGAATGATGTTTAGATCAAAATCTATATTTAACACAGTATGTTTTATCTTTAGATGGAACAATGACATATAAATATCAGTCTCATCCATAATATTGAATATTTGTTTGAATAGTACACCAATATTATTTTCTATGTGCTGAAATTTATATTGCACATTTGGAATAATTTTATTAGTCTTTATTCAGAACTCAAACTGAGCCCACGGGCTGGAACATACCACTATTCCTACGCTTTATTGTTTTCTTTACTGGGGAGTGATGACAGAAATATCTACTCCTGTCAATTAGAAAAGAAGGGAGCTGTCTGCTTGGCCCTGACTGATGTCCACAAATGTTTGTTTGGTTTTTAGTTTTTATTCCTGGTGTAGAAAAAATATATTCAAATGCTCTCGATTTAGTGCTAGATTCTCTCATCTCAGCAGCTCATTGTCTGCTTTTTCTAATACTTATTGGGAAAGCTGAACGGGGGAGTAAGTGAAATCAATATTATATTTATTTGAAATATTACCGCAATAACTATATTTCAAGAAAATATCCAATTTCTATGAAGACCAGCTGATCTGAATTATAGGTTAGTCTGATAGGATGACCAAGGTATAAATTGAAGTTAAAGGCAATTACATAAAAGCACTAAGTGCGCTTAATAAATGTACAGTGAAATGCAGGAGATAGCAATTTTGGTAGGGTTTCTAGGAGTTTGTTCCACAGATCGAATCTGACAGAAGCATACTTTTCCTAGGTAGTCTGCTAGAGTTTTCATAGAGTCTAAATGTTACTGTAAATAACCCATGTTTTCTTGAAATGGATAATTCACTACTTTTTTTTTTTTTTTTCAATGTGTCTGTTCTCTTTAGCTGAATGTGGAGCAACTGTCTCTGGAAATGAAGGAACATTGCTGTCTCCAAATTTTCCTTCTAATTATGACAACAACCATGAATGTATCTATAAAATTGAAACAGAGGCTGGAAAAGGGATTCATCTTAGAGCCAGGAGCTTTCAGCTGCGTGAGGGAGATATTGTTAAGGTAAAAAGAAGACAATCTCACTTTCTGCCATGCTCAACATTCACATTGCATGAAGAGCTCCATTTTTAACACCAGTTATTTTTATTTTCATTTCACTTTCTCATACAAAATGAATGAATTCTGTGTGGATAGCATCACTTTCTTTATACTAGATTCAATTATTTATACTAGATTCAAAGAAACTATAGGTGACATCAAGTGTTTAATTACATTTATAGTGGGTTAAAATCTAAAAAGAAAACCTTAAATGTTGACTTGGATTTTGAATACAAATTGCCTGTATTCTTTTCTGTTTGCAGTAATCTTTGTAAGTGTAGCATGGCAATTGCTTAAAAAAGTTTTTAAAGCTTTTAATTTTGGTACATTTGTGGTACATTTTTATTTTCTTATTTTATTTGTCTTGCACAGAACTGTTTTTTTAAAAATTAATTACATTGCTCATTTGAATAGAAAGAAGCTAGCTAACATATAGTGTTGTAATATTGGCTAAAACTGTAATTGCAGAAGATGGTTTTCATTCCTTATGTTGTAGGTAGCCTTTGGAACTTGGCCTAAATATGTACAGATTTTGAACATGTAATGTACTTTTACACAGCATGGCCATAATCTGTCTTTTCTTAATAATTGCTGCTGCATTCTTGTATGTACTGAAAATCATGACATTTATCTGAAGTGTTGAGCATACATTTAATTACTCTTTCAAATGTATGTCTCTAGATTTTCCAGAGTTAATTGATACTTCAAATCACCAAGTATTGAAGATTCAATTAGCAACTTGAAGTCTGGGGATCCCACAGCAACCCATTTAACATGTTAGAAATTGCTATCTACGTTTCTAACTTTATTTACTATTTTTATTTGCATTGAATGCTTCCCACAAGGAGTTTAAGACATCATTGTTATGGATCAAATTTTGATGGCCATACTTTTATCCATTTTGTCATCTTAAGAGACTCCTTATGTAAATAAGTGTGACAATTCAATTTGAAGTTATATCTTTCCTGCAAAGTACAAGGCATTCAGAGACATGATGAAGGTGGAGAGGAGAGGGAGGGAAAAAAAAAAAAGACTTCTCTTTAAGTATTGTCTTTATTAATATAGACATTCATATATTTTTTGTTATTCCTGTTCTTTTAGCAAGTACAGACTGGATTAGACAATGAAATAAGCAAAACTTTAAGAATACCCCAAACTATTAGAAAGTTACAATCAAAAGAACATCATTTTCTCCATCTTTATCCATAAAATCAATAATAATTGCCTCCATGCTTGTGTGGTCACCATGTTTGAAACACTGCAAGACCTTGGCCTATGGTTTCCTGTTTAGATCAAAGAGAATTGAGTAGGTGGGCAGAATATGTGGTCTATATTGTCCTTTGTTCCCATCTTCCGTGGTCTGACAGTGCAGATCCCCCAAAGTATTTTTGCACTGAACAGATGCAGCAGACAGGGAAGAACTTAATTGCCCACTGAGTTGCTTGGATATGGTACATAAGTCTCCCAAAAGCTTTGCACATATCAAGTTATAAATAATTTAATAAACTACCTGAACAAAAGAAAATCTTAGAAAGCCCTAAACAAACATTCAAGAAACCCAATTATCCTTCAGAACATTTCATGAGTAATGTCAAGCATACTTAGAGATATTCCCTGTAGATATAAGAAAGATTTGCCTGAGAGAAAGCTGTTCTGAGCAATGTTAGATACTTTCCTCTTGCATAGATCTCTTAGCACAATACTCCTGAGGGTCCACAGGAAGCAAAGGCAAAATTGTGGTGAAGTCTGCACTGCAAGGCTTGTTCTCTGGTTCTGAGGCAACTGGCACGGCACAACTTCCAGTTATATAATTAAATTCTCTTCCCCATAGCCTCCCCATAACATGTATTTATAAAAAATAAAGTCTATTTCCTCTTCGCTCCCATGCCAGGATGTCCTTATACATATATCCATTGGAATCAGCCCTTGATCTAGCTCCAACACTTTACCCAGGCATTCTCTGGAAGACTGCCAAAAGAAGCAGGCCAAAATCTTGAGTGAAAATGTGCCAGAGGTTGATCAGAGTGTGCAACTGAATGTTCATGTTTGGGGTTGTGTCCTAGCTTTGTTTATATCAGTGGCTAAAGTATCTCTAGTATTCAAGTTTTATAAACTTGTCCACACAGCTTCTGATTTCTTTAGTTAATCTATAGGAGACATTCTTCTAGACTCAACTCAAAGAAATGTTCTTTCCAGCCTTGCCATGCATCATGAGATGATATTGACTGCCTGCTTACCACTAAAAAGACACTTTGTGATGATTTACTATCTGCTAGATGAAAGCAGGGAACAGTTCAGGAACCTCACATAGGAAGCCAGCATGAAGCATTTTTGTTTTCCAAAACAATGCCAGTTATCTTAGAAACATAAGAGTTACTTTGCTGTGTTGAACCAAGTGGTCCGTCAAGCTCAGTGTGCTTTCTCTGATAATAGTTATAGGTGATTCTATTTGTGTAAAATATGCAAATCTGGCCACTGTCTGTGCTCCATTGCCCTTATGCTTCCCTAACATCCACAGCTGTTGGATTAAGTTAGACCACACTTTGCTGGCTCTTCCATCTGCTACTGACATGTTGTCTTTGAATTTTGGTAATTGGTTAAATTAGTGGATACTACTATTTATTTTGTTATGTTATTTTATTTTTTTTTTATTTCCCCAAAATGATTTAGATTTGTTCCTTAACTATGGTTGCGTGCTTTGGTTATAGCCTACTTTAAGCAAATATATACTATCTACTCTCTTCTCCCTCTTCCCTTTCCTGTCCTGTTTTGCATGGGAAGGAGATCTGAGCATGTGAGACAGAAATAAATTTTCCTGTGCTCTGTCCAGACCTACAATCTGTGCAGTTGGGAAATTAAGACACTCTTCAGAGGCTTACCTTTCCCACAGCTTTGGCAGGGCTGTGGATTTCTGAAGTTTGCTTTCTTTTTTATCTGTACCCTAAATATGAGCAAAATATGTTATGAACACCAGCCTTCTATCTTGTGTCTGCACGGAAGAATGCCCCAAGACTGCCTTACAGGCAGCTTGCAAGGGATGCACTAAGGCTTAGAATATTTATAAACCTCGTGCTGAAATATAGGGCATTTTTCCACCTAAGTGTCGTACTCTGTTTTTAAAGAAAATGTGTATATATGTAATGTTACATTGGGTGCCGGTGCCCAGGTACCAGCAACAGGGGCTGCGGGGCGGCCTTTGTGAGGAGAGGCCGGGGCTGCCTCAGACTGGACACAGCCGGTTCCAGCTGGCTTTGACCGACCCCCGCAGGGCCCGGCTGAGGCCCGCAGCCATCCTGTGGAAAGCGTATTTCAGAAAGGGTAAAAAATGCTGCACAGCAGTGTGTGAGAAAGAGTAGTGAGGAAAAAAAGTGTGAGAAGCAATCGTGGTAACACCAAGGTCAACCCACCACGAATGTCTTATGAAGTGTATAATATCAGTATTTGTCTGAGGTAGGATCACTAAGAATTCCATGAAGACTGAATGAAAATATTTGGGAATATATAGAGGAATATGCATAGCAGTGTCAGGAAACGATACAAGAATAATCTCTCAAACTATCAAAGCAGTATTTTAAAAGCATTTCACTTTGGGATGATTTTATGCCATAAAGATCTCTGCAATTAAGGAAAATTGCAAAATTTAGTTGTAAGTAATTTCTTTTTACTGTCAGAACGAGGAACTGGAGTTTAAGAAAATCGAGCCTTCTCCTTCAGGTGAGTCTGTTGTCACATACCCACAGCAGGTGCAGACACATTAGCACCGTTACTAGAGCATTTCGCCTCAGGAATAATTGTAGCACTGTCCTCTTCTCTCACCTGCATATTTTAATCCCAGCAGTAAAGCAAGCACTTCCCTTTTAGTTCCTCACAAACGTTTAGGTGAAATGGGGCATCCCTGAATGCTCTGGCTGCATTTATCCTCGTGCTCCAAACAATGCCATCATCATTCCCCACTGCCCCCGAGGCCAGCTTCCTCAGGTTGACTACATCCATAACATTAAACTCTCTAATCTTACAAAACATGGTGTTTCACTCAAACTGTCTCTCAGTCCCTGGCCTATGCAGCTCTTGGATTAATGCTTTCTCAGGAAAGATTTGTGAGGGTGTTAGTAAGTCTGCATTAAATGTGTGCCAAGGATGTACTGACAATAAATACTATGTAGGCAGTGTAGTTGTGGTGAGTGGATTCCTACTCTGGCACTGTTTACTTACTTTGAAAATATGAACCACCTTCAGCTGTGTATATTCAACTAGGTTTACTGTTGGCACAAGGGGGAATATTGAGGCTGTGGTGCATAGGGAATTACAAATACTTTGCAAGGCTATTTCTGACATCAGTAAGACGGTGCGCATGAGAAAGGGTCAAAGTGCTTTCAAGGAGAATACATACAGGTTAATGACTGTAAGTCATGGAGAAAGCCTTCTATAGCTGTGGCAAAGTTTGAATTAGAATTAGTGGGAAAGAAATCTGAATTCAAGTAAAACAAAAACAGAATACCATTTTGAGGCATATGGCAAAACTGAGTACTTGAATTATCTGTTTATTTTAAAGCTTATGCTTTCTCCCTCACTAACATCTCCCTTTAAGTGCCACTTGAAATTTCTACTTATGGTGAAATCTTTATAATGCAATCACCATAAGTTTGTTAGAAGTAAGAGGAAAACCAGAATGTAATTTCATGTCTTTCATCTGTTTGGCCGAATAGACCTTCCTTATTTCTTCATGACAGAGAAAATAATGCTTAGTAATTGTAGCACGTGAATTATATTTAGGATTCTCCTAAATAAGTTAAACATATGCAGTACATATTAGTTAATAGCTACAATGTCTAGACTAGTGTATTAAACATGTTCTCTGGCTCTGGAGGCAGTCATTTATGACAGAACGCAATGTTTACACAAGCTGCCTATTGTGAATGGGTCTGTGGCCCACACTAATTACCAAACCACAACCAAGAACTGTTAGGGAAAATGCTTTTTCTTTCCCAGGATGGTTCAAACAAGTTATCAGTATAGCAATGGAAATTCAATGTTTATAGTTGTTCACTAACATGGCTTCAATTACTAGAGTAGACGTGTACCTAGTTATGTCTGTAATGTTAACAATAGCTGGACAACTGTCACCCGTTAAAAATTGTCACGGCTTTTTTTACAGCTTTTTTCTTTTTATCACGTGATCCTTCTCATCTCATTTTTATTTCATAAACCAACGTTTTCATTTGTATCTAGATTCATCTTGAGAGATACTATTGTTTAACTTGCTGATCCTCAGGTAGGAAGAGTATAGGTAAAAGTGAGTGAAGTAGAATACTGTTGGAACAGGATATCTGAGCAACAACTGTAGTAATTAGCTGTTATTTTTTTCTTTTAAATATGAATAAAAATCACTTTTATTTTAACATAGCATTTTTTGTTAATGACAATTAAAAGTAGATAATTTAATTCAAAGTAATATCTCTCAAACCAAGTAAAATGTATCTGTGCTTTTTGCATAACATGTATGAGCAGAAAGTTATTAAAAAATAAATCTTATGGTGAATGAATGCTTTATTTCGTACAAGAGATTTCCAGCTCTGTAAAATAAAGTGTAATCAGTCCGTGAAAGTGATCTGTAGTTCTGGCCTAGGACAATGGTAGAAACTTGGAGGCATTTTTTTCAGATACTCAGCACAGCTTAAAGTCATATTTCTGCCAAGAGGTAGACATTAAGTATGTGTTAGTGCTCGCACGAATCTTAAATATAATAGATTGTGTCTTCCGATAGCTCATCTATGTGCCCTGATTTAAGACAATCTTTGCCTTAGTAATAAGGACACAATGTATTGTTCTACTAATGGCTAGCATAATATATTATTTTCAAAAGTTTCTTTTGGGGAAGGTCATTATTTATATCAGTATATGATTATTAAACTGTATTTATGCTTTTATCTTAAAAAATATTTATGCATGTTGTTTTTATTATTTTCTTTTTTTAATGTTGGCACTTGAGATGAATGAGGTACTTTCAGGAATTTCACGTATATTGATAGTATGCTGGTATTTTCTCCACTGAGAAAACAGCTCTGCTTTTAACTGTTTGTCATTATCCATAAATGTAGTTTCCGTGGCCTGTCCTCTCAGAAGATGCACTCCTAAATTTCATCAATAGATCTAACTGTACATTCAAATGGGAAGTAGTTTCTGTGACTCAAATGTAGCAATTTAGATTGTTAAATGGGTCACTGCCTACTTCTGGCTGGAATCACTATAAATCCTCACTGTACCACAAGGTCTGAGAATGGAGAGGGGAAGATCCTGAGCTGAAGATATTTACTGGAATTGTAGCTTTTGAACTATTTATCTGCAGTCACTCTAGGACGTATGAGATCAGGGTAAATTATCTTTTACTTCATATTAGAAACCAGCTGCTCAGATTCATTACTTGCTTTTGTATAAGCATTCACATGATGCATGGTATACGTTTTCAAAGTATGAAACACACTCCAAATTTGCCTATTTTTCCATGAGAAAGTATAGATGATCTATTTAATTTAAAGAAAAAAATAGCTTTTTTAAATTAATCTTGAGACCAAAAAAACCCATAGAAGACTATTTTGGCACTTTATGGTTCTCAGGGCTTTACAATAAGCAAAAATAATTTTTCACCCTCTAGCCAATACTAACTCTTTGTACTTGTCTTGTATTGGTGAACAATCAAAAGGACATTCTTATTAATTCTAGGATGAAAAATCACAGAAGTTAGTACCGTTGATTTTGTCTTCCTTTGAAATTTTCAATAAAGTAACATGGTAAACAAAAATCTCTCTACACTTAGTTTGGAAATAGACTCACATATCTTTTTGGAGACTTATCTTTCTTTGTTAAAACCTAGACTAAATAAAAAAATACTGCGGGCTCAGAGTATGAAATAAAAAGTGACAGATAGACTTTAATACCTCAGTTCTGCTGTTGATATCTCCAGACAGGAGAGAATAGAGTAGAATGGGTTTTACCTCTTACAGCCTTACTTCAATGGTGATTTCAGAAAGTATACTTCTGTTAGCCTTTGTGAATAATTGCGAAAGTTAATCTGAGCTTATGAAACCTCAAAAGATAAGAGTGATGTATAAATATTAATTTAATTCAAGATGAGCTCACACTACTGAAAAGGAAAGAAGACTATAAAACACCTTAAGGGTGACAGAATATTTTATATTTCACTGAACTGCATAACCAAGTGATATATACCTCACAAAATGGAAACATTAAGTTTTTGGAGAAACTATTTGCCATACATAGCTAACTTTGGAAGTATTGTATAAAGATAAACTAATGTTTTTCAAATACTTAGATTTGATGTCCAATTTCATACTATTATTTTATTTCTACAAGGTGTATGATGGAAAAGACAGCTCTTCACGCTCTCTGGGAGCCTTCACCAAAAATGACATGATGGGAGTTATCCTTAATAGCACCTCTAACCATTTGTGGATCGAGTTTAATACCAATGGATCTGATACTGACCAAGGATTTCAGCTCACTTACACAAGTAAGTAGGTCGCAAATATGGTCAGATTGACTGTTTTGTGGGGAAATATGTATTTCTCAGCTGCAGTGATATCTCATGAAATGGTGAAGATAATTTCCTAGAATGTACTGTGATGAGCAGGCTTAATTTTAATTGCCTACATGGCTGGATAGGTGTTAGTAATTAGTAAGACCATTACTAAACTGAAAATTGTAACTTTTTAAATTTAGAAAGCATTATTATTTTGAAGATTTAGCAGTGAGGTTTAAAAAAGAGTGAACTGTGATATATGTGGGTTGAATAACACGTGTTAGCAAGTTAGTGTTATACTGCAGCAGAAAACTTGTACAGAGCCAGATTTTAAAAATGGAACATTGAGTCACTGCAGCCAAATTAGAAAAAATAAAGAGTACAAATGAGAATAAAAAAAATACAGTGTGCCTGGTTGCACACTCTTAGCTGTCCCAACTGCTTGTCAGGATCAGTGTGGAGTATGCTAAAAGGGGACCTAAGTGAACAAGTTTTGATGAACAATGCACTTGTCCCACAGTTTGCATGTAATTAATTTAAGTAATTTAGCTGGCAAAAGAATGAGTCTTTTAGGGGGGATAATTTTGAGGATAACTAGTTTGTTTCCAACATACATGAACAGATACTTTGTCCAGGTTTCAAGGAATCTCCAAGTACCCTTTGCCTCCAATTGATCGCCTTTTACATCAGCTTCCATGAGCTCCTGTTGAATCCTGCAGACCAGAGCACCAAATTATACTATGGCACAGAAATAGAATCATACTCTTTCTAGTCCATCTGCTGGTTTCCCTTTGGATTGGAACCAGCTGTGGAATAAGCAGAAATCATTCACTTTCCCTTCTGTCTTGCCGCTGTTCCTGGTAAATCTGAAATCTTATCATCCTACCTTTAGCGTTTTTTTCTTAGAGAACCATAAAGGAAAGGAAGGTTTCTTTGGCTAGATGAGATGTATTCGTGATTTCTTCTTTTTTATTATTTTTTTCTTTTATTTTTTTTAAGTCTAGATAGTATTTTTTTATGTATATCATTTTATGTTTCAAAATCCAGAAATAATTACTAGGCTAATCTACTCTGACTTACCTATAGAGACTGCAGAATTTTTTCTTTGAAAATAGGAACAAAACATTTGTTTTGAAAATAATCTTATTTTAAGAGCTCTGATTTCAGGGGACCTGAATCAGTTCCTTTCAAATCCTGCTACAGCAATAAGTTCTACCAACCATTTAGAAATAGTATTTTATTTAAAGATGGAATTTTGCTTAATTTCTGCATCCAATAGCTTGATTTTATTACACTTCCATTTGCAATTCTAATAAGATTTACTCTCCTGTACCAGATTTTTCTATGTAACTTAACTTATGATAATTGCTGACTTAAGGCTTTTTTCCTAGCTGTTTGATTAGTTTTGAATCTCTGTTTTCAATTCTTCCAAGTATTTTCACATTTTCTGAAGTGTGTAGACAGAATTTGATGCAGTCTTCTAACAATAATCTTAACAATACTGTGTACAGAGGCAAAACTTACTTTCCTATGTCTTCATAACATTGTTCTCTTTTTTTTACTATATCATAGGATAAATTTGCAGCAGTTCAGGTTGAAATGTTTATCTGTTATGACTTCTCCTCCTGCCTGCTCTCACATGAGGCAGTCCTCATTTGTAAATACAGTCTAATTCCTTACTTTTCATATGTATTTTTAGGAGTCCAAATTCAAGACAATACATTTTGAGATAGTGACCTTCTAACCAAGTGACTTCTGTAAACTGGAACAAGAAAATATATTCTGTGTTATTTCCAAACATTTCAGTGTGGGATTTTTCATCATTTATAAATTGATACAAGGAGAAGATGCATTCTTTTGGAATGCTTTGAAAATTGGCTTCAGTGCTAACTCCCTTTTTTTTTTTCTGAAGGAGTTCAATCCTAGCAATATTTTAAAGATTAGATATACCAGAAATTTAATGTCATTATTTGATGGGATTGGAGTCTTTGGTGCAGTTCCAATGCAGTTACTAAACAAATGTGTCCATTTTGCATTTGGTAAACATATCAAACACAAAATGATAATTATCTGTTTGGATTAACCAATTTGTAGTTTATAGCTGGAATTGACTTCCCTGAAAGATTACTTTGCAATTTATTTATTCACTTTTCAGATTGAAATCTAATACCAGATACTTTAAAATCACTAAAACAAAGAAAAAAGATAAAAGAGTGTTAAAATGTGATCTCACTGAAAGAAAAGGAGAAATATGTATGCTGGAGTGAATGAAATTGAATAATGAATATCATAAGACTATTAGAAATAGCTAGAAATGATGATGTAATAAATCTAGTGGTAAATCAATTTTGGCTGTTCCCTATCTTGTTGATGAGTTCTTGCTGCCCACAAGGGATACATCAACTGCCCTTAATTGTTGGTCTTTTTAGTACTTTTCTTCCCATTAATGCTATTGAAATTAAGATTAGTGCAGCTTTGAAACTTGAATTTTAGAACCATTGCCATATACTGTTATAAAGCCTAACTTAAAAGGTTACTATTTCAGTTCTGTGCAACTACCTTTCCATCTTCTTTAACATTGCGAATTCTGTGGATGATGTTATATTTACAAATACAACAGAAGAACAAGCTAATGATCCATGAGAACACAAATGTGGATAAAGAAAATTTTATTTCTGTTTTCAGGATCTCATTACTGACATAATAAAACAAAATACTATACACTCAGAATCTGAGTGGTTTGTATAAATTGTAGAAATCAGAATATAAGCAGGTATTAAAAGGAAATCTATAAGGGATTCAAGTTCTATTGAAATCTCCTGTACAGGAAATTGCCTCAGGGTAAGAACAATACTGAGTGGAAGCTAAAAATTACAGTCATTTTGTTCTTTGATCTGTAACTACAAGATGGTTTCAAGGAAACAGATTTAGCACAATGGGTAGAAAGAACTTTCCACTGGAAAGGATCATGAAAAAAATCTGTACTTTTTCTCAATTTAACTGTTTTGAGAAGCTAAGGAATATTTTGACTGAGGACTAAAATTGTAGTGATCATATTTGAGGAAATTGCTTCAGAAAAATGGAGACAATAACATTTTGTTAATATTTTAGCCTGAGATCAGTCGGGTAAGTATATATGAACGAGTCAATGAAACTGCAATTTGAGTGATAGCTGAATCTGAGTTTACCAGGGGAGAAAAAAACAAGAGGACTAAAGAACACTTGTGTACTTTGTGTAAAACAAGTTGATATAAAGCCACTTCCTTAAAGCTAGGGTGAAAATGTGTTAGGATTAACAAGTATCTGGTTCTACATATAGTACCTCTACACTGGTGTCAGAGGGAATGACTGAACGTTCATATCTCAGTGCTGAGGAAATGACAACGTAAACTTCATAGGACTAATTTTTTTACCTAAGAATGATCTCAGATTTCAATAGATTATTCCATCTTAAATGTCTTTTATATACAAGTGTGTCCTGGTTTCAGCTGGGAAAGAGTTCATTTCCTTTCTAGTGATTGCTGTGAAAGGAATGTCAATAATGCATATTATTTTATTTGTTGCTAGGCCATGTTTATGCTTTTCAAGGACTCTTTTCAGCTTCCCATAGAAGCTGAGAAGGAGCATAGACAGAACAATGGAGTGGCCAGTGGAGTATTCCGTACCATAGATGTCATGCTCAGTATATAAATGGGGGTTGGCAAGGGGGCAGGAATCTGTGATCAGTGCTTGGAAAGATAGCAGTCTACCAGGTGGTGAGAGTGACTAGTGTTATTATTATTATTATTGTTGTTGCTGGTTTTATTATTATTAATAATAATTATTATTATTAATTTCCTTTTCTGTTATTGTTCTATTAAACTGTCTTTATCTCAACCCAGAGCTTGCTGAAATAGCAGAGTTTTTCTTTGCATCCTTGCCCAGTATGTTTTTAAATATCGTGGGAAGTGTTTGTAAAATCCAGGGAACAAAAAAGGACTTTTAATATGGCTTTAATTCCCTAAGAGTAGAGGACATCAATAGACATCTGCATGTAAAAATATAAGTTCATACATGTCATAGCCGCAACTGACTCATGTGATGGTTACTTTTTTTCAGTTGAGAAAATGTCAGTTCTTCTTTCATAATTTCGGTTTTATAATTTGGGGGATTTTTTTTTTTTTTCCTACTGTGTAGTTATAACTTTTCTCCCTGAGATACGTCTAGTTTTTGTGGGGAAGAGAAGATGTAGCCATAGGCATTCCCACAGCTGGACCTACATTTCCTATTCATTGCTCAGTTAGAAGATTTGGCCATTCTGGTATAAAGACGGCAGTGCTTTGTGCTGTCATGTCAGTAGTATTTAACGTTAAATTGACATTCAAATTAGAATGAAATCTTATTGATGCTACACAGTGACAGGCAGTAAAAGCAAAACACAGATGTCTGGTAAAAGTAACAGACTGCAACTTTAAATAAGGAACAACGCAGTACAACCTCTGAATAACAAACAGGCAGTCTGCCTGCAGTGTCTAACCCCTCCCCTATCACAGTCCTGACACAAGAGGAATTTTAACAGTGGCTATTTTCACCCATCTTGTGTAGAACTGAACTTACTCTCAGTTGTGTCACAAGTGCTTCCTTGCTAATGTTTAATCCTCATTCCTTGAACATAGTCACACTTTCCCTAACTGCTGGAAAAGCAAAACTGGTCCCTTCACATTTTATCATACAAGTCATATACAAATGTTTTGTGATGCTCTGAGTACTGCATAATGCTGACTACTCTGTGGTCTGTATGTGGTCTCTCTATGGAGATCACAGTGTACTCAGCACTATACTTCCACAGTGATCGCTCTTGAACTCCTGTGAATTTAACTTGTACAATAATTTTACTTATGTCTTACTTGTTTCATGTAGATGTCAATACAAAAATTACTTTCACAATTTCTCTTTGCCAGTAGCTGTGTTGTCACTGGTTATCTTTTAAAGACGTTGCCATTTTATGTGCGTGTCCAAAATTCTTAGAAAGATGATAAAACACTTCAAACAATCTTCATATCTCAAAATAAAGGCTGCAGCAAAGAAGGCAGTGTCTGTGCTTCCTGTTCAAATACTTGTCCACCCTTGTTTTCTCAGTAAAAGTTCCCACACAGCTGAGAAGAAAACACGCCTTCCCTTCACAGTACTGGCTAGAACTCTCAAAACTCATTTCTTCTCATGGTGCCTGAAGGTGGGTGTCTATATTCATGATAACCATTCACCCATTTCCCCAGAGTGTGTCCTGGGGTTGTGATGTGTAAGGAACTTTACCACTATGTAGAACTGCTCTCTGGACTCTCCTCAGAACTGAGTGCTTTAACCAAGTTCCTTGCACCGATGGTTGCCTGTCTGAGATAGTGTGAAGTTGCTCTCGATCCTTATCCAGACATCTACTTTTTTAGGAGCAGTTTATCTAGCTCTCTGTGGCAATTTCACGGTTCCTCAGTCTCGTGCAGTATATAATAGAATCAAAAGCTTCATCTATCTGGAGAATAAGCCTTGGAGTCCATTGTGATGAGTCAGTGGAAGAGGTCATCCAGGAATAGTGACAGATATCGGTAGGAATGTGCCTGGCTCCGTTGGGCCACTCAGCAGTATGTTCTGCCTCACAACAGACTCCTGTGTGTTTCAGAAATGTGCAGAACAAGTTTAAGACTTTTTAAAGTCTGAAGACCATTCAGAGATGTGCGGTATACTCTGTAGCTGGATTTTAACTTTCTAAAGACCCTTCACTCACCTGTTCCTGATTCACTGCTATAGATTAAAAATGTAGTTCCATGTTAGTTCCTCAACACTTGCCTTTAATTTGTATCCTCCATTTCCCTATGATGAAAAATTAGATACTTTCCTCCACCTCTGTGCTAAGATGGAAATGAGGGCTAAAAAATTCTCACTAAGGATTTGTCTTTTTGAGAGTGAATATTATGTAGACTGAGATCTTAACTTAATGTTAACTTCCGCCACATTTGAATCCAAGACCATTTCTTTCACTGAAAGCAGAATTTTGTGTGGCTATCATTTCTGACAGAAGAGTGGTCAAGATTCAGGCCCTTGAGCTATGTTCAATTCCATAGAATTTGATTAAATTCTATGTAGTGTTTCTAAAAGAAAACAGATTTAGGATTGTGCATGGATGGATTTAGTGTTTTTAAAATCATAGAATCATAGAATGGTTTGGGTTGGAAGGGAGCTTAAAGATCCTCTAGTTCCAACCCCCCTGCCATGGGCAGGGACACTTTCCACTAGCCCAGGTTGCCCAAAGCCCTATCCAGCCTGGCCTTGAACACTTCCAGGGAAGGGGCATCTGCAGCTTCTCTAGGCAGCCTGTTCCAGTGTCTCACCACCCTCACAGGAAAGAATTTTTCCTAATATCTAATCTAAATCTACTCTCCTTCAGTTTAAAACCGTTACCCCTCACCCTATTACTACACTCCTTGATAAAATCAGAGTCCCTCCCCATCTTCCCTGTAAGCCCTGTCTTTACATACTGGAAGGCTGCTATACGTAAGTTTAATATTTTTATTTGCATTTAACATCCTCTATATTTAGCATGCATAGTTGGCAGTTTTACAGTATTCTTTTCATTGGTCTCAAGAGACACTTTTCAGTCTAAGAAAAGGTATTTTGAAATACATGTTTCAGATGTGATGCACTGGTTTGGCATTCATACTATTCTGTTATTGCTGAAGCCTTAGTTCTAATTTTCAGCTTAATTCTGTTTTATAAACATTCTCTTCCCATACATCTTTTAAGGAATAGTGAACATTAGTGCACGGAAGGTGAATCTGAATTAGCATGATCTAAATTTATATAAATGGTTTAAACCTGGAAATTAATTTAAGAGAATCCTGAACTGAAATTTAATTTACTTCATTTCCTATTCTACAGTAATTGAAAATATTAAAAGACTGTCAGTGAAAACATTGTTCTGAAACTGCAAACTCAGTCAATTATTCTAGCATACAAACAGACTCAAATTCAGAAATACAGTGGCTTTCCCTCAGGCTCTATATTTGAGCAGAACAATCCAGTAATGAAAAGAAGCTCTTGCAGTTTCCTTTCAGTAACTAGTTGGTGTATAATATCTGTTCCAAAGAGAACCTTCACACACTGCAGTAAAAATGTAAGACAAAATTAAATGAAAATAAGCAAAAGGCAAAAAAACATTAAATGAATATGTCTTCACCTATACATATATATATGTATATATTCATAGGTCATTTTAAGAGCAGTAAAATTATGTGACTGACCCCAAAGTAACGTAGGCTGTATTGCATGCATAGAAAAACATATTGTAAAAGAAAGTCAAAGTTGCAAAATTGAGAAGTAAAAATTTAAGAAAAGCCAAAAGAAAAATTTGTTAGAAATTTTAATTCAGTTCTTTTGTATACAATAATTATGATATCCTGTTTAATAACGTGATCACATCATAGTCTTTTCCCTCCTTCCCCCTCAAAAAAAAGTAAACTGCCTTCTGCTTCTAATATATTCAATACTTACATAATCTGGCCACAGTTAGTTTCCAGCAACTACATAATTTATCATCTTTAAATCACTGAATTATCCCTCTGTGCATGGGATTAGAAAGAAGAAAGACGTTAACTATTTCTCATTTGCAATTAAGGAAGAAAGAGATTTTATATGAGGTACTAGAACATATGAAAAAGGTAATTTGTTAAAGATTATTTTGATTTGGTTCTGATACTTGCCAGTTATAACCTGTTGAACAACACCTGGATTTTCTCTGTGTGGGACAAAGACTCTCATCCGATCTAAAGCCACTAGGTTTTCCTGTTGTAATTCACTTCTATTATCAAGAAAAGAGCTGCTTTTTAAAACCTTCTGTTATGAAGTTTAAAATGCAGTTATGCTTTGAAGGTGAGAATGAGCGGGGCTAACAGAGATCACCATAGATGTCTATATGCATGTGTTGTTTTACATTTATATTGAAATTCTACTTTTAGAATATGAAAGTAAGATTTTTCAGTGATGCCAGTTCAGGTAGGCTTCTTAAGCATATTTTCTTCTTATCTGCTCATGTATACATCCTAGCTATAGTATTTGAAAATTACAAGCAGATTTCAGTTAAATTCATAATCTCAGAAGTACTGGACTAATGATCATGTTACTTTAATATTAAATAAGTTATCATATTTGAAGCATTATTTCTGAGACCGTAGTGGGAACTCAGAGTTTCCATGAATTTGTCAATGGAATGGCTTGAAGGACAATGACTTCTTTACCTTCTTTGCCACCTCAACCTGAACTTTTTCTCTCATATTTTTTTAAAAATCTATTTCTATGAAGCCATTATAGACTTTGCCATTATTTGTATGTGCAGTTGGATTTACTGAATTATAGCTAGGATTTATTCCAAAAGTTTTCCGATTTCCTCTGCTTTTCACAAAAAGACTCCTGTTCGTTTGCAGTGAATCATTTCCTCTTTTCCAAGTTTTACGTGAGTAGACAGTAGTGTTACTGACAATTTCTTCCCACTGCTGTAATTATGAGAATTTCCCCATGAGCAAAAATTCCTGTCTGAAAGCTTAGGACACTTGAACAGAACTGCCAATATCGTATTGTTCTTTACCACTGGCCTTCCTGCGTACTTTGGCCTCATGTTTGGTGAAAAATTATTATTTCCAGTTTAGGATTATTGTCTCAGCCTTCTCTGTTTTTGGAAAGAGAAGCTGCAGCTAATGAGTATGAGACAAGGGCAACAAATGTCATTATTATCCAACTAATTGTCTTATTGATAAGCAGTTCCTTTAGTCAGGTAGATAATCTGGATTTTTATGTCAAGAAAAAGTGCTGAGCTGAAACTCCTATAAGAAAGTATTATCCATTGAATGACTGTCTCATCAGTATAGTCATGAATTGCCAATAGATTGAAAAACTTGTGAGAAATTAAAAGTGTACCTTTCCAAAGGATACAAAGTAGCAGGTATCATTACTTACTGTGAACACATTCTGCTGTACAAGCATGTAGAAATATATCAATTTATTTGAAGAACATGGTTCCTTTGGTCTCTTCCAGATGATCTGTGTTAGAGTGTAAAATATTCAGTCACCAAGACATAAAAATATTTCAGTCCTCCTTACAAAAACTGCACATCCAAGAGAAAGAGGTCTGGACCTAATTTTGTACCAGTGCATACAGCCCATGCTCATTTGTCATCCTAGGCTCTTTGAAAGTTCATGCAAGTTTCAGATACCTCACTATAGCCACATTATCCAAACACTTTTCTTTCTATAGGCTTTTCTGTCTTTCTCATTAGGTAGAGATTTTGTAATTGGCACATTTTCCAGTACATAATACAGACTTTTTTTCTCTACAACTGTAGGTTTCAATAGCACTTAAATGGTTCCAAGACAGAATGAAAATGCCAGGAACTCTCATTTTGAATTGCATTGATTTAATTAAATAGATTATGTTATGGATGTCTAAGATGCAACAACTGCAGAATGAGTATTTGTTGACATTTACATGCATTTAGAAATCTATTATAGACTCTGAACGTTAACTCAAGTACCATTTCATACTTTTAATTACTCTTTGGTAGTTCAAAAATGATTCAATGTAAAATATATAGATTATGAGTTTAAATTACTTGAGATTTAGATAACACTAAGAGAGATCTTGGTGTTTCCAATGTTTTCATATTACCTTACTTTTTAAATATTAAAACATCTGTTAATATTTCCGTGTATTCACTGAAATAGGATTTATATATGTATTTGTCCTTCTTTTTTGGAGTCACCCCAAAATATTTTACCACATCACTTCCAGAAGCTTAAGATAGATTATACATAATTTATGAGTTTTTTCTTCCATGGCAAGTAGAAATGAAAAGACATTACCTTTTCGCTGAGCAGGGCTCACATAGCCTATATTTATGGTATAGAGATTATTAAACACTACTTGGAATCCCATGGAGGGTGCTTTTAGTCCTTTAGTGCTTAATATGTGAACTGCAAAACTTTTTTGCATTCAGAATAATTAACCCCTCATAGCTTGTCTTGTGAAATTTTTATGGGGATTAGTGGTATTGCTGTTTTAACAGTATTTCCCCATCTGTAACCAACTGTAATATTAATAGGAAATTATATGAATATAAATTTATTCATCTAGGCTGAGATCATTGATAGTGTTGACCTACACCTTTATGCTATATACTATGTTTTCAGGACCTGTTCTTCTTTAAATCAGACATTTAAAGTTTTGCAAATACCCCAGCTGGCATTTCTTTTAAAATGTCTTTATGGTTTTGTATGGTAGGCTTTCTATTTAGAGTTCATACTAAAAACTGCCAGAGTCCACAGAAGTTACAATGCAGGTTTGTGTTTTTTTGAATTTACAAGAAGAAATTCCCTCCAAATTCTTTTTTTGTTTTACAGCTTGGTGGCTACAGTATTCCTTCACTTGATGGTTACAGTGCTCTGGGATCATATCTGAGGCCAAGGTTCCATATGATTCTGTGAAGCATCAGAACACCCAGTGGTGCAAATCTGATCTGAATCTGTCACGAACACATGACTGAATTCCTGTAAAAATAACTAGACCATACAGAAAGAAATTTACAAGCATTTTGTGCTTTTTTGCCAGTTTTATATGTGGTTCAGCATAAAGTCAGAATGGCATTGACAAACAATAATTAATCCAACATAAATCTTGTAAATGAAGTTAACTTGTCAGAAATTGTTAAACAAATTTGCACCATGGGACCACTGTATGAAGGACTGTGATGTTACATTTATTTTACTGTCAGTTCAAGTATTTCTTCTGTTTTAAAACTGTTCTCTTCCATTTCCATGGGTCAAGTTTTAATTGCCATAGTATACTTTGTGCCAAAGCATGAACAAGGTATACTGAGGCAGAAAGAAAAAAAAGGAAGGAATAAAGCCCTGAAGCCTAATTTCTATGATGCTTATAGGGGCCCTATATTCTGGTCTCTCATGACAGTGTGCTTTTACGTTCTGCTAAGACAGACATAATGTAACATGCCTCGCCATGCATTGAAAGTAAAATTTGGATGAGTACCATAGCTCACAATTCAGAGTGTCTTTCTTGCTTTTGTCAACTTTCTAGACCAGGAACTCAACTTTTTTTTGGTAATACTCATCATAAAGGTCTTAGTATTGAACTTAAGGTTACAGTTTCCCAGTAGGGACCAAATACCTAAAGGTTGGTAATGCTTATCTTTTAGATGCGGACTTTTTTGCGTGTCTGGCTTTATTTATTTTAGATTACTTATTTTTTGTATAGCCAATGTAGGTTAACACACAGTATAAATGCATATGTTTGTGTGTGTGTATATATATATATGTGGTGAATAAACTGTATTCTTCCTTTCAAAATAGGTGAAGAGAACATTTGCTTCAGTGTTTCGCTGCCCAGATTTGCTTCTACTGTACTGCACTGTTTACAAATGTAGACAGAACCACAGTACCCATCATAATTAAACTGAGCTGAAAGAAGTTGTAATTAATAGTCGACATAAATTACAGACATGTCAATAATTTTTACCCTGACAACTGGTATTTCTACATTCCTGATTATTTATATCAAATATGACAGAACAAAACACATGGGATAAATAGTGTCAGGAGGTGACAGCCAATCATGAAGATGTATTCTGGCTGTTTTGGTTTAAATTTAACTGGCTTTTATCCATTCACTGTTCTGATAATCCTGTAATGAAACTCCAGAATAAGATAATTGGCAGCACTTTGCCGGTACAATAATCTTTCTCAGCAGTAAGAATATTGGCAGAATTTCTCTGACTGTTGGCTCGTTTCAATGTCAGGTAAACCCGAGTGCTGTGATTGTATGGAGCTTGTGACCATATTTCCCCACTGTGAAAGTTCACAGCATCTACTTTAACACTGAAGTTCTGTTGCTACATTTCAACAATGAGATTTCACAACAATATGGCCCTTTATGACAAGTTACACCAGATGTACAAGAGCATCAGGGAAAAAGGGAATGAAAAGTTCTATTTTTTGTGTATAATGAGAAGGGGAAGGAATTGGATAAGATGAACGGGAAAGGCTGCTTGCCTGTGAAGAAACAGGGCAAGATACTGGTATATTTGCACATGATTAGCAGCTCCCAGTTTTTAATAGGCCTGCTGAAAAAACAGAGATAATCTTGATTGTGGAAAAGTGTAGTGAATGTGTGGCCACAAACTATGTACTGTCATTCTTATATTTTTTCTAGAGTATTCAAAGTGGCATAAGAGCCAGAAATTAGTTTGTTTGATGTTCTTACAGGGAATATTCTATTTTTCAGATACAAAAAGCAATAATGCTCTTTATTTTGTCATACTAAGTGTTTGTACCTGATGTTTTTTTCTTGGCATAATGTTATGAAAACAACCCTAAAAATTGACACTACCACTGGACTTTTCCTGAATTAGCAATGATTAGAAGAAATTAAAATCAATATTAATTTTCCAAGGTGATCTTTTGATAAAAATATCTGAATAATCTAAACAAAACAGCAAATGAAGCGTTTAGTGTCTCAAGGATATTTAAATTTAGTTTTTATGTTTTTTGTTTCCAGTTAGATATTTTTATTTGCATGTTATTTTTTTCTGTATTGTGTATGAAATAGGAAATTTAATTCTGATACCCAAGCCAGGGAGTGGTTATCAATCAGCTTATCTAACACTTTACCCCAAATAAATACTTGATTAGATTTGAGTTTAAAATAGACTGACAGAAAATCTTGCGTCCTCTATTGATATAAATGCTCCCACAGAGTCTCAAAAATAAGATTCAAAAAAGCAATATATTTCTGTCCGGGACTTCATGTCCTCTGACACACGCACAGGCTGAGAAATTCGTATACATACTGCTGTGTACTTAAACACAGTGTCTTTACCAGAGCTGTTTTTTCCTACTTATAACTTGCAAAGGTATTTTGTCATTTACGGATACAGAAATACAGTTCAGTGAGTATTTGTAGAGTATGAGACTCTTGAAGAAGCATACAATTTACCTTGGGATAGTGCTATTGACAGGTGAAAAAGTCTTTCCACATTTGGAGAATGAAGACTCAAAAAGAACTGTAAAAGTATACTAGATTTAGAGAAGCTTCATCTACGTTTATGATATTTATGCTAAAACAGTAAATGGAAAAAATCATTAAATTTCATGTGATTGATCTAAACCAATTTGAGGTGGAGGAGAGGAAGAGCCAGTAAGTCATTAACTAATTTATTCTTTTGTTATTGCAACAGTAATTGAATTTTATGTTTACATACAGAAGTTCTAGGCAAACTTTATATACATATGTATGTATTTATTTATTATGTGTTTTATTTCTTTATAAACATACACACAGTGACGCAAGCTTTTGTAATGAAAATCAATATATTTTAAGATGTGAATTCTATGACGTATACGTACTACATATGTACCAATATAACAAAAGTAATTTTGGAACTGTTAGTCAAAATAATGCCAGACTAGTAAATCATTTTACAAGTTGGATATTTTAGGCTTAAAATAAACAAAACCCAAAAATATTTTTTTTTTGCTTTTCCTAAATGCCAACTCTCAATCTATATTTTTAATTAAATTTCTGTCTTCAGAATATTTAGGTTTAGAGCAAAACCTTTCTATAAGAGCCCCAGTAAGTTTTTATGTTAATAAGTAATAGCAAGGTTGTTTCATTCAAGGATTAATTTCATATCTTTGTATCAGATTATATTTAATTCAATTATAGTATTCAAACATAGTAGTAAAGTGAATTTCAACCTGTGATCTATGGGGCTTCATGGACTTCTGCCACTGAGTCTGTAAATGTAATCAAGAAAAGCAAGTTTATTTTCAAGAGAGATAGACTTTTATAGTACTGTAGCTCACTTCAGAGAACTTGTATCAGTCTACAAAGCAAAGGAGGCAGAAAACCTCAGTGTTAGTGGGTATTTGAAGGTATAAGTGACTTAAAATAATGATGTGAACTATTAATAAGCTAAAGGAAAAACGCTACTTAGTCCTATTTCAAAGTAAGAACAGACAAAAGTGCAGACAGGCTATGGTAGGCTTCTGTGAAACTTTTAAAGCTTGTGGCAGGATCTATTTAACTCTTCACATCTGTGAGGTTTCAGGAGTCCTCAGGGATCATTATTGCAGATAAGAAGAAAATGGAATAGTCTATCGGCTATCTATACTGTGCAAACAGATTGTAAAAAGATAAACACACCAAACTTGGTTTTGCACCGTTCAGGAAGTCCTCATTCTGATGAATGGGGGGATCTAGTGCCTTTTGCAGATACATCATCCTACAGAAGCAGCACTGCAAAAAGGAGAGAACAAATAAGATTTTCTGTCATTGCATCATATATATTTACACACTTCTGCAAAACTAAATGCTAAGTACAATACATGAAATGATAGCAAGTCTGATGTCAATTTTATCCCAGTCTTGACATCTTCTGTAGTGAAGCTACATTTTCAGGATTTTAAATAAACGTCTTTGTATGTTTAATAAGGAGATTAAAATAATGAAATATAGCTATTTTTTGTGAAGGTCAGCTCATCTGTATAACCTAACCATCTTGGCTTTTTTTACAGTGAATGAAGAAAAATACACCTTTTAAAAATTGCGCAGTTCATCCATTCTATTTTAGGTATCTACTTTAGGATGAGATTAATCATACCACATAAGTTGCTATTAATTGTAAAAGACAGACAACTGATTTAGATATAGCTGTTTTATAGAATTAGGTCCTCAGAGCTAATTAAAATGAATGCTACCCCTCTTGTCTGGAAACTGAGTGTGTTTGCTTGTTTTGGTTTTGTCAACAAAATAAAATTGCAGGGATGTGCAAATATTCACATGGAAACAATCTTTTAGCAAGGGAATAATGATAAATCTCTATAATCCATTTGTACAGTGTGTGATTATACATACTCCTCCTGACACATGGGCTACACCTCTGTTAGTAAACTAAACATTGTCAGGGCATGAGTGTGGAAAAGTGATTGCCTAGACTGATGAAATGTTAGAGTAAATGCTAGCATGCTTCTAGCTTGGGTTGTCTAGCACTCTCCCGAACAATCTCAGGCGTAATTTAGTAGACAGTGTGAGCTAAATTCCCAGGAAGTGGCTTGTAGACAGTCATGCTGCATTGAAAGGTAATGGCTGTGGTCAGAGCATGCTCATTGGTCTTGGGGCTTGAGGTTTCTTAAGATATTAGCACAGGTAGCGATGCAGTGTCTATGTGATGGAATAGCATTCTTTTTTTGAGAGGTATTCCTTTTCCCTAACTCTAGATACTTAAAATTCTGAGCTACTATAGCCTACTATATAAAGAGAAAACCTAGGTTCAGTTTACAATAAAGGCAGAAAATAAGTATTTCTGGAAGATGATTGAATTGACTAATCCTAGACAGCTATCTAAATCTGAGTTGGTTTGTTTTCTTGAGATTCATGTTTCTCTGCTGACTATGAAAGTAGCCTAAGCTAACTAGTTCAAGTTTAGCCCTCTAATTTTCAGAAGCCTGAGTTATGACAGGTAAATCCCAACCTTTGTGTCCAATTTACAAACAAAGAAAACAAAGGCATTTTGTGTTTTCAGAGGATTCAGTTGTTGGACAGCTTTAGCATCTGTACAGGATGAAAAACAAGGTATTAGACTACTTGTCATTTTTTCAACTGAAGTTGATCTTTTCAGCATCAGGAGAAAGGCAACAAGAAAAATGTGATACAAACTCTAGTTTGTGTATTTGTAAAATAATGAAAAGTTGTCTATGGATATGTTATTTACCATGAAGACGTCTGATTCTCTCCTAAGTGAAAGGCCCCATGTAGGGAATAGGCTGAAAACAACAAACTGAAGGGAAGACCAGCAGCCTGATTCGGAACCACATAATGCAGCTGTTCAGTAAAATTGGGATAGCAAAATGGAAACCATTTGTAGAGTCAGAATTACTTTCTTAAGCTGGGGACATGACAGTAAGTAATGAAAAATCCACAAATATGACTGGAGTTGACAAAGATGAACTTGGAACCACCCTTTATATTGCTCAAAGAGCCAGACCTCATGGCAAAAGTAGAGATTTAGAATGCATCTTTCTATTTGATCAATGCTATATGGAGAAAATGCAGAGAGGAAAGGGGAAATATGGAAAGAGTTGTACCTGCTCAGAGTGGAAGGAGCACAGAAGCAGCTGTTTATCCCATTCAGCATGTTAATAGGCCAAAAAGGGGAATGCTGATTAAAAATGAGTGTAGGAATATTTCTTCATTTTAAGCAGAGAAGAAGCTGAAGCCATGCTATCTTGACACCAGGATGGATGAGATAACCTTTGCATTTTCTTCCTGAGTTCCTACTATATTGTGCTGGCTTCGTTATGGAGATTAGATGAGGAGGTGAAGCTCCCACTTAGTGCCAAATACAGGGTTGATATTGCTTCCTTTCCTCTGAATTAAAAAAGAATGAAGGAATAGAAGTGATCTAAATTAATAAATTGTTCACTAATCTCTTTTGGGATAGTGTAGATAATACGCTTTCTTCAATAAACTAATGCCATAATCAAATATCAAATGAATAATTAGATCTTTTTCTGATTTACTCAAATTATGTATAATTTATTTTTGGTCACTGTGGGTACATGTAATCTAATTGAATCATGAGAATATAATTTGCATTAAGATCAAATTCATTGGCATTATATTTTGGTTGATATTTTATATCTTTGTGTCTTTTTTGCTTCTTTTCCCTTCCCATTTCCGTTTGCAGGTTTTGACCTAGTGAAGTGTGAAGATCCTGGCATACCAAATTATGGCTACAAGATCCGAGATGAAGGACATTTTATAGATACTGTCATTTTATACAGCTGTAATCCTGGCTATACAATGCATGGTAGTAGTATTATGACCTGCTTAAGTGGAGATCGAAGAGTTTGGGACAAACCATTGCCCACTTGCATAGGTAATATGGATTGTGACAATGAAAGATTTCGGTTTGGTATTTCAAGAAAAAAACCCTCATATTCTGTCTTTCTATACTTTATGTCCTGGTTTATGATAATGTTGTAAACATACTTTAAATTTCAAGTAATGGTTTAGTGTGGCTATCCAAGTCTACCTTCTCTGAAACAGATGGCTGGCTAGTAATGGCTAGAAAATTGCTAGGAAACACTTTTTTCTGTAGGACAGGCAGTGGTATCATCCTAACACTTCACAAGCTAAGCAAACCCCATAATAAAACAAATTAAGATTTTTTTACCTTATCTGTTTTCATCAGAAATTATTTCAGCATCTCATTCCTATGAAGCTAATTTCTAATTTTCACCCCGTATTGGTGGATTGTTTTATCTGCATGGTCTTGAGTCAGTGTTTCCATGCTAGAATACCACATCTGTCAGAGCCTTGAGGTAGGCCTTTTCTTTAAATATCACATCTTCAAATCTCTAAAACTGTGTTTCATTGCAACCAACAGAAATGTTAAATAGAGAAGTACTAGGTGAGGTGCAGCTATTCCCATTGTACCTTTGCTAGAGAGTTTCTCTCCTCCTCTTTTCCTTTGCAGTCCAGCAATTACCAGTGATTTCCTGAGTTCGAGTTCCACATGGAGTTCCCATGAGTCATTGGGAAAGTCTTTCTTGCTTTGTGTATTCTGATGCTTAGTTTTTGCCTCTGCTGCCTGCTGCAGGCAGGCCACCAACTGCTTTCAACACTCACCTGAACCTGTAGGATCCTTGCTTGTTGCCTCTCTCCCATATTGGGTGCTGCATTCTCCATTCCAGGAGCTGCTTCCTGCTGAGCACGTTCACAGACCTGCAGTCTACAAAGGAGCAAGCTCCCTTCCTTTCAAAAGTTCAGCTTACCCAGAGGGTAAATGCCAGAAAAACATCAGTGACCAGCATTTCTGCTGTCTTAGTAGAGGTGTTACTTTTCCTACTTGATTCTAGAATTATATCTGTAAGTTTTCTCTTTTTCTCTTTTTATATATATATATATATATATATATATATATGTGACAGGTCAAAACAACTCTTTCCAGTTTTGATTTAAAGGCTTTTCCAGGCTTCTTATACATTCAGGTCCTCAAGCTCTTCAGTTTAGTCGGTTAGCTTCCTTATCCTCTAAGTTTGCCCTTCTGTAGAGAAGAGCCATAATTAGTCCTACCTCTGCCTATCTCCCCATTTAATTTAAACGAAGTCATTACTCTAAGGTCATTTTCTGTGATATTTTCTTGTGCCTGTGTTCACCACCAAGGAAGTATTTGAATCAATTCTAAAATACGTGTTGGTTCCAAGTCTATTAGGTGAATAAATCCACCCATCTACCTGTTTTCTTTCTTAGTATGGTGATTTGTCCTCTTATTTGTATGTGGGATGTTAAAATTTCAACCATACGGTGTTAATAAATAAATAAATAAAAAATCATATATATTCCAGTCTGACCTAGAGGAAGATAGGGAACTGAGATGAAGTGAATCTAAAGAAAATTACCATCTTTGCTCCTGTAGAACATCTTTAATAACCCTTCTCCAAAATATTTTTGATGAATATGCATGTTTTTTCATGCTGACTTTCTTTAGTTTACTGCATCACTACTGAGATATGCTCCCTTCACTCCCATATCTCTACCTGTATTTCCAGTTTTCTTGGTAACAATATACTTTCAAGCTTCTGTATTCACTTATGATTGCTACGCTATATTTTGGGGTTTTTTTCATTATACTTCAATTTTGTACCATGCATTACTAGACTTGGTTTCTGTATTTTATTGCTAAGCTTTTGGAATCACTTATACCAAAATCTCTCGAGGATCTCACTTCATCTCTAAGTGGAATTACGTCCCAATATCAATAGAATAGTCAATTTTCTTTAGGATCCTGAGACAGATTTTTTTTTTCTTTCTCTCGGTTCAATCACATAGTTCTCTTTCTATGTAACTTTATCTCTTTACATATCTTTTTATTTACTGTCCTTGTTCCTATCTTTAGGATCAAATTTGGGGATTGTATCAGCTTTGTAGAACCTCCCTCTTCCTGTTTCTCAATTTAAAACTCTTCTGAAACATTTATTACCTCCCCAAGAAGTCAAATGCTCACCGTTCTCTCTGAAAATCTTCTAAAGGTGGATCTTTCTAAACAGCCTTTCACAAACAGTCTGTTACCTTCATTAATTATGTTTTTTCTACTGTTCTGTGGACAGGAAAACTTGTAATGAAGATCCCTGAAAACTCATTTAAGCATCTGCAGACCATTTCATGCACACTCTTTTTTTTTTCCCTCTAGTGTTATTTATATAATTCTTTCTTTCTTTGATTTTATCTTAGGCTATCACAGTTTTATCTCTTCCTACTCCGATTTGACTGGCTTCCTTTTCTTCCTTTTTCTTAAGTTGTAATGAACTTCCAAACAACATGTTCTTTCTTAGACACATTTTCTTGGTATCCTCCTGTTTGTGCAGACCTATTCTTTTTTGCTTGTTGTCTTTTAGGTCAGCATTTGATATTTAATGTTGTATCCTGTGACATTTACATTCATTGTTGTCTTTACCATCATTTTAATCTCATTCACAAAAAATTTCAAGCCCATACATAGACATATTCCGCATATTCTACACCTAGTCATCTTCAGCGATACATTGCTATATTGGTTTTAGCATTCTCTTTCATTTCTCTGTGGTGTAGGCCTTAATGAAGAAAACCAAGGAACTGTAATCCTGTAATTCCTTCTCTAGAAGATTACAGAACTTGTTGGAATATAAATCACTTCTATTAGCTATAGTATAGTTATTTACTCTGTATGGTATATTGTTTGAGGTAGTGATTTTACAGTGTGGTCATTTCTGCACATTGAAAAGCAAACTTTTTGGATTTTTTGTTAGAATCACTTGTCAAAGTTTACTTTTGACCTGCTCCTAAAATGGATATTATTCTTTTTAAATATATGAACTATATAATGCGTCATTCCAAAATTTATCATGTATTCTGTTTCTCAGTGAGTCTTCTCAGAATTTGAAAGCAATTTTGAGTTTAAATAATTTTTGTTTCACTGAGTTATCTTGAGTTCTTTGTACTGTACTGTAGCAGTCATTTCTTTATCTGTAGTTGTCTATCACAGAGATTATTGCATTCTGAACTTTCTTATATAATGAAAATTAACCGAAATCTTAGGCAGAGGTTATGTTTGAAGAAATATGTACTAAAGCAGCTTTCTGCTGTGGTTCTCTAAATAATGTGTATTGTTTTGAGTGATCAAACCAGCAGGATAAATAAGTAAATCAGTAACCTTGTTTCCTCTACAGTTATTTTCCTTCCTGGTAACAATTGGGCTGTGAGCATTGACTTGGTGGCATGTGTAAGACTTATTATTTGTTAGGAGTGTTCCTGATAGATTATTTGGTCCAACTGCCATGGTTCTTCCATCATCTGTGTCTTACACTATGCTTGCTGCACAGCTGTGCTTGGAGAGTTCCCCATGATAGCATATTTTAATATCACTACTTGTAAGGCAACACCATAAATGAAGTAGGAATTCAGGTACATCGTTTAACTGAAGAGTTACTGATCCTTTTTGATTCTGTGGCACCTGACTGTTACACAGTTCTGGTTTCATCAGGGCGCGTCTTCATACTGGCCAGACAACAGCATGATGCTCTAAACGTGCAATGTAAGAACCATTTGATTCCAGATGCTTAGCACTGCAATTGGTCTCTCCACAAAGTTAAGATAGCATTGATAATAAAAATGTTTTAAATCAGACACTGCAAACTTTCAAATCATAGCTTTCTGATTTACTGTCTGTCTTTGTGGGCATATGGCATTTAAATTTTTAAATACTAAAGGAAATTACTAGGCAATACCTAACTGCTTTTTGATGTAATTAACTTGAAGTTTTATAGAAGTAACTTGAAAGCATTAAACTAAAAGGCATTTTGACATTAGAACAACAGATAAAGTGATTTTAATTACAAAACCCAATGCTGTGAAGTCTGAATTTCATTCAGACTTTTGAGCATTCAGTGTTACTTAGAAAAGCCAAACATGTTAAATGGGATATTTCTGAACCGTTTTTGCTTTCTTGGGGATGCTAAAATTGTGCTTTTGTAGTTTCGGTTCATACTGAACTACTCTTGTTGGTGAAATAACATAACACAGAAGTATGGCTTATTGTTTTATCACAAGGTAGGAATGAGATCATTGTATGTGCTTTTTTAACTCATGTACATGTCCTGGTTTGTATTTATGTGGGCTACTTCAGAGATATTAGGTCATTCTGTTGCCTTTTTAGAAGACAGAGGGATGTGGAATGGACAGAAAATGGAAGCACAAAATATTATGGTCTTGTTAAAAATAAATGTAATCCTTACTTATTTTGTAGCTGAGTGTGGTGGTCGAATTCATGCTGCTACATCAGGGCGCATTTTGTCCCCTGGTTACCCAGCACCATATGACAACAATCTTCATTGCACTTGGATTATCGAAGCAGATCCAGGAAAGACAATAAGGTACATGCTTAATTTCAATATTTATTGTTGACTTCAGTATTGTATAAATTATAGTCTGTGCCTTACATTCTCACACACACACAATTTTTTGTTTATTAATTCCTCCTTACATTAATAAAGTCGATGCTTGCCACGCTGACATTTATGAGTGCCATTCCTCTAGGGAACCTAGGTACCTAAATTGTGTAAGGGGACACCTAAGCATCTAATTCAGAACTGCGGATTCCATTAGATAATATGGCCTGTAAATCCTCAGTGTGGTAGAGCGGTGCATTGCTATGCCTTTTTCTAGCTGTAAACAAGCTAAAGTGCCAAGCTGTCAACTGTGGTTTCAAAATTCTTCCCCCGAGTCATTGTAATGCCATTCTTTTATATCTTACCGTCACATTCAATGTAATAATTTGTTGTTTTAATTCAAATATAATTATTCAACACTGTTTCTTAAATACATTACCTCAAGGAGATGTAAATTCCTGATTCTCTGCTAGGAGTGCTTAGACATCAGGCATCTTCAACCTTGTTGGGTACCTATTAGGAACTGTATTTTTGTCATGAATGCTTTGATCTGATGAGGATTTGACAATTAACAGCAGCAGCAGCAGAGAAGATTAGTGCTATAAAGCTTTATATACAACTCTGAAGGGTTTTCATTTTCCATTCCTAGTCTCTTCTGTCATATCATTATTAACATATATAACATTTTGAATTGTGTAAGTATCAGACTTTTCCCCCATAGTCAGTTAAATAATAAGACCAGCAACATCTCAGAAGACGTTGAGAATAATCAAATTTGATAAAAATGATGAGATTTTAATGAGAAGTGCACACAGGACTGAGAAAATGCTTAATAGATAAGGACTGGAAGATTTCTCCACATAATGTAGGCAGCATAACAAAAAAGGAAGAAATTAGAAGAATACAGAAAATTGGGGAAACACAACTAGTAACTAACGCATGAAAGAAAGGTACATGAGAGGAACTGGATGATGGAATCTAGAGCTTTTATTCTATAATGATTTGTGGAAGGATGATGGAAGGATTTGTAATACAAGAAAACTTTTAAAACAATATTTCCTCATCAGTTTGACATACCAACAAGAAAGACTATCATACTTTGCTGTTGATATATAGCTAAATCACTCAAGTGGAATGAATGCCAATATTTAAAGACTGCTTCAGCTCAGTTTTGCTGTATTAACATACAGATTCAAAAACTCTGAAATGGCAAATTCTTTTCAATATTCAAGCTAGTTTGTCCACTCCCAACAGGAATTTCCTGTGAAAGCAAGAATATAACAAAAATGTCTAACTTCTAATCAAGATAGATAATCTTAATTTCTGTGGTTTTGAAATAATTTATTGATACTAATATGTTTAATGATATGCAACAGAGATTAGTTTTATATTCTAGTGACAGGAAAGAAGTATGTAATTTCCAGTAAATGTGTTACTTCAGAATATTAGCTATTTATTTTGAGCAAAATGTTACCAAATAGTAAGTTGTTTCATTATTCGCTTTATGTGGACAATAGTTTTAACTGATCACTTAAATGAAAAATGTTACTTTTTAAAATTAAAAAGGCAAAAATATAAGCAAATGGCAAACTGTTCACTGGGAGGGTTTTTTTTCCTTTTTTATTTCTAGTAATTCCATTTCACTAAGCCAAATAATGAATTCACTCCATCATAGGTGATTTCAATGCATCATTTACTTTTAAATGACAATTTTTAAATTAATGATTTCCAATTAATGGCAAGTGTAATGAAGAAATATCAACACACAACTATATGAAAAAAAAGTTTTTATATTTACCTATTAGATTTCTTCAATGTTAAAAATGTAAACAGTCAGAACTTGAAGTCAATGTACATATTTTGACTAATAACATAGCATTCTTGAACATCTTTCTAAATCTAATACTTCACCTGGAGATAAATACAGATTATTCTATTATAATAAGAATTTATATTTTATGAATTTTGGCATAACGCAAAGATAAGACAATATGTTTTCTGCTTTTGTATAGGAAAGAAAATGCAATGTCAGCAAAATTCCCTGTGCTATGTATGCTACTGTCCAGTAGCTACTGGTTTTTTTCAATTGCATATAATTCAAGCCAATCAATGTTCTTGGTATCCTCATATGAATGAAGAGAGGAAATCTTTGATGAAATCATAGTTCTTATCCCTTTAAAACATCTATCATAAAAATAACTGAATTTGTATAACTACTACTATATGCCCCATAATGGTGTTTTCTGTAATTCAGGCATTTATAGAACAGAATAGCATCTCTCTTACAAGATCAGCTCATCCAACAGGAAAAATGGATACCTCTTCAGGACCACCAGCTCTTCTGCAGTCCTAAACAGCATCTGAAAACTAAGTACAGTTTGATATTATTGCTTGGAGTTTTGTTTAATGAGTAATGTACAGTGCTTTTACTTTCTCTTTGCAGTCTGCATTTTATTGTTTTTGACACTGAAGTTGCTCATGACATCTTGAAGGTATGGGATGGGCCTATTGAGAGCAGCATACTTCTGAAAGAATGGAGTGGCTCAGCCCTTCCAGAGGATATTCACAGCACTTTCAACTCATTAACGTTACAATTTGACAGTGATTTCTTCATCAGCAAATCAGGCTTCTCCATTCAGTTTTCAAGTATGTAAATATTTTTTTCATCTCAAATACAATAATTATACATGCTATTTATGTACATTATTCTTACAAATATGAACTGTTTCTCATCTTAAAACTTCCTCATTCTTTAAAAAGAAGACATTATGTGATTTTAATTATTTTATATATTCCAAATAGCTACAACTAGAGTGAATTTTTCAATTTGCTTTGAATGTTCAGGTCTTCTTATTCCTTGTTTTGCACAGCAACCACATGCCTAGCATTATCTAATTAGCATTATTTAACAAGTCAAAAGGGTTTGTACATACATAAGTTTTCTTCTGCACTGATGGTTTTAAATGTTCCCACCAGTGCTACCTGATAATACATTATTTTGTGTTTATATGTTATGTTGTTTAGGTTTTTTTTCTCACAACATTGGCTGCATAATGCATCATTTTTATGTACATGATTATGAACATGATTATGATCACGTTCATGTACATGATTAAACTGAAGAAGAAAACATATCTTTCCATATTTAAACACATTTAAAAAATTACTATTAAACAAATCAAATTAATCTTCAGGTCGAAAGTGAAAGGTCCTCCATATACAGAGAAGCTGTGATCGATATTGTAAAACTGAGTATGTGGAGTTTTTCTGTGATACTATGGCTGAAGTGTTAAAGTCACCCTGAGGGTACGACTGCAGGGTGAACGTATCATTGACTTTGACTCAGTAGTTGCATCCTTATATATCTAGATGTAATGTATATAAGAGTATTTCTGCTCCGGAACATAGGAAAATTATGAATTAATAAAATATGTGAGAGTAGGAGTATTATTTAAAACCTCTGTAGGTGCTGTCATTCAGAAGCAAAGGGCACTAATAAGCTTTCAGTCATTAGTATTTGCATGAGGAAAAATACTTTGGGAGTTTCCTGGTCTGTAAATAATGCATTTTATATTTACCTGTTTAATTCATTTTTCTTGATTTTTCTGAATGTTGTACCCTCCAAACCACAGGCTCTTTCGTTAACTCTCAGATACCTACTTAAAAGAATGCAAAATGAATTAAAGACAAAGAGCAGAAAAAATGTTTCTAAAATTTCTGAGAGTGTGCTATATATTATGCTGCTTTTCATGTTCTTTGAAAAAAGTTAAATTTTAAATTTGTGGAAATGAAGGATTGTTTTACTCTGTTAGGGTCAGCAAGCACATGTTGTATTACATGAAAATGTTTATAAGTGTATGCACAAATTATGAAAGGAGGAATATATTTAAGCAGTTGGTGATATTTATAGTAAGTAGGAGACAATTTAGTGCTTAAGGGTGAAGAACTGATTTTGTCATCTCAGTATAATATTTAATGGATGCACCCAGTGATCATGCCGGCAATTGCAGTGTATGTCTTACTGGAATTAATTGGAATTAGTGGTGAAGAACTGAATGCCTCAGCTCAAGTAAAGGGAAAATGACATTAAAATTTCATTTACCCTGCTTGACAAGTGGAGTGTTTTATTAATTTTTTAATTGTAAGGAGTAAAAAATATGAGTTAAGGAATATGTTAACATAAATGTTAAATTATTTCATCTAAAAACCAGAGATTAGTTTATTTAGTCTCCTTGAGGCAATGGGCAGACCTCTGTGGCCTTGATCTGTAAAGGATTTAAACTAATTAATCTGTGGTTAGGTGAGGATCTTTGCATGCTTTAGTATTCATCATGCATTCAAACTATAGGACAGTTTATAGCAAAGCTGCACAGAACATTGAAATTTCACCACTGTCATAGTTTGAAACTCAATGAGTAAAAGAATTTTGAGTTGCTTTAGCTTTTTTCTGGTAGTTGCAGAAGATGTAGATGTTTTATTACAAGTTCTATGAAGGTAACTGCTCATTTTGTGTCTTTGTTTCACTTGAAGGATTTTCATGTGTTGCATTTATTAATGAGTATATTTTGTTTAAGTATTAATTGCAATCCAAGGAGTAAACTTCAGGTGCAGAATTGCACAGGATTGTAAAACCTTCAATAATCTGGACCTTTTACACATGCAACTTCTGTATTGGATTATGCAATTGAGATGAGTGTCTATAGCAATGAACATCCTATTCTTGGATCATACAAAGGATATATGTCTGAGAGTATCAGGTCAAATGAACAGCTTAAAGACAAAGTGCTAACCTTCAGCTGGAGAATTTGTTTCACTGTACTGTGAATGTGCTGATTACTTTCTGCACTTTGCACTCTAGAATGCCTTTATTGCATCTGCCTAAAGAAAAGGTTCTGGGAAAGGATAGTATGAGGTAGATCAGAAAATATCACCTATAAATTACTTACTGTTGATTGTAAATGTAGAGGTATTTTTAATGGAAAAATATAAGTGGCTGAAGCTTGCAAAATGTTTGAACGCTATTAAAAGTGCCTTGTCTTGCCCACTCAGCTCAGCATATAGAGCATGAGGACATGAACTGACAAGAGTGATTATGTTAATTGTAATCAGCCTAATGCTTTTCATTAAAACTTAATTACCATTTAATCATGCATAAAAAGACAAAAAATGGAGTTCACTGTACAAAATTGACCTTTACTCTGGGGGTTAAATACATTTAAACTATGCATTACAAGCCAGGGAAGTCAACCAGCTCTTTCTGATCACTATACAGGAAGTGAACACAAGAAGGGGATAGGCAAATTTGGTACTTGCTTCTTTTATTGCAAAGAAACAAAGTTACTGGCAGCAAAAACTTCCTAAGTTAGCTATGAAAAAGAAGTTAAAGAAGTTTTCTAACCTAGTGTAATTCTGTCCTATGTGTCTAAGGAAAATGGGATGTTTCCCTCTGAAGTTACCTTTTTCTTTTTATCAGCTATAGGTGTAGTTATACTAACATACACTAAATCTCAAACTCCTGGGCTTCTAAGGGCAAGTGAAATGAACCCTACTTGTCTTTTCACAGGTGTCTAGTTTCCTTTGAGATGCCATAAAGTATCCTGCCTAGTCTCCATCTGCCACTCCAGAAGGTCACACCCCCTTAAGTCCTTGGTTATATCTTCCAGTCCTGTGCAGATACTTTGGATATTGAAAGGCATCTCTAATGAGACTAGCTACCTATGTTGAAGCAGATCAATCTTCCCCTGAATGTTTAATCTTCAGCTACTCTAGACTTCTGAGAGTACTTGGATCCCATGCTAGTGAATGGTCCATTGCTTTTATTGACCTGAAGCTTATTTTATTGAGAGTTTGTTTATATCTAACCATATAATTTGTTTAGTTGATATTAACAATACCAATGGAAGTGGAAGATAGAAAAAGCACTGGCAGATGCTAGTCATATTATCATTCTTACAGACTCAGTTTACCTTATTTTTACAATACCTATTAGTAGTTCTACCCTTACAGTCTAGCCTTTTTTCTTTAACTAAATTCTCAGCCGTTGGAACTTAGAAGAACTGTATCCTTTTCTTAAACTAAAAGATGCATTCGTAGTTCCTCAGCTGGTTTCATGGATTTTGCTCCTCAAGGCTGTAATACATGAAAGGATTATTCACACTCTTCTTATAATGGAAAAGAACATTTTTGGAAATGTCTGGATTTTTTAGAGTCAGACCCATCTGTGATGGTTTTCTATGCCTACCTCTGGTACTATGGCATTGTTCATTTCTCTTAGTCATAGTTTTCTGTAAGCGTACACGTTAATTAACAATATACCTATCCCTGCTTTTGTGTGAACGGAAAGGTTATCTTTTTTTTTGCTAATACAGAACAAATGGCAAAACTTAATAGAGTGATAAAGAGTTTTATCTCAATCTCTTTGTAATATTTCTATCTTATTAGAAGAACTTCAGACAGTCATTTTATTAAAAATGAAGATATGAAATGAAGGCATTTGTATAGTTTGTTTAGTCCAATTTTGGTTTTTCTATTGTTTGCTTTCTCTCCCAATATTTTAAAAATTTGCTTTTGAAGTAAATGCAGGGATAAGCAATGAAGAGTAAAGATGCTTGACTAAATTTTTGCCTTAACAACAGAAGTCATCAATTATGGTAATAAAAACAACTTATACCAACAAGTTAATTAGAACAATTATTTGGAAAATATTGTGTCTGAAGTTGACACATCTGTTGATGTCTTACTTCTCTGACATGAGCTTAAGCATCAGCAGTTCTGTGTTTGATAGTTCTTAATGATACTGGGCTTAATCTGACGTCTGTTTAAGCAATGACACCTGCTTCTGTCCAGTCTTTTAATTCCATTTGATCATTTGTTTGTTTACAGCAATTCTTACAATAACTGTGTCACCTATCTTCCACTGTTACTATTGTCTTGTAAATTGTTCTTTTATTGTTGAAATATCTTTTAATCACTTGCCTAGTGGGCTGAGACACTACATTTAAGTAGTGTAAGCATTTCCATGACAGAATCTTTATTGCTAGGATTTGTCATGCAATTGTTCCAGTTTGATTCACAATTAAATTATCAAGAAAAGGGGGTTAACACAAAAATATATTTTAAAAGAAATTTACACATTCATATATCTGCCTTACTAACTAAATTTTGAATCCAAAGAAAATGAAATTCATTAAGACATCCCTTGTTAAAATAAATAAAAGGACACAAGAATTGAGGATTCCCTGTCGAAGGCTATTACCTAATCATTTCACAGTTCAGTCTCTTCTCTTTCTTTCTGTGGTGCTATAAATGTTGCATAACATGCTCACAGCAACAGTTTTCTGAAACCGTGTCATAGCATTCCTATTCATCATCTAATCCATGGCCTGGGCAAGGCATCCTCAGCCTCACAGGGGGTGGGTAGCAGTTCTTAATTTGATTCCTGTGGAACTAAGAGGAAATGAAACTTGTAGGTAACTTTGATGGTCATCTCTAAACTTGTGAGCTTTTGTACTTCAAACTTAATGAAAGAGGCTGCATTAGCACTTCAGTTTCTTTTTTCTTTACATTCTTAGACAATAGAAGATATTTAAATATGTGGTTGATGCTAATATGCACAGTTCTTAGTCTTTACATTTACATATATTATATGAGATACCTTTTAGAGAGCAAAAACTATTCTTTGACATTTGGAAATGTTTGTTAGTCTGAAAACACTGCAAATCCTATATACGTCTCAGCTTTGATATGTCAAAATCCTTCTCAAACCTAGTATGCAAGCATAATGCACTAAACAGGGAAAGCTTGTCCATTGCCTGCAATTTACAAGCCTAGCTCCTGAAATGTCTTCATGATTTTTGTAACCATGTGGAACAGAAAAAATAGTCTCTGCAGCACAACACTACAGCAAATGGCTTACATGATTGTTTGCCATAGACATAGTGAAATGGATATTGATGAAGGTGATGTAGTTTTTTTTCTTCAGCTACAATGGATTACAAGCTGAACAAACTGATATAAAAAGAAGTGTCCTTCAGGTGAAAATAAATTAGGCACAAACCTAACATATTGCTCACAAGGCTACAGACACACAAATATACAGTGTGTCGTATTCCCAAAAACAGTTTCCTATTGATTTTCAGTGATGTTTTAAATCAGCTTCGAAAATGTGATTTGGGGGCCAAATCCAAAATAAGATCTAAAATGGGATTCTGGAAGATTATTAATTTAAAAACAATGAGGCTTAACACAGTGGCTGCCAACATACAGAGGTCTGAAAACTCCCTAGCAATCTGTGGGTTTTCCAGCTGCCCATTCTTCTGGCACCTTCCTCTAGGTCCACCTTTTGTGAACACAGAAGCCTGTTCCACTCTGAGCAGATGAGACAGAAGGAGATGGGAAGTCTGTACAGAGTGTTACTCTGTAACCCACTCAGTATCAGGTCGCTTACTGCTTAGAACACATGCGCAATAACTGAGAAGCAGCAATTTAGTTCTTTTCCAGCTCAACGGAATTCAAATCCCCTCTCCCCGCTCTCCAGTTTTACGCACCTAATTTTACAGTCATTTCTAAGAAGTCTAACTCTGGAATTTGGTTTGATTTGGCATCCTTAAATTTAAAATCTAGCTATTGCTTACCCTGCTTTACAGCACGTATGCTTTAATTGTGTTCAGCCTCAAGTTTCTGAATTCCTTAGATCTTTTTTAAAATTGCATATGGCGATGTTACATCACAGCATGAATGTGGCCTTTCTCATAAGTATGTAAGCTAGATATTAATTGTATGTCTATATATTAACGTATGGGCTGAGAAGAAAAGAGCCTGTTATAAAAGAAGAACGATGACAGAAGAACTAGTGATTTTTAATGTCTGGATTACTTATTAATGCAAATAATTTCTATACCCTTTAGGTGTTTGCACAACACCAAATGAAGCAATAGTAGACTTGTAATTTTCATGCAGTTTCAGAACCTCTTGGGACGTAAAACAACTTGAAAAGGAGACAAGTTAAAAAGCTGGCAGTCTGTCTAAATGTTCACTTTACTAGATGACAAGTCAGTGCTTAAATGTCTGGTGATTTGTTTAATTAGGATCAAGTGTATTTGGCATGATAAAAAGGTTGTTAGTTTCAAATACATAGAATAACTTCTGAGGCTGCAAGAACAAAAGTGTAAAGAATATTTTGGTGCTTATTAAACATCTGTCATTGTTTTTAAAATCTAAACGGCTATATATAAGAAATTGAGATTAACAGTGAAATGAATATTAAAAGGCCTCAGTCCTTCGTAATGGGTGCATACTTGACACAGTCAAAATGGGAAAAATGTTTTCTGAGATATTGTGTTGTGTAACTGTTTAAGGAGAAAATGAAGATAGTCAGAGATTTGTTGAAAAAAAGATACTAATTAATGACAGAGATGGACTTATGGTCATATACTTGAAAGAATTATGATTCTTTAACAGTTATGTACTATTGTGAACCTTTTTTTAGAACTGTTACTCTCTGTCAAATAAGAAATAACTTCTCTGAGGTCATGACCATGCTTTCCTTCCCCTGTGGCCACGTACGCATTTAGTAAACTGCACTAATATGGGATGTCAGGTAGTTTGTCAGAGTGGTGCCTGGGGAGTGCTTACACGGTGCTCGTTAGTAGTGACAGCTATTACTTTAATTCTTCGATTGATGCTTATAAATTCTGGTGGAAAAAAGTCCGCCACTGTTAAAAAACCTGCCATGTCTCTTACTTCACTTAGATACAGTAGCCATCCCAAGGTACGGGATATACTATTTGGGAATGGAAACAAGGCCAAAATATTATGAAAAATAAAACGTTAGACAAAGCTCCTGTGTTTGTATGGTGTCAGTTATCATAACCCATGAATTCTTATATAGGGATGTTTTACAGTTTTTGTGGTTTGTCTAAATGACTACCTATTTGCTAGAACATGCATAAAACCATTTTACCAATGTAAAATGTTTGTTTCTTATTTTGCTCATTATTTTTTCAACCTTTCTTTCTCCTGCAGATTTACAACACACACAAAAAAGGAATTTTGCAGTTGTACAACTTAGTAACTGTTTCAAGTTTGCAAATGCTTAGTTACTCCTGCTGATTCTTGTAGTGGTATACTCTATAGGTGAGGATGGAAGGAGTAGATGCAGTTATTAATACAGAAAATGGATTACCTACACATTATGGTCACAAAGGTTGCATAGTGATGGTAGTGATGGAGCTCTTTTATCTTATGAAAGCCTTTGGGTTGTACCATTTGAAATGAGCTAACAAAATCATTTTAATGAAATATTAACATTTCCTGGGATTGAAATAGAAAAAATAAAAAAAAAAAAAACCTACACCCACCTCCCCCCCCCAAAAAAAAAAAAAAAAGAGCAAGGAGGATAGACTGTTATCACTAACACGTAGGGCGTATGGAAGACTGTGCCTCTGTATTTTAAACAATAGAAAGTGATTATCAAACATAGAGAAATAATATTTTGTGTTCTTAGTCCTTTTTTTTTTTGCCTGTAATTTGTAATGCTGTCCTAAAACCCAAGCACTTGAAGTGCTACATACTGCTCAAAATACAGAAAGACATAGTCACTGCTTTCCCAGAGACTGTTGGAGAATGGTGCAGCCAGATATGATAAGTAACAAGGACTTCCTTGTAGATACACACCAATATCATTAATGGTGATTGTGATACTAGATTTGTGATTTCTTGTTTTGCCTTTTGCTTGCACTTGTGGTAAGTTCTTTGAAAAAGACGTGTTTGGGTGGAGCACAGAGTACAGCTCAGTGGTTTAGGGACAGTTGCCTCCAGAGAAGGAACCTTCTTTCCTTGGGAAGACTGGAATGTTTACTGCAACTCAGGATGTTGGCTACCTGAAGGCAGTAGAAGAGACCTGGCATCTTCCACAAATCCATAGTGGATGTAGATTTGTGTATCCACTTTCTGGATGATTACTTGTTTTAAGTCTGCTTTCTTATATTAACTGATGAGTAAATAATATTGCCTCTGGTTTGAATGCTTTTGTAAAAATATTGTGCTTTTAATGGTGGATGTTTAGTATCTACACCTTAAAGCTTTTATTTCATCATTGCCTTACAGCTTCTATTGCATCAACCTGTAATGATCCTGGGACACCACAGAACGGCACTAGGTATGGAGACAGCAGAGAGCCTGGAGACACTACCACCTTTCAATGTGACCCTGGCTACCAACTTCAAGGACAGGCTAAAATTACATGTGTGCAACTGAATAACCGATTCTTCTGGCAACCTGATCCTCCTACATGCATAGGTAATAAGATGAAATGTAGTCTTTGTTTAAAATTAATACAGATCAGATTTCTTGTTCAACTAGCGGGCATATGATGCTCATGCTGGAGTGATGCTCTTTGTAGAACCCAGTTATTTCGCATTTATGATTACTGACAGAGTCGTTCTCAAAATTAACATTATTTTTGGATGTTATTTTCTCGCTATTCTTTAAACTTCATACAAATTTAAAATTGATAAAGTCTAATAGAAATAATTAAATGGAAGAGGTGATTTAGATTAAAAAAATCTTGTTGAAATATTCTTGTTAGAATGGTTGTCTCTGTAATAATTTACTTACATAAACTACAGTCCATTATTTACTCTGAAAATTTTCTGAATTCTCTTATGGATTAAATACCCATCCTGAGCAATCCCTAGGAAGCTAAAGGTATTTTTTTCCGAAGCAGGATGCTTGTTGGGAAAGGTAGATGCAGAGAAGGGGGTCCAAATTACAATGCTGTTGAAAGAAATTAGATACATTTCCATAACACCAGGAGGGGGTGGGAGATCTTCATTGAAACAAGTTTTGATTCTTGGTTCCATAGTCCTATATGGCATAATTTCTCTGAGGTTCTGGTCAGCGGACTAATAACTACATGCTTAGAAGTCTTGCTGTAGTTTAAGGTGATCAGTGTAGCTATTCTAAGATCAGAGTTAATCAACATCTGTGAAAAATTATCTGCTAAGTATAGTAAATCTTTATGATTTTGTTACCTATTGATTTATAATTAAATGAAGACTTATTTTAATGATCCCCAAAACCAGATACGATATATTTTAATAGCACTGGAATAAGCATAATGCTTTTTCTTTCTACAAGCCATTTTGGAGACGCTCTTTCTGAAACAGCAAATCCCCAGACTGCAGTCCCTCTGTTTCTCTAAAGTGTTTACTTATATCTCAAAAATTCTGGAAAGAATTCAGGATAATGCAGGATGATGTCTCTAAATCCAGATCATCTAACTGAATTGGAGGAGCATATAATCTGAACGTTGTCTTCTAGGTGCATTGTGTGCAATGTATAAATAACAGCATGAAAAAGTTTACTAAACATGCTGGGATTATTCCCAAATTAAAAATATTTAAATAAAAAAAAAAACAACACAAAAACATGGGGTGCCTAAAGGTCTAGAAAAGTCATATTCATTCTGTAAATACCAATTACAATCACTCCATATTTCTTTACAATCTGGTAAAAAAAACCCCAAAAAATGAAAGAAGGATATAAAGAAGGAAAGAAAGAGAAAGTACCTTTGGGCAAAATGTATATACATATTGTTATTCTTCCATATACTCAAGATGACTTTGAAGGGGAAAGCAGATTAAAGTAATCTTTACTCATGTAGACATGAGAATGTTAGAAAACTAAAGGGTTCTTTAAAGCCATTATATGTCATTTTAAAAATTACCATAAAGTCCTTATTCCAGTATGCTGACTTATAATTGAAAAAATATTTACATTTAGTGACTGTAGTACTCTGTAGTACTCTGAACATTGTGTGACTTCCATTCCTGATTATTTAATTTTTTGTGCTCTATTTGTACTTTATAACTTTGATCATGGTAATCTCAGGCTGAATCATCAGCACACATAAGGAACATGTGACTCATTTCCTGGAACCATTATTTGTGAATAAACCAAAAACCAAACAAAAAAAAAAAGGGAAAAAAAAACCCCACGAAAAACCCCACACTCTGGATCAAAAATAATGACTAAAGTACCAAAAACTACAGACACAAAGAAAACCACAGATACATAAATATACTAAATGTTTACATAAATAAACAAATACATAAATAAGGGAGGGGAAGAAAGTTTAGTTTGCTTTCATAAATACGACAAGGGGAATGTCTTCATTTATGTTTTCATTTGGGCTCGGAGCATGGTTTCCAAGTAAATTTTCTTGCTCATGCTCTAGTTCATGATTTTGAATTTTCTTGGAGCTTTTGAATGAGACTAAACTGCAAGATGTCTCGCATTGTATTCCAGTGTGTGGAGTACATCTGATGCATGACAACCACTAGTGAGCATTCAGTCTGTTGGACCAGACTAGAAATGGCCTGGAAAAATCCTTCTTTAAAATATTTAATGCAGATTCCAAATCCTTAGTGCCAACTGTTTTGCACTACAGATGTGTTCCTATCAGTCTGCGTGACTTTGTGCAGCTCATGTTGACTACTGTACTTTTCATTTAGACTCCTATGTGATTATCATCTTTGGAAGTGGAATCCCTTATCTGTTTAATTTATGGTAACTAAATGAATATATATATTTTTTTTGTTTTGGGTAATCACAGAATTATAGAAACAGGATGGTTTGGGTTGGAAGGGACCTTAAAGATCATCTAGTTCCAACCCCCCTGTCATAGGCAGGGACACTTCCCACTAGAGCAGATTGCTCAAAGCCCCATCCAGCCTGGCCTTGAACACTTCCAGGGATGGGGCATCCACAACTCCTCTGGGCAACCTGTTCCAGCACCTCACCACTCTCACAGTAAAGAATTTCTTCTTTATGTCTAATCTAAATCTACCCTCTTTCAGTTTAAAGCCATTGCCCTTGTTCTGCCACTACCGGCCGGCCCTTGTAAAAAGCCCCTCTCCAGCTTTCTTGTAGACCCCCTTTAGGTACTGGAAGGCCTTTATAAGGTCTCCCCAGAGCCGTCTCTTCTCCACTCTCTCAGCCTGTCTTCATAGGAGAGGTGCTCCAGCCATCTGATCATCTTCGTGACCCTCCTCTGGACCCACTCCAACAGGTCCATGTCCTTCTTATGTTGGGGGCCGCAGAAGTGGACACAGTACTCCAGGTGGGGTCTCATGAGAGCAGAGTAGAGGGGCAGAATCACCTCTATAATAATAGTAATACCTTTACTTACTTAATGGAACTTTTTTGTTTTACATCTATGGGCAAAAGAAACTGCATCCTGAATCCTGCTATTGAGCTTTCCCAGTTCTTAAAGTACTTCCAGTACATAAGAAATACTTCAGCTTGATAGAGATGGGATTAAGTAACAGCAAACTAAACAGGACTTCCTATTTAACTTCATATTTTTATTCTTTTAGAAAGAGCTTTTCTTGTGGTTCTTTTCAATATGAACAGAGCTCCCTTTTTTAAAGGAAAATGCAAAAATGTTTGCTAGCTGGAAGTGGGAAAGCTCTGGTTTTGGGTTTTTTGGTTTTTGTTTTTTTAAATTATTGTTACTTTTGGTAAGTATAGAGGTCTTTTTACTCCTATTTAACAGCTAATATATGCTTATGAATTTAACATGTGACCATATTCCCATTTCTTTTTACATTGTGACAGCTGCATGTGGAGGAAACCTGACAGGCCCAGCAGGAGTTATTTTATCACCTAACTATCCACAGCCTTATCCTCCTGGGAAAGAATGTGACTGGAGAATAAAAGTAAACCCTGACTTTGTCATTGCCTTGATATTCAAAAGGTACCATTTCTAGATGAATGCCTCTGTTTAACAGGATTTTAAATGTCACATCTAAAAATGGCATCATTTGTCACTTCTTAAAGCTTCTAATTATATTCTCTGGCTAAGTCCTGGAGCATACATCTAATATGTGCTATATCATTGCTCCCAAGTAATGTAAAAGAAAATAATATACCTATATGGCACATTTGATATCAAATATATTCCTGAGCAACGAAACTTTCTGTGACTTATGAAATAGAAATCCTTGAAAAGCAATGTCAGTTTATAGAAACGCTTGATTTACGTTGTTGTACCTTGTAGTAGAGACTTGAACTGTAGTGGAAACTCTGTCTGTGCCTCAGTTCTTAAAGGTTTTTACCAATACAGGCTAAATACACTTTTCTTGGAGTGCATAGATCAGAATAAAAAAATTGTTGTACTTAGTCAAGAGATACAGGATGTCTAGATAATGTTGTCTCATAATTTTACAAAGTTTTATTTACTCAACGTTCCATCTTCCTATATTTGTTGCATAGATTTTTAACACAAATTGAAGTTGCTTTTTTTTTTTTTCTTTTTTTGATTCTCTGTCCTACGGGTGATTTTTAAGCTAAGAATGGAAACACTGCTGTTGACTTCATGGGATGGTGATCAATTCTGATCCTTTTTGGAAGAGATGATGGCATTTTCAGAATTTTGTTGTGTAATATTTGCACCCACCAAAACAATAAAAAACCCCAGTTTCTTTTGGTGGCTGACTGCAATGTGTTTTCTAATAAAATATTGATACAGAAGAAATTAAAGAATCAAAGCCTAATGTATTTGAAATTATATAATCAAGAATATAATAATTCTATTCTTCACATATTTGATCAAATAACATTAAGGGATGAGAATAGTTTTCCACTCATCACACTCTTGAAAATGTCACATGCTAGGTATGTTAAGTAGCATATTTCTGTGGGCTGCCTGAATAATCAGCTCAAATGCACTATTTCAAGTAAGACAAAAGAAACTTTTAGCTACTCAGTATTCAGGTTTGTGAATTCTATTTTAAGGAATACAAGTATGAGCTATATAATAGAATTTGTAGTTTATGCTATACTTCCAGTACATATATAAATAATTGCAGTCCAGTAATACACACTGGACTGCCTTAATCTTTCCTAAATTCCTAAATCTAGTCCAGCTGCCTGACCACTTCAGGGCTGACCAAAACTTAAAGCATATTATTAAGGGCATGGTCTCTTAAACACCTACAGGCTTGGGGCACCAACCACCTCTCTAGAAGGCTTGTTTCAGTGTTTGACCACCCTCTCAGTAAAGAAATGCTTCCTAATGTCCAGTCTAAACCTCCCCTGGCGCAGCTTTGAACCATTCCCATGCGCCCTATCACTGGATACCAGGGAGAAGAGTTCAGCACCTCCCTCTCCACTTTCCCTCCTAAGGAAGCTGTAGAGATCAATGAGATTGCCCCTCAGCCTCCTTTTCTCCAAACTAGACAATCCCAAAGTCCTTAGCTACTCCCCGTACGACATTCCTTCCAGCCCTTTCCCCAGCTTTGTTGCCCTTCTCTGGATGCTACAAGGACTTTCACATCCTTCTTAAATTGTGGGGCCAGAACTGCACACAATACTCAAGGTGAGGCTACATCAGTGCTGAATACAGTGGGATAATCACCTCTTTTGACTGGCTGGTTGCTATGTTTGATGCAGCTCAGGATGCAGTTTGCCCTCTTGGCTGCCAGGGCCCACTGCTGATTCATATTGAGCCTGTTGTCAACCAGCACCCCCAGATCCCTTTCTGCAGGGCTCATCTCCAGCCACTCCTCTCTCAATTTATACCTGTGCGTGGCATTACTCCGTCCCAGGTGCAGAATCCAGCATTTATTCTTGTTAAATTCCATCCCATTAATCATAGCCCAGTGCTCCAATCTCTCTAGATCCCTCTGCAAGGCCTCCTGTCCCTCAAGAGAGCCAACAGCAGCTCCCATTTTGGTATCATCAGCAAACTTGCTAATGATGCATTCAACTCCTGCATCCAGATTGTTGATTGTGCAGAACTGGCCCTAGAATTGAACTCTGAGGAGCACCGCTCATGACTGGTCACCAGCCAGATGTAGCCCCATTCACTACAACCCTTTCAGCTCTGCTCTTCATTCAGTTCTTCACCTAGTGCACTGTGTACCTGCTCATCTCCCAGTTGGACAACTCACAACAGCAAGAAGGATGCTGTGAGGGACAGTATCAAAAGCCTTACTAAAATTCAGAAAAAACATATCTACAACTTCCCTTCATCCACCAGATGACCTTATCATAGAACGAGAACGATATCAAGTCAGTTGAGCAGGACTTTCCTTTTGTGAACCCATGTTGTCTGTGCTTGATGGTTGCATTATTCTTCAAATGCCTTTCAATAATACCCAGTAGAATCTTCTCCATAATTTTTCCAGGAACTGAGGTTAGAATAACAGGTCTGCAGTTCCCTGGGTCTTTTCTCATGCCTTTTTTGTAGATTGGAATAATATTGTCTAGCTTCCAGTCAGCAGGGACCTCCCCCTGACTCCCAAGACCTTTAGTAGGTAGGTGATCAAGAGGGATAATGTTTCTTTGACATCTGCAAAATCTACTTTTTTAACTTACCATTTTCTGTTCGTTTTTTCTAAAATTTTTCATTCTTAGTCCGTATGCTACAGCCAAGAGCCATGCTATTCTCAAGGAAGTGGCTTTGAGAAGACAGCAGTGTCTACATAGGATGAGAACGTGGGCTGGAAATAGAGAGATGCAATATATTTTGTCAAATGTTTGTTGGATATAGAAAGGATGAAACACATTGTCCTGTACTATTTGCTTTTCCTTGGTTTTGATCTGTAGACTGCTATTTCTTTTACCTCTATTCTAAAATTATCAACTAAAAATTCTGTTTTAGTGAAAGTTTCAAAACACTGTTCTGGCTTCTCTTACCTCTTGAAAATAGGGCATAAAATATTATTCATTATACGAAACTGTTTCAATTTGACATTACTTAAGCAAATTTTTTCTGCTGATTGCTCCTTTCTTATTTGATTTGGAAAAGTTTGTGTGTAACACTACTAGCTGATGTAATAGAGAGAAAAACAGCTGACCACCACACTTGCAAAAAAGCTGAATATTTGTGTTTTACAAAGATTATTAGGAAGAAAAAAAATCCACTCACTTGACTGAGTCCTTGACTGCTTTTTTAACGTAGTTTTACTTTTCTTATATTTTCTTCAGTGTTCCTAGTATATCCTTTTCTCTAGCTCTGTACAAATTTCTCATATAAATGCCTGTGTTTTTATCTTTATATTGCCTCAGAACTCATCTCAATTAAATTCTTCTGAAAGATATTCCATTCATAATATCTTCATAATTGCTTTGTATAAACATATAAATGTCATAAAATATGGCATAGCATTGGTGGTTTAGTGAGAACAAGAATTCACTTTAATTTATCATGATTCTCTGATATTATTTGAGTATGAACAAAGGCAAGTCCCAGGGTAGTGGTCTGTCTTTGAAAACATCTTGTTTCTAATATGGTGAATTTATGTTTGTAATAGGTGCATTTAATATCATCCAGTTTAGCCAACTAAAAGCTGGACTTTTAATTTAGGCTATTTGTCTGGATCATTCCTGTGGTCACTGGTAAGAGGCAGCCTTTCTGCAGCAAGCGATTCATTCCATCTTGAGAAAAGTTTTCAAGATAAGTGGGAGGATTTGCTTCTTTTTCGCTGGCTGTAGACTGAGCCTGCATGATGGCCTGATAGTAGATCATTTGGAAAGCTGAGTGTGTTCAAAGAGAACTCCATTGGAAGTTAGTAAATTTTCACTGTGAATCATATTTAAAAAGACACTTGTTTCTGGAGCAGAAAATGTGTTAGGCAGAAGATTGGCAGCCACAGGGACAGTAGTGTTTAACTCATAAAAAAGAAATGAAGACTTAATTCTCTTTTTCCTTTATTTTCAGTTTCAATATGGAACCCAGTTATGATTTTCTACATATTTATGAAGGCGAAGATTCCAACAGTCCTCTAATTGGCAGTTTTCAAGGCTCTCAGGCTCCTGAAAGAATAGAGAGCAGTGGTAACAGTCTGTTTCTGGCTTTTCGCAGTGATGCTTCTGTTGGAATGTCAGGATTTGCCATTGACTATAAAGGTACTGTTCTTACCATAATCTGTGGAAATATAAAGGGAAGGAAATGTTGTTTAGTATTTATTGAGACTCAAATCTGTTTACTTCTAGGTGTACTCATAGTGAACTGCCAAATACATTTTTTCATTGATGTAGGTCTTAAAAACTATTTTCTGTAAATGTATGGAGGAACACAAAAATCCTCTTTCATGAAATCTCTTTCACATTACTTGCGCACATTTTCATCTTCCAGAAAAAAAAATAGAGACAGAAGCGCACATCAAAAATAGCATTTAGAAAAGAGTTGTCTTACCTATTTAGAATGCATGGCTGCTGATGCTTCCTTGCTGATACATACCAATACATTTTCCTTTCCACTTTGTTGTTGAATCTACATAAACATTTTTTAATAAGTACTGCAGGGCAATATTTGCCCTTTTTTGGGGGTACCTATTACTAGCCAGAGAATGGGTTATGCTAACTGTTTGTTAAAGACACACACTCACTTAAAATGCTGGTTTCTTTTCTGGTCACAGATGCTGTCTCTGACTTGATTGTCATCTCTGCTGAGATTTATCAAGCTGTTTTTCATCAGCAGAGGTGCTGCCTCAGCTTCATATTCTTGACAATGGAAGTAAACCACATTAATGTCAAAAATGAAGGAATAAAAATATCTAAAGAATATAGAAATAACATACCAATGAAAGAGAGGGAGGTTAAAAAGAACTATTAAATCATTTTTATATTTAGTCTTCATCTTTCATCCAGCATCATGCATTATTCTCCATGTTGACAAGACTTTTCTTCCCAAAGTATTTGTCATGTTGCAATAGATGAAATCTTTGTTCCCATCTAAACTTGAAACAAAATATAAATAAAATGGGAAAAAAATTTGTTTCAGAAAACCTTGTTGGCTTGCAAGGAAAGAAAATGACAGGTTGAGCAGAAGGAGATAAAGAGATAAAGATGCCCATTGAAAATGTGCATACACATTTTCACTGTGTGTGTATTTTCTGTTCTCAGAATAGTCTGATATGTGTGCCTCTATGCAACTAGAAGTTAAATGAAATAATAAGAAAATAAGAACATAACATCTAAGAGCAAAACAGTATATTTTAAAAAGTTATATACAATGGACAGTATGTCTGTGCCTAATAATTCAGAATTTTTATTAAGTACATTATTTAATATTTTATATAAAATTTATTACTTTACATTTCTGTTATGGACATCCAGTTTTGCTTTCTGACAATATTCCTTGAGTATTTCATTAAAATACATTCTCTATTAACATTTAATAAGAGAAGGAGGCATGCTGTAAACTTTGACTATGAATTAGAATCTTTGCCTCCTATAATGAACTTTATATTAGGTGCATCCTTCCCTTTTTACGAGTTCACATATTTAGCAAAATATTGTTTATAGAAGTAATATTACACAATATTTTCATAGATTTTAAAGGGACTGAGTTGTGTTTAAGCCTTTTGTAGGAAAAAACATTGCATAGTTGTCAACAGTATAGTAAACTAGTATTTTGTTTTCATTTTTTTAGTTATAAAGAATGTTCAGTGCCTAAATCCTTCCTATTTGAAGATCATCTCAATCATATTCTTGCAGTAATTCATTTATAATATGAATTATTTCTCCTGTCTGTTTTCTTTGTATTTTAACTTGCCAAAGATGATGAATGAAATCCTAGTCTCGTTAAAATCAATGTTTAAAATCAATGTCTATGCTCACGTTGACTTAAAGATTTGATACCTATTAGCTCATTCCAGAAAAAAACTGTTGTGCTTATTTTGTCAGCCTTCAACCTCCAGTTATTATTAGATCTTCTTAAATATGAAGTATGAAGGAACAATAAATTTTTAACATTTAAATTATTCCATAGTATGGCAGCTTTCTGAACAGAAGTCATTGAGTACTGAGCATAATACTTGGTTAAAAAACAAATAGTGTACGTGGTACATTCTAGAAATGGTAGCTTTTCTTCTACACTACTAAACTTCATTGGAGTTATTGAGCTTTTGGAGAGTTCTAACAAAAGGTAGGTAGAAAATGCCTACCTAAAGGTAGTTAGATCCTCTCAGTATAATTTCCTTGGCCAGATAATCAGCCTAATGCAAACATCCGTGATCTTGTAGTAAGAATAAAGAAACAAAAAAATATTTTAATAAACTGTTGAAAAATGTAAACTGACTGGAAAAAAACACTGATAACAGTTGTGGGGTTTTTTTAATTGAAAGTGTATATAGATTTACTTTAATTAATTTTAACAGAAAAGCCACGGGAAGCTTGTTTTGATCCTGGAAACATCATGAATGGGACAAGAATCGGAACGGACTTTAAGCTTGGTTCAACTATTACTTACCAGTGTGATTCTGGATATAAGATTATCGATCCTTCAACTATAACATGTGTAATAGGTGCAGATGGAAAGCCAGCATGGAACAGAGCATTGCCATCTTGTAATGGTATGTACTGTTTTCTTAACATTTCCCTGTCCCCCCAGTGAATTCAGAGTTTCTCAGTCCCTGTGGCTATTTATATTATTTCTACACATATAGCTAGTATTTAAAAAAATCTAAAGTTAAAAAATAAAAATTATGATTATATGAGTTTTGGACACTAGCTTAGTCATTAATGTATTGTTTTAACTATTCAAATTAAATTTAAATTCTGATATCAACATATATTGTTATGTTCGTAATAATGACTGCAATGTAATATGTAAGTATCCATGGTTTCCCCTTTACATCAAATTTAGTGCAAGGCTTGTGAGCTGTATGAGAATCCATATAAAACAGACTAAATACTAATTATGAAGTATTACTGGCCTATCCATTGTTTCTGTTTATTCTCTTTGTCTGTTGCCAAATTGTTTTTTCATAGACTGCAAGCAGGGGCAGTCTTTTCAACAAAATGGAGCTTCAATATGTGACTGATGTATAATAATTGGGATTTATCTGTGCTCCCACATAGTCTCAGGATGTATTATTTTCAGGTATAATCTGCCTGGTGATAGTAATTTAGAACTGCATTTTAAAAGGATGTAGTAACTTAGACTATGCATACGCTATTTCAGTTGTGCTCAGAGACTGGGGTCTGGAAATAGCTTAAGTTGTTAGACTTAAGTTGTTAGACTATTTCCAGGCATGATTTTGGTCCAGACCTTACAGCACTCTAAAATTTCTTAGTCACAGTGCAGGAATAAGCATGGGACAGAGGCTGTTCCCCAGTAGGCCACCCAGATATATTTCTGAAAGGGTAAGTAGCACACTAGTACTAGTACAGGTATTTGCTGTGGCCAATCGTGTTGTTTCATCTCAAAGCCAAAGATTACGCTCCTGTACTGTTTCGTGTCCAGTGTAGCCATAGCCTAAGTCTACGTCTATACTCCTAAAGATAAAAGGCATGGGAAGCTGATGCAGTGGGTTGCTGATTATCCATAGTGCTTAATTGCTACTTCTCTCCATGACTTCAGCTATGAAAACACCACTCTACTAGACTTCAATACAAGTTTCACATTATTTCAGGAATTTTGGGTTATAATCCCTGCCCTGGTGCACACACACTCACACATAAAATGAGAGTCATAGAATCATAGAATCAGTTAGGTTGGAAAAGACCCTTAAGATCATTAACCATTAACCTAATACTGCCAAGTCCACCACTAAACTATGTCCTTAACCACCACGTCTACACATCTTTTAAATACTTCCAGGGATGGTGGTGACTCAACCACTTCCCTGGGTAGTCTGTTCCAATGCTTGATAATCCTTTCGGTGAAGAAATTTTTCCTAATATCCAATTTGAGGCCATTTCCTCTTGTCCTATCACCTGTGCCTTGGGAAAAGAAACCGACACCCACCTCGCTACAAACTCCTTTCAGGTGGTTGTAGAGAGCGATAAGGTCTCCTCTGAGCCCCCTTTTCTCCACGCTAAACACCCCCCTGTTCCCTCAGCTGCTCCTCATAGGACTTGTGCTCCAGACCGTTCACCATCTTCATTGCTGTTCTTTGGACATGCTGCAGCATCTCAATGTCTTTCTTGTAGTGAGGGGCCCAAAACTGAACATGGTATTTAAGGTGTGGTCTCATCAGTGGAAATACAATGCCTATAAATACGCACACAGACACATTTTCATTTTTATACATGTATACACACACACACACATATATATGCACAAATATGTATATGTCATTTAAACTCATCTTTTCAGACATGGGAAGAATATCCACAGAATTATGGATTATGTCAGTTTAAGGAAAGGCATGGTGACTGTAGAACCACTCTGTAAAGAAAACCAATAATTTACCAATGAAACAGAGAACGCAGAATAATGCAAAAGTATGCAACATTTATTTTCAAGCCTTTACGATTAGAGCAACAGGTTAATAACTGCATGCTAAATGAATTTACCCACAAAAAATTAAATTACTCTAGATGCATTTTTAATATTTATAATATTGTTATAAACCTATTATTATTATATGTACTTATACCTATTGCTATTATTATTGTTGTTGTTTTGTTGTAATTAACAGTATTATTCATTTGAATCACAGGATATTAACGTATCAATTTTGTGTAGATTTTAATACCTGCAGGCGTGGCCCTGAGAGCACAGACAGGTCTTAATTGCCCTGACCAACTTCAGCTGGGATCTCCACTTACGACCCCTGACCAAAGGCCCAGGAGATCTATTTAAAGTCAGTTCTGGGTCTTCACTTCCTGCCTGAATTATGGCACATGTACTTATTTAAAGTTCTGTTTCTGACTTTGCCTGCTGGATGATCCTCAAACATACACTGTAATTAGCTTATCTCCTGGATGGACCCCTGTACATATCATCACTGAAGTTGGAAGGGGCTTTTGATGCCACCTACTCCAACCTCCTTGATCAGGCAAGGTCACATAGAAAAAATTGCTCAGGACTGTGTCCAGTTGGGTTTTGAGTATCTCCATGGATGGAGACTCCACAACCTCTCTGGGCAACCTACTCCAGTGTTTTACTACCCTCACAGTAGGAAAGTGTTTTCTTGTGTTAGGATGGAACGTCATGTGTTTTGATTCGTGACCATTGCCTCTTGTTCTGTGAGTGAACACTACTAAGAAGAGTCTGGCTCCTCCCTTCTTAATTTTCTCCCATCAAATATTTATACACATTGATAAGATCCCCTTGAGCCTTCTATTTCCAAGGCTAAAGTCGCAGGTCTCAGCATCAGTTCATATGAAAGATGCACCAGTCTATTAATCATCTTTGCGGCTCTTCACTGTACTCACTCCACTAAATCCATGTATTTCTTGTACTGGGCAGCCCAGAACTGGACACAGCACTCTAGAGGTAGCCTCACCAGTGCTGAGTAGAGGGGAAGGATCACTTCCCTTGATGTTTTGACAAATGATCACTTAGCTCAAGAGGCCAACAGCCACCCTTTCTGTAAGGACACATGGTCTGTAAGGGCACATTGCTGGCTCGTGTTGAGCTTGTTAACCACCATCAACAAAAAAGTGGAATTGGGATGAATTTTTTTTTCTCAGGGGTTGTTGTTTTAGTAACTTTGGTTTTTAAAGGATTTGAAAGAAAAATAGCAAGTGTTTTTTCCCTCCCTATTGTGAATATTTAGAGCACAGGGAACAGCAGGATGAATTATTCTACTTATAAAGAGTGCAGAATGCAGCTTTTGCTGTGACATTGCAATAGCTTAGCTTTAATACCTTATGAAACTACACTTTTAGAACAATTATATTTTGTATTATTCAAGAAGTTGTTATAAAACACTGAGTAGTGTAGAAAAAGAAAAATGACCAGTGGTTTGCCTTGTAAATGGATATACTTCTCATTTTATGTTTTGGGCTGTTTGTGTCTTTGACACAAAATTCAAATTTAAATATAAAGATTGACATTTATTTTCTTAATTTTTTAAAGCAGAATGAACATCTTATTGCTTAAGAAATAATTTCCTATTAAAATAGTATTTATTATTATAACACTTTATAAAATATGACATTAAAAAATAGGAAAAATGTTCTTTTGAATCCTCTATTTTTTACACCCACAGATAAAGGTCTAGAACAGACAGACTAAAAAAATACCTGTATTTTAACAAAATAGATATCAATATCTCATGCTGAGTTCAGTTTGAGGATCATCCAATAGATAATTAAAACCCTAAAATTTTACATGAATCATTTAGTAGTTTATTGACAATAACTAATATATGTAACTTTCTTTTAATTTACTAAAACTGTTCTGCATTTATACAACACAAATGTTGAAAGAAGAGATAAATTAGTTAGCCATAGCTCTTAGCTGTCATTTTAATTTTCTGCCTCAATAATTATAATTCTTATTCCGAGGTGACAATTAATGCAGTATTGAGATGCTTGTGATATCTATTCTAAATAACTGCTTGTCTAAAGAAACATAAATTAGTAGCTGAAAGATTGGATATGTTGACACTATTAAATTCGAGCAAAACTAAACTGGAATACATGCTTGTGGAAGTACTTTAAGTCTATTTATCTAGTATGGTTTACTGTGTGTTCCATTTTAAAACACATACTAGTGACTTCAGTTAAGGTATAGAGGTTTTTAAAGTATCATTTACATGGCTACTACAGTTGGGTCTCTACTATGGAGTAAACCATACTAGATAAATGAATACTTATCTATTTATATACTTTTGTGGAGTCTTCAATAACTTTTTAATAAAATAGGCTTGATTTATGAGAAGGACAAAACTCTCAAATTTTGTGTTATAATGGAACCGCAGATTGCTGAGGACTGCATGAGCTCTTTGGATCACTGTAAATCTTATTTTACCATAGTACTGTAATGATGGCTGGGACAAAGATTCAAAGGAATTATCCTCCTTTTTGTCACAGGGCATGGTTTTGAGTAAAACGGAGACACTGATAATTTAAAATAAAAGAACAATGATGTTACTGGAAAGTGTAAAAAAAAAAAAAGATTATTTTATGTTTAAATCAATATATGAAATACAGATTCATTATGTAAATCGTATATATGTACATAATTTTAAGGATAGGAGTTGTATAGGAGGCCAGAACCAAAATACACTCAGGATCATCTTTGTTGTCACATAAAGCCCTGTAATATACAATTTAACCCAATCAAACCTAAAAATATCAAGCAAAAATGCTCATGATGCAATTTTAGTAAGACGTTCTGAGTTTATATTTCTTTATTTATACTGATAGTTAATTGCCCCTTTTGGAACTTCTTTAAAATATTGAATTAAAAAACATTACAAATTTTGAAGCATGAAAAATGGAAAAGAACCTAAAATGAATGCTGAGATCCCAAGAATTTCTAAAAATGACACACTTAGTTCTTTAAGCCAATTACCCCAATTAAGCGAATTAATTCAACTTTATTTCTTTGTGGTGTGGTTTTTATTTTTTATTTTTAAGGTAGCATTTTACAGTCAGACAAATGTAAACAAATTTCATATTTATCTAGGTAACAGTTGGCAACTGCCAGTAGATATATTCTAAAACACTAATGGAAAACCTCAGACATACCGTTTTCATTATTAATTTCAGAGTCCTTAATGAAGTTGTTAAAATACATCCTCTGAAAATGTAGGTTTTGCTCACTAGAACAAACATTACTTATAGTCAAAACTAAGAGCTCTGTTTAGGGTATGTTTGACTGTCACAGCACTGCACTGATAAATTTTGCAGCCTTAACCTACAAGAAACTTTTCTTGCATCTTTTTTTTAGCCTAAGCACTCACAGGCTTTCCTTACAGAATGGATATACTACAAAGATGTTATAATAAAAATTACTAAAGATATCATCAAAAACATATATAAAAATAGGAAAGCACATTTTAGAAGGGAACATTTTTACAACTCCGTAACTTTTGAATTTGTTTTAAATTAAGCATAAGTAATATACTTTCATTCCAGTGAAATATTAATGACTTGAGAATTTCATCCTGTAATTACAAGATAGACTTTGTGGCTTAGTTTCTAGTATCCTCAAAGCAAGAAGAGAAAAAATATAAAGATTTTAAATTCATGGCATGAACTGATTCCTTGTGATATTTGAGTTTCACTTCAACCACATAATCCTATTCAGCCTACTGACAGATTAAACTTCTCATCTTCTATCATTACATAGGATTTTTGAATAATTCATATAAGCAGCTAAGAGAAGACACAGATTTGTAGTATTAATTGCTGCCTGTATAAGGAAGTTAAACTTGTAGAGATATTTCAGGTGTGATTTTAAAGCCCAGTTGCTGTCAGGGAGCAGAAAGAGCAGGTCTGCTCCACGAGGGCAGATTAGCCAGGAGCTGAGAATGACCAAAGCGCAAGCTGTACCCACACTCACTGGGTAAAGTCCCACAGCACATGAACTGGCTCAGCAGAGCTGGGAGGTGGTAACAGTGTCCTTTGATATCCCCAGACCAATGAACTTGTCCACCTGGACCCCAGACCCTTGTCCTCAGAGCTACTTTCCAGGTAGTTGTTAAAATGTAATTGGCTATATGTAAGATTCCCAGAGAGAAGTAACATTGGTTTGCTTTGTTCCTGATGGTCGAAAATAACTGTTTAGATTTGCAATGATCTTTTTCTTGCTTAAAAACAAAAAGCAGTGTCACTCTTCTATTTTTAAAATTTTAATTTATCTATATATTTATTTTTAAAATAATTTCAATATTGGCTTCTTGGATAAAATAACAGCATATGGTGATCTTTTATTCTTGTAAAATCTACAGTTATTAACAGTGCTTGATGAAAGTGTTTGACTCCCCTCTCCAAAAAAAAGAGCACTGGATTGCACATAACCAATGTAATTATTTTTACACTTACATCTAAATGAAGATTTTGATAGGAAGCCAAGCCTTTCCATTAGTTCTCAAAAGTTCAGAAGAGTGACAGCAATATTTTTTTTTTCATTGTGTAGAGATGTATTTACTCAATATCCAACACAAGGAGATATTTTAACTTAAAAATAGCCACTCCTTATGTTTGCTATTTCTCCAAAAGCACCCATCCCTTTCATCCACTCCCTGTTTTGGCTTTTCACGAGAAATCCTTGAGACGTAGACTTACTATGATGTAGCACTTTCACTTATGATTGGTAAATCCAGCAGCCCCTCAGCAATGCCACATTTCGTGCCCATACATAGAAGGACAATACCACACATACTTGTTTATTTTTTTCTCATGATATGGGCAGAACTGCTACTTCCATAATGCCTGACTGCTCTTGAAGGTTGGTGCTCCACTGTCCTTAAATACCCCTTCTAAATTCTGTAGCTGAAAGAGTTTCTCTTACTCTTTCTGTTCTGCTTTATATACATATGAATCCAAAGATTTTTTTTATGTGTGATCTATATGCTTTTTTAATAATCATCTAGTAAGTTATCAAAAAGCAAGGTAATTCAAGCGTACATTCACAAAGCAGAATCCATGGTATGCTGTGTAGGGTACTGTTAGCTTATATATGTATCCCTCTGAGACCCAAGACAACTGTGTTGTGCCATTTTAATTAAACAGTACTTTTTTTTTTTTCTGAGCTTTTTTTTTTCACATAGATACATAGATAGCTAGATATAGACATATGTTAAAATAAAAAATCCCAAACCTAGACTCTGTGTTTACAGTTGCTTTCAACTAAGTTATACTTCCAGTCCTATATGAATAGTTGCAGTCAAGTAAAAATCTCATATATTATCTTTTTAAAGAAATTTTGATAAAAAATATATCCTGAGAAAGAGCCATTAGCTATGTCTTTATGAGAAAACCAAACAAAGCAAAAACACTGAACTGTTACTTTGTGGTGTTTAGATTTTCATTTTCAGACTGAACTAATACAGACAGCTGTAATTACTGTAACACGTTTCTTTCTGTTTTGTTTCCAGCACCATGTGGAGGGCAGTATATTGGATCAGAGGGAGTGGTTTTATCACCAAGTTATCCTCATAATTACACCGCTGGACAGACCTGCCATTATTCAATAACTGTACCTAAAGAATTTGGTAAGAATTTCTCCTATTGATTTATCAATCATTGATCATTGTTATACTGTTCAGGTGTCTTTCATACGTAATAGTGAACTTAGATTTTCAATATATTGCATTGCATATCAAAAATAAATGTATTCTTGACACAGAAATTGATTCTAGGGTTTTGACCTTTTACTTCTCCCTGGAGTAATCAATGGACTTCAGCTAAGCCATCTGTGTCTGCTATCCAAGCATATCCTGAATGCTTTCATTGATTACATCATTAATCATCATAGGATAATTACTTATTCAAGCTTCCTGCAAAGTAAAATCAGTTGTCAAAACCCAAGCATCAAATATTCTCTTATATTTTAAATTTTTGGGTTTTATGTTTTAATAAAGGCCAGGTGAGTAGGATCACATTTAACTAGTACAGTGGAGGGAAAGAAAGCAATTTTACATAAAAATGCCAGAAATGTTTGTGAAAATCACAAAACTGGTTCTTTCAATATGTCAAAATACTTGGACAAAATCTCTAAAACTTGTGCAATTGTATGCAGGGCATGCTTTTCTGCAAAACAGATTTCCCTAATTCAAGTCCAGACAATTAGCAATAAGATCCATTTTACTGCTTACTTCACAAAAGAAGTGAGAAAAAACAAGAAAAGAACTTTATAAGAAGTTGGAAAATACAGGCTGTACAGAAATTGTGCTGCACTGAAGACCTGTGGTTTGTATACAGAATCTGGAATGGGTATAAATTTGAAACAGATTCCTGCCTTGTCAATAAAATATGGGTAGCTGGTGTGATGAAGTAATATTTTTATTGGCTTTACTGGTTTATTACTTCGTGTTTCTCTTCCGATCTGATATTTGAATTCATTGAGCCATTTAACATTTACTGGGGAGATGTGTTGTATAATTAAATGGTTTATTTGTTAATACACTTCAAATTACTTACAGCTGAAGTACAAATTAAGTGTAGCAATGTATCAAAATCAGTAATGCATTGATATTCTTAATAGTTGATTGGGTTTTAATACAAAGTTAGAAAAATAACCAAATCAATAAGTTTAAAACACCTTCCTCAGATTAAAGCTGGATGCAACTAATCATGTATGACAATAGATGCTGCCTAATAGTTGCTAAGATTGGTAGTGAAATTTTGGTAAAAAACTTTCCTTTTTAGGTTTTCCATTTTCTTATTCTCATAGGTACCTATGCAATAAGGAACAAGACTTGTTTGACTGGAGAGCACACTTTTGGAGAAAGAGTGATTTTCTTTTCTTTTTTTTTTTAATTAAAAATAATGGAATAATGAAAAGCACATCAGATCCCTATTACTTCTGTTTAATGCAGCTGTTTTATCATGGTAGACAATAAATTAACTTGGAAAGGATTCATGCAGGAATCCACTGGTAATTAAGACAAGCAAAAATATCCCATTAAATTTGTTTTTAAAGACTAAGTACTTGTTTTATCTTCTCTTTTTTATTTTTTTATCTTTTTCTTTCTTCTTTTTTTTTTTTAATGTAGTTGTGTTTGGACAGTTTGCCTATTTTCAGACAGCTTTGAATGATGTGGCAGAATTATTTGATGGAGAAAACTCTCACGCTAGACTTCTTAGTTCACTGTCTGGATCCCACTCTGGTAAGTAATAAAGAAAAGAAGTATATATTTCTTACACAGCTCAGCATGGAAAAAGTAAATCAGGAGAATGTTTCACTTGGAAGTATAATAATAAAGTCATTGGAAAAAGATGCCAAGGGAAATGGAAGACCCTTCTAAATCTTTGAATCAAGACATTCTTCTGGAACATATGGTTTAGGCAAGAACTGATCACTGGGATGAGTGCAGAAATAATGGAATTAAATTCTCAGATCTTTATGTAAGAGGGCAGATTGGATGGAATAATTATCTTCTCTGTCCCTAAACTCTGTGAATGACACATCTACATTTCTGAATGTCTAATTTAAATACAAATTTCTTGCATTCACAACATGCAATTATCTGTATGCAAACATGCACTTAGACTAAAAGCAGGCCAGCTGTTGCATTCAGGTAACTATAGCAAAATGTTGACCCTGTGAAATCATAATTAAACTTATATGGATTTCAGCACGGCCAGAATTTCCAATGTATGCATATCTAATGACTATGTTAATCTCAAGTAGATAATATACAAATACATGAATGTGTTTTGTCATACACTCCTAGTATTTAGGAAAGTTTATATGTGAGTTTAAGATTTTTACAGTCCAGGGCTTTTCATCACTTCTTGGTTTCAATTTGAATAATTGGAGAAATACTTGATATTAAAAGAAGGTAACATATCTATTTGATTTATAGAAAACATTTTGTTATTTGAAAAATTCAACTCATCATTTTTCTCTGGTGAATCCTAGCTATTTGTGTCATAATAAGAGTTCACAAGTTAATTTTAAAATTTGTTTAATTATTGGCAAGATTTCAGCAACAAAATATTTACTTTTTAATATTTAAATTTAAGGGATAACTCACCTAATTTTACTGCATCAAAAGTATTAAAAATTTAGAACTAATGTCTGTTTTCAGAGCAGACACTTGAAAATAATTGAAGGGCATTTAAACTTGTGATTTTTACTTATTACTTGTGACATACCTGATTTACATTAGTTTAGGGTAGGATTCTGTTACGTGGAATCACTAGTTACAATAATATAAAACTAATCTAAGTGAAAGAGTTATAAAACCTATTTATCCAGTTATCTAAGATATTTTAAATTAGTGCATTATCATTCATTTCAGTAGAATTCCTAAAATATCGGTGGATATAATTCAATGAGAATAAAACCAGTTTTCATGTGGAGTGGCATCCTTGCAGTGTAAAAGTACTGTAATTTTGTCTGTAGTAATTAATTACTGAATTTTTATCATGACTGTAGATAAATATCTCAGGAAAGGAGATAAAGTATACTAAACATCTTTATTAATACTCAAGTCAATATATAAAATTTGAAATGCTATTAGAAATTTAGCAATGTAATATAGTTCATGTGTGAACGTATATTTTATTGAAGCACCTACATAAAACAAGTCATGTATCTGTTCTTTCTCATTTCACTTTTAGTTTTGAATTGGTAAACATCACGTGAAGATCCTCTGTGGCATTTTTCAAACACTTTTAACTGTTTAATGTATTTTGGAAGGCAAGTTAAAGCTGTCAGTCACAGAAAAAAGTTAACCAAAAATTTTGGCCCCACACGAGAGTAGGGTTCCCCAGACTAGTAGTTTATTGGAGCTCTAGTTCCAACAGCTGCAGTAAATGTCAGAAAGTTTTTGTTGTTGAATCATGAAGTCTTTTTATTCTGACAAGTTTCAAACCTCCAATGGCAAATTTAATTTTATACACTGTTATTTACATTTTCTGTAACTGTAGAGGAAAACATAAAACTATGTATTTTAAGAGTATATTTGATTACATACTGAAGGATTGTAACTGTTTTTTCTGTTTTGCGTACTTAATTTATTTTCTGTTTCATTTGTAGGAGAGACATTGCCTTTGGCTACATCTAATCAAATTCTTCTGCGATTCAGTGCTAAGAGTGGGGCATCAGCCAGAGGGTTCCACTTTGTTTACCAAGGTAAACGTGTCTGCTTTTGGTGGAAGACACTGGTGCCAGTCACACACAGTGTATTGTTTTTAATTCTTCTCAGGTCTTAAAGAATTTCTTTAAACATGGGTGTAGTCTTAACCTTTTTCCAGACATCAGGGACTTCTCCTGATGGTAAACTGGCTTCATAGTGGCAGTTGTCTCCAGTGAATCCTATCTGGCTCCATGGACTTGAATATGTCCAGACTGTCTCAAGTAGTCTGTAATCTGTTGCTCCCTTACTGCTAAGTGTTCGTGTCTTCTTCAGACTGTAGAAATACATGGTGAGGACTGTGACAGCAAGGCAAAAAAGGCATTAAATACTTAAATATTTGCTGCATCATTTGTCATTAGGTTGTGAATGACACACCCCCAGTCCATCAACATACCCACATATATTTTGAACTTCTCTTTGTAATTAGCACACCTGTAGAATTTTTCTCTAATGTCCTTTGCTAGTTTTCGCTGCAGCTGGACTTGGACTTCCCTGATTTTGTTTCTAAGTAGCTGAGCAATGCTGTCATACTCCTGATTTATTACATGTCCCAGCCTCCACTTGTGGTATTTTCTCTTCTGTATTTAAATTGTTTGAAAAGCTCCTGGTCTAGCCCTGCAGGCTTTCTGCCCAAATACCCAGTCTTCCCTCACAATGGGATAATTTGTTCCAAGGCTCTCAAATCTCTCTAAAAAAATTCACCAGTATCCTTCCCCTTTATGCCTGTTGCTTAGAGAGTGTAAGTACCAACTTCATGAATATACCAATGTCTGCTCACCTTAATTCCAACCTTCTGCCGGTTCCTCAGCTTCATCATCTTGCAGTCCTTGCAGCCCAAGCTGATGTCTATATCCAGATGAACAAACAGCCCTTCTCTGTGAGGAGCTAGCCAGGTTGTAGCCACTTAATTTAGTTATCTGATAAAAATATCTATTAAATCTAGCCAGTGTTTTGATGACTAAAATGACTAGGGACAAGGACTTGTTTTCTAGACACAGATACTATTTTATTCAATTTTGAGCAAAAGGAGATAGACATCTTTATCCTGTATTGAGTTGGATGTAAGTTGCTAGACTTCTATGGACGAGAGGAGGCACATATTTGATTTCTGTTAAAAGCCAGATTTCCCTGAGATGAAAGTGCAAACATGCCACTGAGTAACATTTGAAATGGGCACTGGAAATCCTCCCAGAATTACTAGCTTCATTTTGGAATGCAATAAAACAATACAAATAAAATCAGTAGATTTGTTATACAGTATCAACATTCCAACATTTTCTGATTTATATTCAGACATTATAATGACATAGAAAATAGGTCTTGCAGTTCTGGTAAAGAAATATCCAGTTACCTGAAACAGATACTAAAAACAAAATGAAAGAATTTTTACTTTTGTATATTTAACATTTATTTTACATTTAATTTTTGCCCCATCCAATTACAGTTACAATGTAAAATAGTGATCATTTTCTAACAAAAGCAATAGAAAACTATATTTGTAATTTATTGGATACTGACATTTACTCATTTAACAAGTGAGTACAGCATAAAAACTGTTATGAGAATCTTTGTTACATTCACGTAAAGTCTTTATCCATAGAAGTGCTGTTCCTTTCAGCTTTCTTAAGACATAAAGAAAAAGAAAAGAAAAATAAGGAAAATATTTTCAAGTACTTGTGAAAATCTCAGTTCTGGGTGTGCATAGACAGCATGTTGAAACAATATAGCTGTCCTTGAACATGTTTTTACCACCTCCAGTTTCAGAGTTAGTTTGAGTGAAGTTAGCTTAGATTCTGCATCACACACTATTCCTCGGTGTAATAGTATGAAGAGAGGAAAAAAGTGCCAAAGACACTTTCAAGCTTACCTAATGAATATCTGTATGAATTGTATTTGTATTGATTAGTACTCCCAGTTGATGTTTCAAAAGGTTTTTTTCAGGCTGCTAAGAAATTCTGTCTTCTTGGAAAGCTTGGAGGGAAAATCAGTATGGCAGAGACTGTGAGGCAGTTTCAGTATTGTAGGGTGGGTGGCAGGTATAAGACTTGCAGGACTCTTCCTGACACAAATGAATTTGTGGAGGTACTATGCGCATGTCTGCACACGGCAGCTGAAATGCAGGAATAAGACAGAACGTCCAAGTCTGTTAGCATGCTGCTAGGAAACTTAGTACACTAAGTTCATCCACGTGTCTTCAGTCTGGTGACATCTGGAGCAGCGCTTCCAGGTCCGTTGCCTGTACAGGCAATAAATGCATCCCAAAGGGGCTTCTGCGCAGTTCACTGGATGTATTGTATACACACCCAATAAGCTTAATGAGACAGTCATTGAACACTATGGTTTATTATATACTAGCTTTTCAACTTTGCTAAATTGAAGTTTAAAAGTAGTGTTGGATAGTTTTAAAAATTATAGTGTCAAGATTCAATTTTATTTGTTTTTATTTATTTATTTTTTCACATTGGAGCATAGTCATGGTATGACACAGTAAGTTAACGGAAAGGACAGTCTCACCTCAAGAATATTTCCACAGTTGTAAGGAGCTTGTTGGGACTGTTCAAACTGCTTCTGGATCGTGTTTTTAAGCCTTCTTACTTCTGTGTTTATTGAAAGATATCACCATGACTGGACACTCTACTTTTGATATGGCTCAAGATATCAGTACCTGTCCTTTTTATGCATCAAAAGCATCACTTGCATTTCAATTAATCACGCACAATGAATTGGAAAAGGAGGAATATAAACTTCTGGATTTAGAAAACAGCTTTCAGCATTTGAGTTCTTATCAGCTATTTACATATGAATGACACCTTTCTGTCTTATTCTATTTGGTTTTCATATGCCTAAAATTTGTTTAGTTATTTTTTGCTGCTTTTAAAGAATTAATAGCGATATAAAGCCTCGATTCTATTAGCTGTATGTGAATACACACACACATATTGCTGTAAATCTCAGGTGAGCACAATGATATGCCTCATTTCAGCCATTTATTTGGACAACACTGATTTTTTAGGAACTGTAAGAAATAGATTTTAATAAATGAGAAGTGCTCTCTTCGGCAGCAGAAAATGAGTCACTTTATTTGTCTTGAGAGAATCATGAAGCTATTTAAATATCCAGTTTTTAAAATATAGTTTAAAATATATTTTAAGAGCTTTATTTAATATACACATGTATGTGTACATATATTGGTTAATAAGTTAGTGGTATTTAATAAGATCTATCATTTTGAGATTTTTCTCTCTTCTTTTGAAGCATGTGATCAGATTTGCAATGACTGCCTGCTTGCTAGCCTTTTAAATACTCCAGAGAATAACATCCACTCTCACATCAAACATAGTATTCTGGTCTGCAAAGTCAATCATTTTATTTATCGCCCTCTATTCCAGGTTGACCTTCTTCCCTGTTCACTTTTCCACTGGGCTGATTTCAATTTTGTTTCACAGCAGTATGAAACATTTACTAAAAGATGGAGGATAATTACTATAGAAAATGGAATGTCTCTGTGATGCGGCTTGAGAAATCTAGGTTGCCAAGGCTATAGCCAAAAGCTAGAAGCAAGACTAGAGGGGGGAAAAAAAAAGTTATTGCTTGCATTATTTCACATTCTGGTTTGAGCAAGCAACAGATAAGTTTTGTAGCTTTTGATCCAGATTTAATGACTTTTGCAATGCCGCTTTCTCAAAAACTTCTTTTTAGCTGCGTATGTCATCTGTGCCTTCATTTCTTTTTCTCAGAGGACCACATTTCCTTGTAATTCATACAATAGGTAAAGGGTATGTGAAATATCAGAATGAATGAATATCCAGTCTTTCAGAATATTAGGGTCAGGTATGTTGAAATATGCTAGGAACAATCACATTCAAGAAGATTGTGAATTATATTTTTTTTCAGGTTTACCTTATGCTTGTTTTCCTGCTATGACATCACCTAAGAAACAATAGCATTTAGAATGATAGAATAGAATCATAGAATCTTCATGATTGGAAGGGACCTTTGAGATCATCGAGTCCAACCATACTAACACACAAAAAAAACCCCCTACAATCTCTGTCACTAGAGCATGCCCTGAAGTGCCAAATCTACACGTTTCTTAAATACCTCTAGGGATGGTGACCCAACCACTTCCCTGGGCAGGCTGTTCCAGTGCCTGACCACTCTTTCAGTAAAGTAATTCTTCCTAATATCTAATCTAAACCTCCCTTGCCACAGCTTCAGACCATTTCCTCTGGTCCTGTCCTTATTCACCTGGGAGAAGAGGCCAACACACACCTCTCTGCAACCTCCTTTCAGGTAGTTGTAGAGGGCCATGAGGTCTCCCCTCAGCCTCCTCTTCTCCAAACTAAACATGCCCAGTTCCCTCAGCCTCTCCTCATATGGCTTGGTCTCCAGACCCCTCCCCAGCTTGGTAGCTCTCCTCTGGACCCGCTCCAGCACTTCAATGTCCCTCTTGTACAGAGGGGCCCAGAACTGAACACAGTACTTGAGGTGAGGCCTCACCAGTGCTGAGTACAGCGGCACAATCACCTCCCTGCTCCTGCTGGCCACGCTATTCCTGATACAAGACAGAATGCTGTTGGCCTTCTTGGCCACCTGGGCACACTGCTGGCTCATGTTAAGCTGGTTGTCCACCAGCACCCCCAGGTCCTTTTCTGCTGGGCAGCTTTCTAGCCACTCTTCCCCAAGCCTGTAGCGTTGCTTGGGGTTGTTGTGACCGAAATGCAGGACCCGGCACTTGGCCTTATTAAACCTCATACAATTGGCCTTGGCCCATCGATCCAGCCTGTCCAGGTCCCTCTGTAGAGCCTTCCTACCCTCCAGCAGATCAACACTCCCACCTAGTTTGGTGTTGTCTGCAAACTTACTGAGGGTGCACTCAATCCCCTCATGCAGACCATTGATAAAGATATTGAATAAAACTGGCCCCAAAACTGAGCCCTGAGGGACCCCACTAGTGACTGGCCGCCAAGAAGACTTCACTCCATTAATCACAACTCTCTGGGCACGGCCATCCAGCCAGTTTCTAACCCAGCGAAGAGTACACTTGCCTGTGCCATGATTCGCCAGCTTCTCCAGGAGAATGCTGCGGGAGACGGTGTCAAAGGCCTTACCAAAGTCCAGATAGACAACGTCCACAGCCTTCCCCGCATCCAGAAGGCGGGTCACATGGTCATAGAAGGAGATCAGGTTGGTTAAGCAGGACCTCCCTTTCCTAAACCCATGCTGGCTGGCCCTGATCCCTTGTCTGCCCTGCACTTGCTGTGAGAGCTCACTCAAGATGATCCTCTCCATCATCTTTCCTGGTACCGAGGTCAGGCTGACAGGCCTGTAGTTCCCCGGATCCCTTCTGACCCTTCTTGTAGATGGGGGTCACATTAGCCACCCTCCAGTCATCTGGTACCTCCCCTGTTGACCAAGATTGCTGATAAATGATGGAGAGAGGCTTAGTGAGCTCTCCCACCAGCTCCCTGGGTACTCTTGGGTGAATCCCATCCGGCCCCATAGGCTTATGTGCGTCTAGGTGCAGAAGTAGATCATTGACTACTTCCTCCTGGATGATGGGTGGGTTGTTCTGCTCTCCATCCTTATCTTCCAGCTCTGGAGGCTGAACACCCTGGGGAGAGCTGGTCTGACTGTTGAAGACGGAGGCAAAGAAGGTATTAAGTACCTCAGCTTTCTCCTCATCCTTGGTTGCAACTTTCCCCCCTGTTGCAACTTTTCCCCGTTATTTTTATATAGCTGAGGTTGCAGCAATACAAAGAGTTCTTTCCCTAAAAAGCAAAGTAATGACCTTTCTACCACCCCGAAATTTATGTTTTTTAATGCTTATCTTCCTTTACTTACTCTACCGTACAAATACATTAATTAGTTTATGAGGTCAAATGAGATTTTAAAGAGGACTATTAAGAAAGTTAGCATACTAGGATGACGAAGGGCTGTGGAAGAAAGACAATGGGGAAAAAGAATAAAAGGTGAATGTGACTTTAACAATTTAGTTGATCTAGTCTGCAACAGGAATAAAATACATAGCCATGCACTAACTGCTGAGAGTAATTAGAGAGCAGAACTAAGTCTGTTAGTATTATTTTCCATATGTGTTACCATGACACATTATGTCCTGGTTTACAACACGTCTTAGAGATGTTTGAAACTGTAGTGCATTTTGCCATGGATTACTTAAATCTAAATTCCATTTTAAGCAGTATGGGAGTACCTGATGTTGTTGTAATGTCTGGCTTGCATTACATTTATTCTTAAGGCAGTTTTTAAAACAGGAAAAAAAAAAGCATTAGAAAAATGATGCCTCTTACAGTGAATGGCAAAGAAGAAAATGATTTATTTTTGCATCTTTTGCATTTCTTATCTCACTGTAACCATTAATAGTAAAACCTGTGAAAAACTGAGCAAAACGTCAATGTTAACATGGCATTAAGTATTTCCTACTGACAATAGAATAATCTGACACAACTCTAGCCATGGATGTTTGTGGCTGCCGTGGCTGTTTTACTCACTGGCTGCTCTCAGTAAAAAAATGGCTTTCGTTCTGAAAAGGAAGGAAGCACATAGCAGTACTTCTGCTACATGAACTAATTTAAGTGTTAGTAAACTGTCCCTACATTTGCTATAATGGCAGAGATAGCCCACTCACAGTAAAATAACTTTCCTAAGGCAATATTATAATGAAACCAGGTGATTTGACATCCTTTGTTGAGAGGTGCTGAAAATACCAGTTACACAAAAAAGTCTTTGGATTACAAATGCATGAATGCAAATTGCCAGCTGTGATTATTGACAATTACAGAGTATTCTTAAATTTTATTCTTAAAAAGGGTCCTTTAACTTTGCACAGCAGTTGTAGGGATTCTCCAGATGTGGGCTCCAGGTGAGGGCTAGAGAATCTAGAGAATCTGACCAATGATTTGCTTATGAAACTTCCTCCCTTTTGAGGAAGCGGGTGAAAAAAATTAAATAGAGAAAGGTAGCGTTCCCATAAAAGGCTGGGCAAGAGTTTCTTCCACACAGTGAATGAAAAGTACTCCAGGAGAGACGCTGAAATTTTCACTCAGGTCATATTGCCTCTTAGGAAGACAGGTAAGGTTTAGACACATGTAAAGCTAAAAGTTTAAGTAGCAGGGGGCTGTAGTGGTGACCTGTGCGGGAAGATGTCACGAGCTACTGTGTGCCACTCACAAACAGCTTCCTCTGAAGCTGGTATAAAGAACCCCTTGCATACCAAAACCTCTACCAGTCAAAGGAGCATGTAGTGCCTGTTCTCAAAGATATCTGAGAAAGTAACAACTGCTTTGGGCCAGAGATGCTTCTGGGGACGTGCTGATGGAGATGCTGCTGGAGGGACTGTTGGAAACACACTCTTGGAAAGAGGCCCCCTATGCCAAAGGGTCAGCACTTCTGAAGGGACTGTGTCCTGTGGGTAACCCATGCTGGAGTGGGAACACCTCGGAGGGGTTGATGGCCTGTGGAAGACTTATTCTGCAGTAGGTGGATGTTTCTGAGCAACTGTAGCCCATGGGTGACCCATGCTGTAGCCTGAACAGTAAGAAACAGAGGGTCATGAAAACTTGGAGAAAAAATGACTAAAATACTAAGTACAGCATAGGAAAACAAAGAAGCAAAAAGAGGGCACATGAACCCAACCTTCTGTGCTCCCTCTCACCTCAGTGGTGGAACTAAGATGAACACAAGGAAGTTGAGACAAGGAAGGGGGAGGATAGATGTTTGACTGAAGCTGAGCCTCGGGAGAGGGAAGAAAAGCTGTTTACTTAAGTGGTTGTTTGATTGTTTGTGTCCTCTTTCTACTTAGCACCCGAATCAGTGATCAGAGGTTTGTGTTAATTGGTAATAAATTAGATTAAGCATAATTAGGTATAAATTCCCTGTGTCAAAACTGTTTTTTCCACAACAATGTATTGAACCTTTTGCTATCACATGATTGCGAATGAATTATCTCAAGACCAAAACTCCCATTTGAGCAAGTAGTCCTGATTAAGGGATGGATTAATGCCTAATCATGTGGCAAAAGCTGTAGTTCTAGGCATATGACAGTTACGTAGCTGGATGTGTAAGCAGCCATCATCACTTAGTTGTAAAGTCATTATATAATTTAAAAAAAAGTTTGAATAAAATAGTGTTTGTGCAATAGACCATTTGATAGAGGAAAGGCTATTAGTCCCAATAACAGAGAACAAAAAAGAGCAGGTTGGGTCAGTTGAATTGACCTGGCAGACTGTATGTGGTCTGCAGGTTACTATCAGGAAGAACTGTGACTGTGTGAAATCCTTGAACCATGGTTTCCTCATTATCCTTCCACGAATGCAGAACATTTTCCTGCCATAGTTAGAAATGTATGCATGAAAGTGTTTCATGGAACAGCTGGGTGATACTGCGGTCCTGTTGAAAACTAATCACAAAATCCCATTTATTTAAACAAAGGTACTTCTTTTAAAAATTACGGAAAGGGAAGCGGTTTGTTTATACTATGTAAAGTATTTAACTATTTTAAAAACTTGAAAAATGTATTTGCTTTTGTTTTGTTATATTGTCTAGCTATCATTTCAGGAGTATGTTAGTTTACTTCGCACCATTTCTTTCAGTCTTTGATGCATTCTATAACTTTCTTAAACTTTCAGGGCTAAAATCTTCTGCAACCATCTAACCTAGTGATTTAGAAGCAAGTATGTGTTTCTGTATCTGTATGACCTTGTCTGAAAAATCAACCCACTGCATATTGATAAAAGGAGCATGTATTGTACTGTTATTACTAGTGCCAATTATTTCAAACTTTCTTTGAAAAAGCTTTTCTCTACATTCAATAATACTTGCATAAACTTAACTGTTATTCTCAGTAGCAGTACAGAAAACGTAGAATGTAATGTTACTGTAATCATAATTGAGAACTTCCAGTGTTCTGCTAAAATGTTGCATATTTCATGCTAGATTTGAGATAGGATTAATTTCAATTAGTGTTCTGTATCCAACATGTCAACAAATGTTAACTTCAAGAGCACTTACCAGTACTTAAAACTACTGCACTTAAATAATTATGATTTAAATAGAGCAAATTACAGTATAAGAAATAAGAAAAGCATGAAGATATCAGTATGAAAATAAGTATGTATAGTCTCCAAACACCTTGTCTTTTACTTAGTGACCAGAGTAGCTGAACAAGTAGGGTGCGTGTGTGTACAGGTGTGTGTGTGTACAGGTGTGCATATGAATAGATGGGGATAGTGCTCTTCACTGTCACAGGCCAGCAAAGAAAATTATATGTAAGGATGTAAAATAAAATTAAATATAACCACGATCTGTTTATACTATTCTTAAAATAGCTCAGTAGGTCAGAAACATCATGTTTGAAAATTTGCCAGGAAAAAAGTCTAAACACCGTTTTTTTTTTTCTGTGCCATTCTGTGTCTTTATTAGTTAAAGGACCAAATGGCAGGCAATTTTCATGGTATTACTTATTCATATTTAGATGCAGTGATTCCCTGAAACTAATTCTTGAAGAAAACAAACTGATCAAACAAAGCTTTTACCATGACACTCACACAAAAAAATGCTTCTATTTGATGAGATTATTTTTAACTTACATTTATTTTTTATAGTGTAAAACACAGATGATATTGCACAAAAATGATACTTCTGTCATTTTTTCTATAAATATTTTTTTTTTAAATGGCATTTACTAGCTAACTGCAAAATGAAATGTAGAAAGAACAAGTTTGATACACAAACACCATGCACAATACCAAGTCAGTAAGTATAAAAAAATGTGTGCTATAAAGTAGTAGTTATAAATAACAAAGCCAAAGGGAAAATAAACCATGGCTTCTAATGAATTTTATTATTTTGCTCTTTAAATGTTGCTTACAGTCTTTTAACTGTTCTTGTATGACATCAGGTTTATGAATTCTCAGAAATTATTGGTAAATAGAATTGTCAACTGTAAACACTGAAATAGCCTTGAGGATACATCGTTGTCACTTAATATTCTCCAACATGATAAATAAAATATTTGTATAAGATTACATAAGTTTTATATCTGATTATTTACAGCATAGTATTTTTCTTGGCTTCTAATGAGAAAGTTATAATAAGAAGCCAAAACTTTCACATGGAGTAAGTAAAGCAGGTGGTAGGTATAGTATCCTGTCATTAAAGAGGGCAGCTGAAACGCCCACTGATCCTCTCATGCCTAAGGATGTGCTTCCAAAGTCAATTGCTCTCCAAGCTGCCGTGGCACTCACATGACTGTACATTGTCACAGCCCAAAACTGCAATCCAGCTAACAGCCGCAAAAGCATTAGGCCATTCTTTGAGAATACAGGATCAGAGCAAAGGAACAAATGCAACTGAGCTCTGTCCTGCAAGAAACAAGGACCATTTTAGCGGTCTGTTTATTTTTTAGATGACGATGGTCATTTGGATTCATGTCATCTTTTTTTTTTCCTTTTTCTTCTTTCTCTCTTTATGCAGCTGTTCCACGCACAAGCGATACGCAGTGTAGCTCAGTTCCAGAGCCTAGGTATGGAAGGAGAATCGGCTCTGAGTTTTCAGCAGGCTCTGTTGTTCGATTTGAGTGTAGTCCTGGCTATCTGCTACAAGGCTCAAAAGCTATTCGATGTCAGTCTGTACCTAATGCCTTAGCGCAGTGGAATGACACAGTACCAAGCTGTGTAGGTAAGCAATTACATTAAGTCATCTGTTCTGTCACACATGTCTCTGAGTCAGAATTCAGGAACTGTTTCAGAAAGTAATATTTAACACATACATTCACTCTGCTGTGATTAATATCGGTCATGCCCAATTTAAAAGAGCAGTTTTCCATATCAGAAAGTAATTGAGTACCAGCTGGCTGGTAGGCAGTATAGTGTTTCATATAATGACTTAGATTATATGAACAAGTGTGATGCACATTTTCTTGAACATTCGTTATTTTCATGACTCGTCTACAGCTTGAAATACGGGACAGAATTTAATTCTCCAGAAGTGTCTTTACCTGTCTTATTACACAGTACTTGTGTATTTCAATCACACATAGGATGATGATTTCGTTTTTCAAGTAGAAGCATAGTGCACATTGAATAATGTTAATATTGTTAAGTATACCTAATTTTATTCAGTCTGTCAATAGGCCTGCGGTGGGATAATGTCTAGCACTTCAATTTTTTTTTGGTAAATGTTGAAAGGTTTTCTTCTCTCCCTCTTTGGATTTATATCCAAAAGTCATTGCTATTCATAGGAATTTACTCTATAACTAATTAGTGTGTTCTAAAAATAAATGTAGATGTCCTATTTTCTACGTATTCTGTTTTTTTTGTTTAGTTTAGTTCTGTTTTCTTGAACCTTAAAGAAGCAATTGCATATACGGTAAAAATATTTAATGTACCACACTACACTATATTATGCTGTGAGTAAATTCACATGATTTCTGTCAGTCATGGTCGTGTTTAATGCTATGTCTTTACAGTTTATTGTTACTCTCAGGTAAACATGATTAGAGTGGGCTGCTTGCTAGGCTGTTCTAGGCTGCACACTCAAAATGAAGTTTGCTTCTGAATTATTTATTCATGCAGGTTGTATCTTACGCTTGATAGCATTGCTTTCTAATCTCAAATCATCGCTTCATATCTATGTATTTATGCTACAAAAGAAAGCTATTATAATTAGCTTAGTAAAATTATTATTACTTTTTCTGTTCTCTGAAGTGGATTAGGTTTTCTAATAATTCATGATAATACTTTCTTTCAGTGCCGTGCAGTGGGAATTTTACTGAGCGGAGAGGTACTATTCTTTCACCAGGTTACCCTGAACCTTATGGTAACAGCTTGAATTGTGTGTGGAAAATCATAGTGACTGAGGGATCAGGTATTCAGGCAAGTCTATATTCTGTCAAGCATGGAATATTAAGTACTTTCTGGTTCAGTTTAAAAGTAATTGTTTATTTCTCTTGAAGTTTCAGAAAATAGCAATCATTTTTTGGGTACTTCAAATATTTGTGCTTTGTTTTTCTCAGTATTTTTCTTTGGTTAGCTTTATTCTATGTTACTTTATTTTTACATGGGGGTATGAATGAGAAATGGTGAACAAGGAGCTTTCTCTTTTAACTGTGTAGAATATTGAAAGCAGGTCCTGATCCTTCAATCTGGTATGCAAATGCAAACCCTTTCTATCTGCTAGGGTAACACTGAGGCTCTTGAGAGGTCTGCAACTATCTTACCTGCTCATTTACACTTGGAGTAATTCTTTATAATCTTGCTTACCTACTGTCATATTTTCTAAAAGTTAAGACAACTTAAAAAGTGAACGTTAATGTTTTATTTACTTTTTTATCACTCGGGTGTTTTTGTTTGTATCTACTTATTTATATTTTCTTTGGAGCGTGTTCTCTTTTCATTTTGTCATTTCTAGAACATTTAAGAATACATATGGCTAGTTGGTTTAAAAAGTTCTGTGTTTTACAGATCCAGGTCATCAGTTTTGCCACTGAACATAATTGGGACTCCCTTGAAATATATGATGGTGGAGATATGACAGCACCACGTCTCGGGAGCTTTTCAGGTGAGGTTATGCCACGATTTAAACATACAGTTCTATATATAGGTGTGTGAGAGAACATGTCTTTGTTAGGTCACACATACAGACAAGGAGTATATTTGTATTGCATTGTTTGTGATATCATTATGAAACATTCTCATTTTGCAAGATTTCAGGTGCTGTAAACATGTCAATATCCAAATTCAAAGAGAGATTTTCAGAAGAAAATATGATACTAAAAAGTTCAGCTTTGATTAGTGGGATTTAGGTGATAATACTTGCAAAGAATTTTCTTTCTTTTATCTTACCTACCCCTCCCATAGAGAAGTTATAGATATAAATTGGTACTGACATTCAAGGAACTTCCTTTGGTAGCTTTGGCTTAGTTTGTCCTTGTTAACCTCCCTTTCTCAGGAAAAAGATGAAGCGTTCAGTATTCATCCAAACTCACCAGACCTTGGAGAACAAAACAAATTACTACAATTGGGACATAATAAACCATGTAATTTTTTGTTTCACATATACATCAGGCATATATAGTTTTACTCCTTTTTTATAAGGCAATTTTTATAGAAAGAACATGTTCTATAAACCGAACCAAGAGAAAGAGATATCTCATATAAGATTAAGTCATGAATAATATCCCAGACACTTGAACTCTATCACAAGCCTGATCTCATTCGGGTGTAGCTAAAGTGTTTTGTGGAATTTTGCCTCTCTGGTGACTTCATGAACTTTTAAAGTATAGATGTATATTGGATTATGTAAGGAAATGAGTGATCAATGGAATAAATTAACCCCTTATTATTTGTTTGGATATTGAATTAAATAATTTGCAGTTGCACCTCAAAATTTGCATATTAAAATATGTTGTGGGTTAACCCTAGTAGACAGCTCAGCCCCACCAAGCTGCTTGCTCACTCCCACACAGTGGGAGACAACTCATGGGTTGAAATATAATAGGTAAAAAGCTCCACGTGCAAGCAAATTAAAATAAGGGATTCATTCACTACTTCCCATTGGCAGGCAATTGTTCTGCCATTTTTAGGACAGCGGGGCTCCATCACACGTAATGGTTGCTTTGGAAGAGAAATGCCATAACTGCCAACAATTCCATCCTTTCTCTTTTGTCCCCCAGCTTTTATTGCTGAGCTTGACATCATATGGTATGGGATATCCCTTTGGTCAGTTGGGGTCAGCTGCCCCAGCTGTGTCCTCTCACAACTTCTTAACCACCCCCAGTCTACTTGCTGGTGGGACAGTGGGAGAAAGAGACCTTGACACTGTGTAAGCACTGCTCAGCAGTAACTAAAACATCCCTTTGTTATCAACACTGTTTTGGTCACAAATCCAAAACACAGCACAATGCTAGCTACTATGAAGAAATTTAACTCTCTGTCCCAGCCAGACCCAGTACAAAAGGCTATAACATTTTATATTAAATGCTAGTAACCATGTTGTATATTAAATTGACAATAAGGAAGAAAGGAATTATGAAATGTAATCAGCTTTTGACAAGTGAAATAAGTGGCAAAGAAATGGGACCCATTGATGATCCATTTAACAATACTCTTAGGACTACCAAGATGATTAGGGGACTAGAACACCTCTCTTATGAAGAAAGGCTGAGGGATTTGGGTCTCTTCAGTCTGGAAAAAGACAACTAAGGGAGGATCTTATCAATGCTTCTAAGTACTTAAAGGGTAGGTGTCAGGAGGATGCTGCCAGGCTCTTTTCAGTGGTGCCCAGCGACAGGACAAGAGGCAACGGGCACAAACTTGAACGTAAGAAGTTCCATCTCAACATGAGGAGGAACTTCTTTACTTTGAGGGTGGCAGAGCACTGGAACAGGCTGCCCAGAAAGGTAGTGGAGTGTCCGTCTCTGGAGACATTCAAAACCCACCTGGACGCATTCCTGTGCAACCTGCCCTAGGTGAACCTGCTCTGGCATGGGGGGTTGAACTAGATGATCTCTTAAGGTCCCTTCCAACCCCTACCATTCTGTGATTCTGTAATACTCAAGACTCAAACCACTTTCTTATTCTATACTACAAGTGTGTCATCGTGCTTTAGCTTAAAAGCCTTCCTAATTTCCAGGTAAACTGAAAAAGACATTTATTTGTACTAGAAATATTTCACTGGAGATAGAGTAGTGCAGCTCTATTGTGGATTTATCTCTTTTGTATAATGAGTGTCAGACAAAAAGAAGAATTATTTTGTGTACGGGAAAGGACTAGTGAAGAATATTTAAACATGACATGAAATCTGCTGTTCTCAAAACTGAACCAGTAATGTGACATTGAAACTGAATTCCAGGTATATTGTCACAGGTGGTAAAATTCAGAAGATATCACTTCTCTCTTACTAAATCTTGTACAATACCATTTTCTTCTGATTCACTCTCTGTGAATTTAGCTGTCTTCTAGATATGCATTCAAGATGCACAGATGTACAACTAACCTGTGCTGCTGAACTATGTCACAGGGTTGATTTGGAAAGGTGAATTCACTGGAGTCTATTTCTTAAGACATTTTTGCAAAGATAGATGACTATAGTATTTGCTCGAGTCAGGGAACAGGGGAGTCCAATAGCTCCCTGGGGTTGGGGTGCCAGGAGGAATGGGGGCTCCCTGGAACAGCTGGGAGGGGCCGGGCAGCCAGGGCCTGTCCCACCGCCCCAGACAGGAGCAGGGCAGCTGGAGGGACACGGGGACACCCCAGTCCCGGGCATCAGGTGTCTCTCTGGGGACCGGGACAGGCTGAGGCCAGGCTGGGACGTGGGTCCATGGGTGTGCCCAGCTCAGTGGGCCCATGCCCAGTCAGGGCAGGACTGTAGGGAGCTGGAGACTGGCCCTGCTGCAGCATCGCTGGGGCAGGGGCTGACAGCCCCGGGGGGTGACATGGGGTCCTGGGCTGTGGGCAGGGTGGGGGCAGGCCGTGGGGCAGGCCGCAGGGCAGGCTGGGCAGGGCCACTAAGGGCTGTCTGCTAGAGCAATCTGGGCCCTTACATGTTGTCTTGTCCTTTTTCGGTTAATCCCGTGGGTCATCTTTTATCAGCCAATGGCAGAAATATCATGCTTTTTTACTTCTTTTTATGCTATAGTAATGCTTGTGATGTGAGGATGCCGTTTTAGGGGAAAGTCATAGAGGCTTCATAAACAAAGTAGAGCAAAAATCCTGAGACATAAAGAGACGTTGTGCTGCTGTCTTCCTGGTGGCAGAATACATGGATTTTTGGACAGCCATCTTTAAAAGAAACTGTTGTGGATAGGACTTACGTGTTGAATGCCAGGCGGGATTGTCTCCAAGCAAGCCCTTGTGGGCCACGATGGACTAGTGAACCAGTTAGTTTCTTGTAACTAATATCAATAGGTGATGCCTTTTGGTGGGCGAACTGATTCTATTTTAGACCAAGTTTTCCAGATGTCACTAGGCAGTGTCAAGACATTCAGAGTAATTGGAAAACTGACAGTTATTTTTGCCCTCAGTATTACTGGTTCATCAAAGTAGTGCTTGTGGCTCATGAGGAAATAAAAATAACATTGTCTTTAAAAGACAGCCATCAAAATAGTTAGTCTTTTACAACAGTTGCTGTACCATTTACAGAATATATATAAGTATAGCAGATTTTTGATTAATGAATGAAGCTTAGTTGCCTTACCAAATGCGTGAATGAAACAGGTTCATTAATGAGACAGAGTTAATTCTTTTCATAGTATTACTGATCAATTTTATGATGAGTAGACATGTATTCAAGTTTACATAATAAAGTTATATCTGGAATACTTTAATAAAATTAAGGTACTGTTTGCACAGATAGACTCTTAATTCTCTCAGTTGGTAAGGTCACAGTTTTTACAAACAGGATAGATTTTACTTGCTATATTCAGAAGTAAAAAAAAAAAAAAGGAAAAGAAAAGCCATAACTGGAACTGATTTTTTCTCCTGCAGAGGAACTATACTTGATTTTTCATTTGGAACAGTGATATAAGTTCCTTGTTTTTCAGTAGCCATCCTGCTTTCAAAAAGGAGGTGAATTTATTTTAAAATATGATGTTAAAGAAAAAAAAAATTATTAAATGATAATGAGGTTATATGCATGTTAAGTTTACCAAGTGTCTGATCTTCTATGCTTGACCGTAACAGCTGTAGACTCGTATTTTCCACTTCCTCAATCCAACATGGGCATCTTCCTTCCAAGAATATTTTTCTCTTCTAAAGCCTGCATTTATTGTAAGACTACAAAATTGGTCAACTGAATTTATAGATACTCTGTTCAGTAATGGGAATTCCTGCATGAAGCCTGTCCATTAAACCAAAAATGCAAAAAGTCTTATAAAACTTGGATAATGGTCAGGCATCCCATGATTATTTGTAAATATGCTGTGCTTCCAATTGTGTCACAGAACGGAATTATGAGAGAGTGGAAATTCCTTGGATGAAAGGACAGAAAGGCTTTCATCAATATGCCAAAGTGAAGTCTGTCCTGGACTCCTTAGTGAAGGTAATAGACATAGTAGCTGTGTGAGAGGATATTCTTGGCAAACACATTGCTTTTCCCTGTGAGTATTAAGTCTGAATTTAAGTGAGAGATCATTTTACTTAATACGCAGAAATGAACAAAAAAAAGTGGAAACAAGCCAAAAAAACAGCAGTATTTCAGAATTGCTTGTTTGGGACTGGTGCTTCACTTGACTATGGTATATTCAAACTGAAAAAAAAAATAAGATTAAATATAGCTACAGATCTATCTAAAAGTGGAAAGGCAGATGACACCTAACATTCTTTTACATACGTATATGTAATTAAATATGTGTTTATATGTGTATAGACATATTCAGGGAGAGTATACAAGTACAGTAGTTGTTGACATGTGGAGAATATTCTCTTATGATGATAGTTAAATTTAGAAAGAAATTAGGTAAGAATGTGATCCATACTCTATGTTTGTGCTAACCCAAGAAATGCTTAAAATGACCATTAATCTACATTCTTGGTCTAGGAATTTCTTAGATGCCTAGATAACCTTTCACACATGCAGTGTGGTGTTCCCCTCCGAAATGAGATACATTGCTCCTGGTTGTCATTGCTAACACTTGAAAGGGATAGTGGACATAATTTTCTACAATAATATGATTAAGTCTTCATTCAAGCAGAAAACTTGTCCACATTCCATTGTAAGCCTTTAGGGAGGCAAACACTAAGTTACTGCCTCCTAGGAGAGTTCCCTTTTTTCCAGATTATAGATTCTCGGTTAAGAGGTTAACAAGTTGATCAGACTCTGGTATCCTAACATGATATCCATCTAAATGAGTGTTAGGTGTCTAGCATGGAGATATCTACACCTAAGCTATTCTTCCTGACATTTGCTCCTGCCCTTTAAGTACCGTTTCTCTCTCTTGACAATAAAGGAAGTCCAAAACAACTAGGACAGTGTGGACACTACATCTGGTCGCCACACTAAAATGTATCTTCCATACTTCATACACCCAATCCCAGAAGAACCAGATGTTGGCAAGTGATCAATAAAATTTCAGTTAGATTATAGAATCGTAGAACAGCCCAGGTTGGAAGAAACCTCAAAAGATCATCTAGGCCAACCTTTTGTGGGAAAGGGAGCCTAGATGAGGTTGTCCAGCACTTTGTCCAATTGCATCTTGAAAACCTCCAGTGATGGGGACTCTACCACCTCCCTGGGGAGGTTGTTCCAGCAATTGACTGTTCTTACTCTAAAAAATTTCTTCCTAAAGTCAACATGAAACCTCTCCTAGTGCAGCTTGGACCTGGAATACTGTGATGAGGTCCCTCCCTGAGCCTTCTCTCCTCCAGTGAGAACAGACCTAACTCCTTCATCCTTTCCAAATTAGGGCAGGTTTTGCAGCCTTTGATTTTCATGGCCCTCCTTTGGACCCTCTCCAGTCTGTCTGTGTTTTTCTTGAATTGTGGGGACCAGATCTGGACACAGTATTTCAGGTGCGGCCTGACAACCACTGAGTAGAGTGGGATGATCACATCTATGTCTCTGCTAGTCATGCCCCTCTGGATGCAGCCCAGGATCCAATTTGTCTTCATTGCGGCACCACTGCACTCATGTTCAACTTGTTGTCCACTAGGAGCCCCAGGTCCCTTTCAGCAAGGCTGCTCCACACCCACACAGATTGTAGCCTGTACTGGGCTCTTTGATTATTCTGACCCAGGTGCAGAACTTTGCACTTGAGTTTGTTAAACTTTATACTGTTCTACCTAGTCCACTCTTTCAGCCTGTCCAGGTGTCTCTGTAAGACAGCTGACATGTCAATCTCACCACCCAGTTTAATGTCATCAGAAAACTCGGTGAGGGTTCTTTCAATCTCATCATACAGGTCATTTATGAAGATGTTGAAACAGTCTGGGGACCAGTATAGATCCCTGGGGGACCCCACTTGTGACAGTCTCACAGCCTGAACTCTGCAATTGAATGTGTCAATTAGGAGAGTTAAAAACTCTAGCCTCATTTATTTCTCACAGTACAATAGGATATAATTTCTCATCTTATCAAATATCGCCCTCTAAGGAAGTAAAAGACTAGTGTTAAATGTTACCAGATCTTACAAAGATCTTACAAACAAAACTGCCAGGCGAACAATTTTCATCAATGGAGAGAATAATCATTCTGAGTCAGCATCTTCATTCTTAGAGAATAGACACCTTAAACATCCTTAAATGTATTCCAAATTATGTATGGATACTGTGAAAGTCCTCCCTCTAGGAAGATGTTTCACCGTTTTCTCTATTCCATGGTAAGTGTTGTGTGATGTGAATGCGCTGTATTGTCTGTGAATTTCCATACTTGGAGCTTCCATGTCAGAGAGTAAAACCTTCCGTAAAAGCCAACTTGTCATCTTATAGCTCCTCACCATGTATATCAAGATTTTGCTTAATACAGTTTTAAAGTATTTACCATTTTCTAGTTTAGACTGAAGACTTATGAAGATAATTTTTTCCAGCATTTCTTTCTAAGCCCAAGTTTCAAGCTCATACCTAGGCTGCTCACAGTTACTATAGAAACAGCAAATGCCCCACAGGCAATGAAAGTATTTCTTATGCAACCATCATTGACGTTCATTAGCTACTTGATACTGTCTTTGTGGGTAATCATAGAAAAAGATGTAATTTTTAGCCTCAGTAGATGCTACAGCTTTAGACTGTAGAATGTGAGTTACATCGTAGTCATGTGGTAACAGGGTGTCCAGGGTTAGTGATAAGCTTGTTGTGTAGTGCACACTTAACGCAGTGGCACACATTTTTATTATAGTTATTTGAATTAGATAAAGCTAGTATGTCTTTTTTTTTTTTTTAATGTGTTGCACCTGCTTCTTCATATCCTGTCATACCCTCAGAATTAGGATAAGTGGTTGAAATATTATTGTGGGAAGCAAGTTTGGAGTGAACACAGAGAAAAAATCTGGACTGCTCTGTTCTGTACTAAAGGTTTTTTATACATGTGGAAAGAAGTCAAATGGCAGTTGAGCTTGTTCTCATAATTGAATCCTTTACTTACATGATTTTTTTCTGCTTACTCCTCTTTTTTCTATCCAAGTCAATAAAGTTTCATCTGAACATGAGGTGATCTTGTTTGATTGTACTTACATTGCCTTTTAGTATCATGACTTGTAATCAAAATTTTCTTGCAGCATCAGGAGAAAACAAGGCAGAACATAGCAGAATGTTTGAGATTTCTATGCACATAATGAGAAGAAAATGAACCTGTCTGATTCAGTCGGTTATGTCTTTTCAATATAAAACTCTGATATATCAGCATGCTACAGTTTATTCCATAATTTTTATTTTTCCAGGTACAACTGTGCCAGCACTGTTGAATAGCACCTCCAATCAGCTTTACCTGCATTTTCACTCTGACATTAGTGTGGCAGCAGCTGGTTTTCACCTGGAATACAAAAGTAAGACTGCTGGCTTTTTGAAACTTTCTCAGGAAAAAGCATGCATATGGAAAGGGAAAGAGAGAATTTATATTGTTGTTTGGGGTTTTGGGGTTTTTGGGTAGTCTTCCCTGAGTACCAAAGTCTACTTGGCATGAACCTTATATAAGTGGTATCTATTAAACTGAAACTTTAAATGAAGTGTCATTTGAAATTTTTGAAAACCAGCTTTCACAAATTAGCAGCATATAACAAATCCACCTGGCAATTCCGAACATTTTTTAAAGGTGGGATTTAATTATGGTGCGAGTTCTTTTTCAACTTATTTCAGCTTAGTTCTGAAATTTAGGTAACAAAAAAAAGTAAGAGTTAGTTTCACTGCTTGAAAATAGATAAAACCAGAGCAGATAACACATGTTTTTCCTATTTATACATGCATATATTTCATCCTTGCTGTTCTTTCCTTTCCTTCAAATTCTTTTCCCTCAACAAATTGCTGTAGTTGAAAAAAAACCCATTATAATCCCAGAGCTACAAGAAAACACTACGGTTATCTTTGTAAATCACTGGTGGTATAAGCACAATAACCTAAGAAGTTCAATAGCAGATTCTGCTATATATAAACTTTTTATATGTTTTGTGAGCAGCTTGTTTCTAAAATACGAGGTTTAGTGTTATAAACACCAATGGATTATCTCACATAATCATATTTAATTCAAACATGCATGTTTGTTTTATTACCTCTGTCAAAAACTTAAAATACTATAATACAATAGTAATTCCGGCACATGTGCTTGCATAGTATTGCTTTTAACTGGAAATGGTTATTGCTAAGAATATTCTAGTCTTTAAAATAATAATGTGATGACAAGTTAGTGGTCTGATGAATGCTTTGATGAAGGTCACAAAGTAAATCCTCTTTAATTTTTGAAAATGAACATGCTCTATTTTCATACAAAGGCCATTTGAGAGTGTTATTGAAAATGGAGTTCATTTTTGTGTATTTTATATATGAAATATAAATATGTACAGAATTTTAAAAGACTAGATTTTCAGTTTATGACAAATATTTTAAACTAAACATAATCCACAAGGTAGTCTTATGTTTTAATTTAGTTTCCTATTTATTTCAAGCATTTATATGCAAGCATGTTGTAGTTTTTTTGGTGACATTCATTCTAATCGTGATATAGAATGACTATTACTTCTGCAGGAAATTTCTTATAATCTTCTATTTTGACAAAGCTCTCTTTTTTTATCTAGGGAGCCTTCCTCCAAAATTGTCCAGCCTTTTTTCCTCCCTAAGCCTTTCCCCTTACCCTGCATGAAAGTATAATTCCATATGAAGTGGAAAAAAGTACAATTTTTTTCTAGAAAGTTGTTGTAAAATGAACAGTTTGAAGTTCAGTTTTTATCTTTTACTGTATCAGTTTTATTATCCCTGTGACTCCTGAAAAAAATATGTTCTGTTAACAAGTAAAAAGTGTCTGGGAATATGCAAGGTCACTGGGATTTATGCTTTTGTTTGTCTCCTAATTGCCAATCCCACAACTGTGCTCTATTAAAGCGTCTTTTGACTTCAGCGGTTCCAATATTTCAATGCCAGGGTTTTTCAGAAGTGCAACTCAGTACAGGTCAAGGTAGCAACACTCAGCATTCAGAGCTTAGTTAACTATTCTGTTGGTAGTCTGGCAGGAAAGAATAATTTCCTTTCTTATGTGGCTATATGGTCTCTGCAGGGCTAGCAGGAGTACAGTACATCTGTGCGTGTCTTTGAATACAGAAACCAAGCAAGTCCCCACAGCAAGAATTTACTGGTTTATATTGAACAGTCACCTTTTTAGATCAAGAGAGAAGCAAAGAAGCAAATACTTTTCCATGTAACAAGATGCAGATATTGCTAGTGTTTGATTATGAATTCTGAAGCCTGTGATCTTTCGGTCATCTACTGTTTGAAGCAGCATCGGAAAAACAAATACCTTTGGTTCAGAAGTCAATCTAAAATTTGGAATAAAAATGTGCTTTTGTTGCGGGGTGTTCTTACTAAGGAAACCACAAAAATGTTTGATGTCTGAGAAAAAACATTCAACACGAAATGCTATGTTAGAACATCAGGTACTTTTGATAAAAGCCAAGTAAAAGGAGGCCTAGATTCATAGTCTTTCTAAATAAAATGCTTTGCAGCTGTTAACATTCTGCTCTAGTATAAGAGACCTCAGTTCAATTCTTTCATCTACTTGCAGAAATTTGAATGTCTGAATAGTCATAGTGGGAGTCCTCAATATCTACTTTTAAGGCTGCACTACTTAATAAGACTAACTAAGCAGCTGTAGCAGGATTTGTATCAGCATTCTATTTACCAGGAAAAATGGTTAACCACTCAAGTTCAGCTTGTATTTAAACATTTTGTAAAAAGTAGTAGAGCACTAAGATCAGATGTATAAAGAATACATCACTATTGTGAGGCCAGAGACGTATGTTTAATGTGTTAGAGGACAGAGCTGGACTTGGGTGTATGTAGGATGTAGGCAATTGGTCATGATACTTAAGTGGGGACATGGTTTTCAGTTCTTGTTCAAATACATGTTTTAAAAGTTTATGGAATGGTATTATAGAATAGAGCTTAGGAGTTTGTCTCCTTTACTGAAATTCTCTGTATACCTCCGTGGTAAGGATATTCCTCAGAGTAGCAGCAATGTGGGTTCAAATCATTGCAGGTAACAAAGATGTTTTCTCTTACTTTATAAAGTTGTCAGTAGCTGCTTTGCAGGAATCCACTCTGTTGTCTTCTTTCAGTTTGTCTTCATTGAGGACAGAGGAAAAGCAATGGATTCGCAACCCTGCAGTAAGAAAGGCCTTCTTCCCCATTCATTGATTCTGCTCTTTATTGTAGCTCTTTTATTTTATTTAGCCACAGCAAAAGGAAATTCAATGACTTATGGAAAAAAATAGTATTTCGAAGATGAATGACAGATTTCCAGAAAGTTTTATATAACATCCCTTTAATTTCCTGATCAGAAAGCAAGCTGAGGGGACAGAGTAGATTAGAGAGAGGAAGAGAGAGCACAAAATTGCCAGGAAACATTGTCAATGAGTAAAAGCTAGTATCAGGACAGATTAATTTAAAAACCCAACAGAATTATGCCAGTTTATATGAGCTGAAAAACTGTCCCTTAGTTTTGCAGAGGAAAAGAAAAAGAAATAATAATAATAAATGACAATAATATAATCCTGGAAGTAAGCCAGAATTAATATGTATTTATGTATTTTAAAATTTTCCAGCATAGCCCTTCAGCAATGTAGATGCAGAGGATTAGTTATTTAATAGTGTTTTACCTATGGATAGATAGAAAGTTCACAGAGAAGAAAACTCAAAAGAATAAATTTTAGGTAGTCCTCAGAGAACTAAAATTGGTGGACACAATTTTTATTTTGTTTTCAACTAGATAATTTTGTTCTTCTTTTAAGTATTTTGTTATAGAAATTTAGTGGGTGATTACAATGTAATAATATTTATTTGGAAGTATTTAATTTATAGCTATGCTTATTTTATGTATTACTCCAAATACACTTCTATGTAGTTCCTGCTCTTTCATGGAAGGGGAATGACTTTGTTTATGAAGTTGTTTTCCTGAGCAATCACTTGCTGTCAGCCAAAACTAACAATAAAAATTCACAGTTCTGAATTTTCATTGTATTTCAGGGAAGTCCACGGAGATCATGACTAATTTTATTTTCTGGAACAATAAACCAAAATACCAAACTTCATAGCTACCTACTTCCTTCATGGTATACAGTCTTAGAGTTCTTTTCTCTTGCTACATGTACATTAGCAGGAGCATTTTTCAGTCAGCATTGGTTGAAATTATATGTATGCATCAGAGGATACTGGATCCTTTAATATGGTTTTAGATACAAGTATTTTGGAAAGAGAAAAAAGCTGCCTTTGAAATTGAGAAAGCTGTAATGCTTTTCACAAGGCACAAATTGTGTAAATCCTCTTTTTACATTTCACATTGTATTACATATCTTTTTTTTTTTTCCCCTGTCTTTTAATTTGGGAACGAGGCTTAGTGCTTAATCCTAAAACATTTTTAGAAAAATATTTAAGTAAATGAGCTTTGTTTTAAATCTTTTGAGGATGAATAGAAACTATTACACGAACAGGAAGTGCAATTAAAGTTGTTCTGTATTAATTGTTCCTGAATTAACAAGAATCATAAATTATTAGAACTAAAACCCTTCCTATGCAAATGCCCAGTAGGTAAGAATGTTAGTCCTGGAACAGTGAACGGATGGCCTTGCACTTTAATATAATTTCTTCTCTAGTGAGAAGAACTTTAGGAATTAACAGTGAAGAGAATTAACTTTCCAACTATAGATATTACCAGAAAAATGCCAATGTGCAATAAGAAGCTGCTGATCCTATCACATTCAGATAACTTCAGAACATGCATCAGCAGGCTGCAACAAGGGTAGAAGAGACAAAGTGTCTTCCTAATAGTGTTTCATCCAGCCTTATCTTCTGCATACGTTTCACATTAGAGTAGTAGGTAAAAATGCTCTAAAATAGCTCCAGAATCCTGCAGATCCCTAACGTCATTATACGAAAAAAGTCTTCATAGCGACAGTAGGAAATGAGGATCACTTAGGAACAGTCCCCTCATCCCAGAAGGAATTCCAAGGAGCAACAGAGGAGAGTGTCCTTAAATCACTATTAAATTATTTAGTCAGAATAGAAATTATTTCTCTAGAATTGAAATTGTACAATGACCTTCATATTTTAGAATAGATGGATGAGAATTTCTACTTAAAAATATATTTTCATCAGTGTAAATGTTATAAGCATGCCTGGTTTTAGATCAGTATGTTAGGGAAAACAGCTTTATTTCAGTAAAATATATGTAGTTTGCTATCATTTGGTCACATATCTTACATTCCACACTGTATATTGTTGTTTTAAAGTAACTTTCTAGAACTTCATAAATACTTCATAAAAGCTCCAGCCACTGATGACAGCTTGTTTTAACCCTAAATATTTCAAGATAATTTAACTAATTGCATATGTTTTGTTTTATTTCTTGAAACTTTGTCTTCCTTTTAGAAATGTCTTTCTCTTGCCCTGTCCATTTGTGGGTTCTTTCTATGTATGTTTTTATATTCATGGGAAGGTTCAGGGAATCTGCTCCTGCAAACCTAAGTTCATGTCTAACCTAGGCAATGCACGTTCCCCTTGTGGCCTTCATAAACACACAAGCCTTTCAGTAATGAATATAATTTTGTCATTTACTTTAGGATGGTTTTTTTCATTTTAGTCATCAAGAATGTAGGCATGAGTTGGTTGTCCAAGCTGAGTGATCATACTCAGTTTGTACGCTGTGGTCAAACTGACGACTTAGATGGGTTTTTTTCCTTTGTTTCTTTGGGGGTTTGGAAGCAGGGTGGGGGATGGGGTGTTTGTTTGTTTGTTTGTTTGTTTTAGGTCGGATACACAAACTCACTCAAATTAAAAGAAATAATTGGTCAATGCCTTTGAAAAATTTCATTCTGGTCATAACTGTAAGTATTGTTGAGAGCCACTGTGTGGCATTGTTTATTGTTATTTCAGAAGGTTATACTTATAGGTTACTGGTAGCAGTAACCTATGATGAGAAATAAAGCAGTACAAATATTCAATAGAAAACTGTAGAAAAGACAGGAATTAATCATTTAAACTAATCCTTCATATGCATGTCTTTTTGTCCCCCAAACCGTGGTAGAATAAATAGCATAGTTATTTTCACAGCTACCAGCAAGTCCAATCAAAATGGGCTTTGCTAGATTTCTAATATGTCCAACAGCAGTAAGAATAAATATTCCTGCTATTTAATTGAATTCCTTTTAATCTTAATGAGCAAAGGAAACAACTATCCAAATGGTATGGCTTAGAAATGTGCCCGTTTAATTCAATGCATTTGTGGGCACTAATGTTTCAAGCTTGGTCTTAAAATCTCATTTATTAATTCAGTATTAATTTCGATAATTTCTTTAATATACAAAAAAATTTTTAAAAAGTCTGGAAATAATGTTTGCTCATACAGCATGCTTGAACCTCTCAGTTGAAGTCAGTTTGGTTTAGTAAGAAATTAATATATGATGAATATAGACATGTAGGTTTAGGCCACAAATGTCTGTAAGTATATGTGTGAATATATCCAAATTTAGTGATTAAAATTAAAATATTTCAGTAAAAACCCCGTTTTATGCAAACAATATTTTAATAGTGTCATCTAGCCTTATTACCTTGAATTAGGACGTATGGCACAATTCATCATCATTGTTTTTGTAAGCTTTTGTTTTACCGCTATACCAAGATAACATAATATGTGTGAGAACATAAGCTTACTTTTAATTACTGTCTCATTTTCTGAAGCTTCTCTATTGCATGTTTTCAAGTGCTAAAGGTTCTCAGGAGATGAAATAATGGAGTGACTGGCAAGGGGACTAGAGAACAATGACTACCTTTTGTAGTACTTCTCTATCATAAAGATCTCTGATGAATTCAAAGACAAAAATCAGACTAGCAGAGAACAAAGTTCTTCTAAGTAGCATGTTGTTTTTCATAGGTCCAGATTAAGATTTTTCGTGCAATTCAATCTGTAATGTGGCTCTTCAGTGCAGCAATCTTTTCTTTTTCCCTGTATTAAAGCAAGTGTGAATCATAAATGTGGTATTTTTAATTTAGCAGGTCCTGATCCTGTCAGTATATCTATACAACTTACTAGCCGTTGACATGAATCTGACCCTTGTAGTAATTCAGTGAGATAAATGTATTTTCTAGGCTGGTGTCTGAAGCATGCAGTTTTGGAAGGGATGGCTTGAGTTTTGATATACACCATTATCAAAATGGAAAGAACAATTCCCTCCATCTTGATGTTTGTAATATAATAAAGAACAATATGTTTCAGTTAGCCACATAGGGGTGGGAGGGAGGAATTCAAAAAAGAAGGCCCGATGACTTTTGGTCAAGCTGTCAAGAAATTCTTGTGGTGTTCAGTTTGCAGCTTGCTGAAATGGACACTAATGGGCATTCACATTGTCAAATATGCCAGCAAGGATTTTCTTTCTGCCAGCAATGGCAGTGATGTTTGGACAGAATTTGAGGTAATTGTAGGCATGTATATAATTATGGAAGTGAGGCATATTTGTCTTATGCCACAGCAGAGCCAAGAAAGTATTTAGCAGGCAGTAAGTGGAAGAAGGTCAGGGAGAGGGTTATCGTTCTTGACATTGATGCGTTCTCTCTTGTACTGCATAGCAGAAGCTGAGCTCTGAAAAACATGCACCAAGCAATCCTTGTCCTTTTTTGATTGCTTGGACTTGACATTTAACATGTTTTCCCTTTATTACTGACTGTTCACATACAGTCTAGTTTAATATATTTCAGAGTCTCTGAATATTTAAGTTCTCTAGTTTGTCCCCGGATACCAGAATTTGTTTGCTTTCTCTCAAGCATTCTTTAGATTTTTGGACCAGTTCTAACTAAATTAGTAATCTAAATAAACTAGGCTAGTGTTATGTAACGATTAGAATAATGAGGGTGAGGATTCACAATAACATTTGACTCTGTTTCCAAATCTCTCTTGCTTTTGGGGAGATAATATTGTTTCTTAGTGTCAGATATATCAAGTAAAGTCGATTATGAGTGAGTTTTGCCTAATGTTTTGTGATATTTTGCTAGAATGTTCTGTATTGTAATTTGTATCATCAGACCAAAGAAGTAGTATATATAAATTATTGTACAAAGTATTATACAAAGTATAAGCAGCTATCATAAAGAAGAAGTATTTACCCGGTTATTAGAATCTGTTAAAAATAAAATACATAGTGTAATACTGTATCTAACAGTTGCACAGAAAATGACTTTCAAGATTTTCTTTTGATCATAGTCTATTTAAATTCTGTATGCTATTTACCTAATAGAAGTATATTACAAGCACATTATCAGTATTGCTATGCAGTCACTGTTATAAAACTTTCTGTGACTCAGAAAAATCTGCACAAGTAACTTTATTGATACAGATCTAAGACTGCAGGTCTGTAACTCTCAACACACAGGAAGGCTGAGTTCAAACAAAATACAAATTTCCTGAAGACAGGAAGCGAACCTCAAATTTATATTCACAGAATTCAGCAAGTACATTGCTATCTATAAGCAATTTAGTCACAATGTCTTTGTTATGTGCTTACATATTTAATAACCATGAGGTTGGAGCAGATCTTTTTAAATTTTATTTTCTATTCAGGAGTGAGAAGGGTAAGGAAATGCAGAAATAAGGCTTGGTTCACTTAAGTTGTGTCTGCACACTGGATTCTCAAATTAGTAAACAATAGGCTATATACTGTAGTTTGAATTATTGAAATAAGATGTTACCCTTCACTTAATGATGAAGCAAACAGACAGTTTGTGTAGATGCAGGCCACAGCTATCTAGTACCTGTACTCAAAGAAATTTTCCAGACATGGATACATTTATGGTATTGCAGAGTGGTTGACGAAAAGAACGATACTACGAAACTGCAACAAAGCCAAAACCATTGAAGTTAATGATGATATTCTCATGCTTATTTGGAACATTACAGTTCCATATAACGACCACACATGAAGTCCCTAGCGGCCACATGAAGTCACCATAAGATCATTTGAAAGTTGATGGTATTGGTAGAACACCAAAATTTGTCAATTCTGTGGTAGAAATTGCTGAAAATCTTTAAAATAAGTTTAGATATTTTCGTAAATTATACAATCCAGTACACAAAGGAACTACTTCAGGGAGATCCTGTGCCTTGCAACTATTAAATAATTCTTTATGTGCTAATTAGAAAATATTTAGTTTAATAACTCTTGCATCAGTTGTTATGAAGACTGCACTTCATACCTTGATAGCTGTCAGTCAGCATTAGAATGGCTTGCCATTATCACTGTTCATTCCTGAAAAGCGTGAAATGTACAGAACATAGAAAGAATGTACATGATTATGGAACGTATTTCCAGGAAAGAAAATAAAAAATGGCTCAGCAGTCAAAATTTCAGGTGAAAGTATAAAAGCTATTTCAAACTTCTGTGTGCTTCATTAAGAAAAAATACTTCAACTAAACCTTGAGCTGCAAGAAAACTGACTGGAAATGGGTGAAGTGGGAAACACAAAATTCTTATGTGTGTATTTAAGATTTGTAAAGCATTTATACTTGAGTGATGAAAAGTGGATACATAAAGGTTTAGGGCATAAAGTTAAAACCATGTCTGTATCAAAATGTGTAAACAACATTATCTGAAAAAAGCCTGTACTTACATAGAAAGACTAGTGTCTCAGTGAATAATATCAGATATTGTTTCATGAAGAACCATCTGGAACAACAGACTTCAAAATGTCGGATGTCAGAGTAAAGCCAAATATCATGTAATTTCTGTACTAAACACTCTGTCAAGTTGCACTTACTGTCACCAAAGGGGTTAGATTTCATAAGAAGACAGTGAGAGCTGTAGCATTTAGTCAGTTATTTTTTCATACGAGTGAACTGAAGGACACACTGTTGCAGAAGCGTATGACCAACAAAAGATGTTCCAAACATCAGTTTTAGTAATGTCACAGAAAAGGTAGAATGGTAAAACGTAACAGGGATTGTATACTACAAACACTTCAGCAGACATAACTGTTTACAGTTTCAGGATGTCAGTTAGGAACTAATACTACATGGTGTGTTCTAAATCTAAGCTTAGAATAATGGTTCAAAATGTGCAAACCACTAATTTAAAAGGGGAGGACACACAGTCCCTGGGGAAGTTACTTTGGGCGATGTCTCAACCCAAAGGGAGGGATTCTGACCACAGACCCACTGCTCTGAGGGGGTCTCCAGCAGGGATCCTGTTTTATAGCTTGATCAGACCTGAACTGTGGTCATCTGTTGGCTGTGGTCACATAGCTTTCATTGGTTGAGGGTTCTCCAAGATGGGCTCATTGGCTGAGGTGGTCTCTAGGGCTCAGTTATCTTGGGTATGTCGCTGGCATTGTTTGCATACGTGACCAGCAGCTCATGAGCTTCCCGCCAAAGGAGCCACCATGCCTGTGTACCATGCCATTAGACCCACAGCGGAGGGTGTGTGGTGTGTTTGCTCCTGCCACACACCCAGTAACACATTCAGGAAAGTATAATTTTTGTCTGATTTTCACAGAATTTGGTGCTAATAAATTCGAAAGATCTGTTCTTATACCTTTTGAAAATAATTTCCATTCTGTTCATCATATCTTAATAAAATATATCAGTTATATATTTATGTTCAGTAGTAACTTTCTCTAATTACTTCACGATTAAGATTATACATTTTAAATTGATTTTTGTCTTCTAAGTAAGTTTTTCATTTTATAAGGGGAATGAGATTCTGTTGTCAGACCATAAACTGACAAACCAATTCTGCTGAATCTAATCAGCAGTTTCTAATGAATCTAATCAGCAGTTTATCAACAGTCTTGTTCATTTGGAGCATTTTAGGTTAGATAGCAGAGATGATATTTAATTTTCAGTTTTACTGACTAACAAACTCCTCAGAAAAGCACACAGGGAAAAAAAATAAGTGTGATACGTACTTTGCAAAAAGCAGAAGGTAATACTTCAGGTTGCCAAATTTAGATGAACACATTTGAGAAATTACTAATCATGGATAGCCTTTGTAAAACTAATCTTCTGGCTGCTAACAACTGGCTGAAAAATAGTTAAGAACAGACTGTCCTGTCACACCTATGCAAAGATTTAGTTTCGGCTTAGGAGTACTAAACTTCAGATGTCTTAACTTCTTTATAGTCAATGGGGTTGTCTAAACATAAATACTCTTGGCCTTTAGCTGTTCTTCCAAAAGGCTCTACGACCTAACCTCAATAGTTCTGCTCATCTATTGCTGAAAAGAGAGAATATGCGTAAAATGTGTTTCCTTTTTCTCTCTCCATTTTCTTCACAAGGATAAGAAGGAAAAAAGAAACCAAACCAAAAAACCACTAGAATTAGACTGAAGACAATAAAATGGCATAGTATGTGATAGCAATATGCCATTGTAATTGGTACAGTAACAGTATATAATCTTTGTGTTTCAGTCATGCCATTTGTATTCTGCAGGGTAGTTCTGAAAATTTATGGGTTTTAAGCAAAATTTCAGTTTAATGTTTAAATAAACTTTTAATTAATGTTCTCTTAAAAACCCCGATGCTGTGGAAAGAATTTGTTAGAGAAGAGAATATCAATGAAGAGCTGTTGTCCACTTATCTATGTTTTTTCAATCTTTGTGTTTACCTTCCTCAGCTGTAGGCCTTGCTGCCTGTCCAGAACCAGTAATTCCTAGCAATGGGATCAAATCAGGAGATAGATACATGGTGAATGATGTTTTGTCATTTCAGTGTGAGCCAGGATATACATTACAGGTATTTCTTTCTTTCTTCTTTCTTTGAATTATGCACTGTGGAATAATTGCAACAAAATGGCAATAGACCCACCCAAACCCTATTTTAATGAAATCTGTAGTGTCTCCATAGAGGTGATTTAAGTAGAGCCTATGTGAATACTCCCACATTGTAAAACTATGAATGTGCAGCATGTCTGTCCCTCAGTAAATCTGGGATGGTAAATCTTCCCTCGGGTAAACATACCATCAAGCAGTAAAAACCATCTAAATGGTCAAGGAAATAACATGGTTAAAATGATTTCTCTAGAAAATTATTTTCGTACTATGCTTATTGAAACTGTACTATGCTTTTCCATTTTTCAAAGTGGTTCTTCTAGGTGAAATTTTAACCACAGTGGTAGAAATACATCATGGGATTTTGTATTCTGCTTAGAAATTGCAGAATTTAGTTTCCAAAGCAAATTTTATTCATACTAAATTGACTCTTAAAAATCTTTCAAGGAAAGAATTGTTACAAATTAGCTCACAGATTGAGGGTGTTCACTGTTCTCACGCTGGTTTAGTTTCCCATAGTAGACATGTTATTGAGATACTGATTGTAAAAGTAAATCTAAGACTGGAAAGCTTTTTTCTTCCCTCGTTAGTTCCTCTAATTAATTTGCATATATTCCACCACTGGTGTGATACACTGATCTGAGTTCAGAATCTTTTGGGTGGTAATAGGTCCCACTCATGACAATGTAAAAACATACTGCTGTATCAGGGAAGGCAAAGTGTCATGACTTCTCGTCCAGACAAGGATAAAGTCATGGCTCTCTATCTGATGTTTGCCAAGTCAGTGCTCCCTCAGCATATATAGACTTATTCTTTGGTCTCAGTGTTCCTTACCATTCTCCTAAAATTCAGACAGTATTCAGACTGAACATCTTAGCTCTAGGTTGGCTGTGGAAACACCTGCACTTGAAAAGTCTCTGGGTAATCAGCAATATGCTTACCTTTTCAAGCATGTATTACAGATATAGAGTCAAGTCTTTAACCTAATCCATGCTCTTTACATTTATAGCATGACTTGAAACAACCACTATCAGAAGCATCCCATAGCCATAGCAAAAAAATTCTGTTGTACAACTATCCTACTATTTAGAAAAGATCCAAGACTTGTGCACAATAAAGCCTACTCTACCCATCCTGAGCACTTGCTGCTCATTTATTGTTTTGAAGATTGCTTACAAGCCAGCTGATGGTTCATATATAGACTACTTAAGTGTTTCTCTTTCCAGCAAAGGAAAATGTAATACTAATTTGAAAATATCTACTGGTTTAAAACCTTTAACTTTCAGACTTTATTAACTTTATTTTCTCTATTTCATCTTTTCCTTACAGTATCCTTTGTAAGCAGCAGTAATGTCAGTAAGAAAATGAGAGATTTTACATCATATTTTTATTCTACAGTCCCTTCAAAAGGACTGTCTGTCATTGAAGCCTGACTCCCAAATAGATTCTGACTTCCATTTAAAGACTACTAATGAACCATTAACCTTTTTCTATTTCAAAGTAGCATTAAACTAAGTATATGATAAAATGCCATATTCTACAGATACATCTATATTGCTACAGCCAAGGCAAAGATATGGGAAATTCAGTGCTATTCATTTGTTAGAATGAGGCGCTGGCATGCTTTTGGCCTAGGTGAAGTATCACAGTTCAGTAACTATCACAAGCCAGAGACTATTCCTTATAGGCTATTTGCATCGTGACGCTTTGTTTTGGAGGTGAATTCGGAACAGTTAAGGAGGTAGATATACAGAAGAATGTACATTTGTCCTCAAGACTAGAAAACAAGCCCAAGCACTTCTATTAGTACAGATGTAGCTTATATGTTCCTGTAGTCCTTTTTTGTATGCATTGAGCTAAACCTATTATTATGAATCCTTAGACTGAGGACATTCTATTTCAATGCCGAATCTATCTGGAAGTCAGCCTATAATAAACTTGGTTACACAAAAATAAATATAATCGTATTTTAATAGTTGTTGGATTAAATCAAAAGTAATGCTTCTCTGAGAAAGATTCCTATTTTGAATATTTGTAGAAAATGTGTGTGGAATTCTTTATGTATTTTTATTCAGTTCCACTCTGTGGTGAAAGGATCACAGTCTGATGGTGATGCTGGTAGCGCTGTCATATAATTGGTGTTCATATAATTGCCCATAGGTGCTTAGCACCTCATTGCTGTGATCCCAGCCACTGCTTCTGACCATGAAGTCTCAAATATATATAGGCGAACATCTGTATAGCAGTGATCTGACAGAAAAAAATTGAAACACCCTATACTAATTGTTTCCTCTGGAAATGGAATAGCATCTAATCTAGTTTATTCCATTTAAAAGCCAGTTATCTAATCTGAATCAGCTGCTTAGGCTCTCATTGTGACACTAGAAATAAACAGCCACACACCTCCAAGGGCTGATTCATATGAAGGTTTTGTGTTAGGACAGATACCTTACTCTGAAAGTATCATCTTTCTTCACTGATTAGGATATCAAAAAGTTAACAGGAGTATCTAACTTTAAACTGTTTGGTGGGGTGACTCCTATTTGTATTGCCCATCATATTACACACCCTTCTCTCCCTACTTTTTCAACTATGAAACAACTGAGTTTTGCATATGAAAAAAGGGGATGATTCCATTTTTATGACATGCATTGGTAACAGATAAAGCCTCAAGATACAGCATCATTGAATTTTCTGTCCACACTCAAAATATCACTGCTGAAATACTGAGGTGGAGTGATAACAGTAGAATATGAATACTTCAGAAGTATTTGGAGTGAGTACAGAAAACCTTTTGAAGATACAGATTGTTAGCCCTGACTTGGTATTTTGGATCTATTTTTACTGAGGAAAAAAATCAGAAATGTGAGTTCATAAATACAGTATTAGTGTAAAACAATCAGGTATTTGTGAGGAAGAGTTGTGCACAAAAATCTGCACAAAAGAAATTGATCTTTGTTAATGTTAAACTTTAAGACACTGCGTATCTCACTATCACAAAACCACACAAAGTATTTTGTCTGTATGCAGGTCTTTTCTGTAGTCCCTGAGTGTGACTAATTGCACTTTTGTTTTTATACTTACAGGGATTCCATAATGAAATACTTTCTTAAAATCTCATTGCATATTGTTCCTTAACTGTACTTCTTACCTCTATTTCCACAGATATACAAATGTAATCCTAACTGTGGAATCTGAATTATATAAAAACTAGTTTAATTTCTGTGCTCTATGGTCTCTGCTGTAAGAAAGTGCATACACATGTATGCATAGCACGTGGCTCAGACAGGACAAGTAAAAATGTCTCCAAATTAAAAAGAAATAATAATGAAAATAAGGTTCTACAAGGCACAATATGTTTGCTATTCAACAAATATAGATCAGCCTAACTTTGCAGATTTCTTTTTTTTTTTTTTAACTCTAGCTGTGAATTTACCTTCAGTCTTTAAAAAACATATTCACAGATAGCAATAACTATCAGGTGCGGATTAGTTTATAATTGAGACTTACCAGAAAAGTCATAGAACTCAAACTACTACCTGGAGATGCATAAGAAAGGTAATTGCTAGCTGTAGGATTAAGTGTCTCCCCTCAGGAGGGGACTTTAAAAGACTGAAATCAGAATGTGCTCTTGTTGGGAAGAGGCTTGAAGCCAGAGGAATCATTTCATTTTATTTTTCAAAAGATCTTTTATAGGCCATTTTACTTTTTTCCTGACTGTGGTAGTTAAATTATGGCTTCCCCCCGACTCACATCAGAGACATGCAATCACAGAAGACTAGGAAGAGAGAATAAAATAAAACAGGGAATATTGCATTAAGTAAATGATTCAAAACCTCATCTATTTTGCAAGTAAATAAGATGACACAATAAGTGTCACACATTTTTCCTTTAAAATAAAAAGATTGGGTTTTTTTAAAGTATTTTATTGAATTGTTAAACATTTGTAGTATTTTTATAAGAAAAAGACATTTAATTTTTCATAATTTTAATGAAAACTGATTTCCTTCCAAGCCATTTTTTGGAAATGCTTCACTTTGTCTTTCAGAAGCTAATTGTCTAAATATACTTAACTAAATGATTAATTAAAGTAGTTTTATTCCATAGAGTTCCATACAATTGTATATGACCTTTATTGAAGGTAGTGTGTGTAGGTTTTTTTTTGTAAACATACCAAATGACATGGAAGTAATTTCATTAAATGAATTTTCCTTTACTGTAGTTTACTTGTTCTATCTTTTTCTTATTTTTATGAGAATTTGATTGCTATGGACAACTAATATTTAAATAAGTCTTCATATTATATTGAAGAAATACACTGCCTAACTTATATTAGACTCTTAATAGGCTTGATAGAAATAAACAAGAGATGACTTGACCAAGTTTTTATATCTAAATGATTAAAACAGGAACTAAACCTTGCTCTCAATCCCATGTCTCGTTCTTCTTTCACTCCTGCCAGTTTATTCAGCTTTCACATTCCAACAGCAGAATGCACACATAACACGAGGTCCTCAGAGGACAGAACTGACAAAAAAAGCCTTTTGTTTGCACTACTGTTAAGTTTTCAGCTCGAACTGTTACCAGTGCAAGCAAAGCTGGGACCACTTTGCAGTTGGTCCTAGGCAGCCACCCTGAAGTATGTGGAAACAGGCTTTGCAGATTACAGCCATGTCATTTTTCACTTCAGGCTACCACATGATTCTGCTTGGTTCTTGTGATGTTTCTTAATAGGGAGAGCAAATTAAAAGTGACAGCTAAATGAAGAGGCACTTGTACTTTTATAGCTGTCTGCCAAGATGTTGCATGTATGCAGTGGGTCATGTTGTGAGGCCATGTGAGAGTTCAAGGCCTGCTGGTAATCGTGGATGACCGTCTTGGCATGGGCCACATCCGTACCATCTGTAGCAAGCAGATGTGGAACAAATTCCTCTCCGTGTCTGTCTGCTCACTCAGAGCAATGGTTGATTCACTCCAGATTGCAGCCTGAAAATGAACTAGTATGCTTACGCTGTGGATGAGAACCCTGGAATTGAAATAGGGAGTGAACCAATTTGACCATAAGAATGCACATAGTCAGCTGCTTCTGTCATGTCACTAGCCTTATGTTAAGTAACAAATGTGAAGAGGTTTTCAAGTTATCAAAGGAAGAGTGCTTTAGAACACTTATCCAGTAGAAAAGTAACAACATAAAACCTGAAGTATTTGAAAATAGAGTTCTACAAATTCACAGAAGTAATTATAATGCATTTGGTTGATATAAGAAAAGACACAGATAAGATGATTTAGAAGTTCCTCTTCAGCTCTGCCTTCCTGGAAAGTCCCATAATGATTATCTCTAATCTAATATTTTTCCCTTTCCAAACAGGGCCGTTCTCATATTTCTTGTATGCCAGGAACAGTTCGACGCTGGAACTATCCATCTCCTCTCTGCATTGGTATGGATACTTACTTGTTTTCAGTGTGCTCTGAACATCAGTCAGAAGAAACTTCTGGCTTTGTCATGCCTATTGTGGTGGGAGGTGTCCCTGCCCATGGCAGGGGGGTTGGAACTAGATGATCTTCAAGGTCCCTTCTAACCCAAACCATTCTATGATTCTATGATTATTCCTTCACTTAATTCTATTTCATTCAAAACTTTTTTTGAGTTTCCATTTTTGTCTATAAAATATGGAAAAAATTACAATAAAATTTTCTTTATATGTAGTGTATATGCTATTCTAAAAAAATATTGAGAGAGTGGGCAAAGTAGGAAACCCAGATGTTTACCTTTTGGCTTGTCCTGAATACTCTGCTTTGAATCAGGCTCAATCTCTTCAGAAGGGAGAGGAAGATAACACATTCCTTTTGCAGCATGCTCAGCTTGGAGAACCTTCTCAAGAAGGTTGCAGGTTATGCAGGGAGCCTAGGAGACTTCTCAAAGAAGCAGACGTTTGGTCTGCAGTGGAGAGCAGCAATGAATCCAAGCCTTCAGGGATGGTGAAATGAAAAAGAGTTTTAGCTATCCATAAAAGGCTGTCTCTTTTCGCCTGAGAAAGCTGTTAAAGTATGCTGAGCTTAAAAGCAAAGCTATAAAGAATTTCCCTTTTAGACACACAAAGACCTTGCCGAACAGATCTGAGTTTTCCCTGGGTAGATAATAATCTTGTTCTATTGTATTGTTTCTTGATTAAACAAAGTTTAAGAGCATCAAGATTTTGGCATGATTATTTTAAGAAAAAGCAGGAATGAAGGTGAGAGAAGCATAGCTCCCTCATAACATTCTGTCACTTCAGCTTTGAAATACATTCTTCAGGGGATGCTTTTAACTTTAATATTTAGACAGCAAAAGCTGTTCCTTTTAGCTTCATATCTAAGAGGAATGTAAAAGATTGGGATTATATCGAGCAATATTAACATGAAATGGTTTTAAAGATTCCTTATCAAGTATGGGCTATGTATTATTTTGTATTGTCAATTTCTATAGAAGCAGTCACTTCCAATTAATATGAAAGTACTGCAGTTCCTTCAAATCAATTTTAGAAATGGAAAATTTATTCAGGAAGGTGTATTTTTGGGTTTGGGTGGGCTTTTTTTCATTCTAATCATATGTTTCACCTTGTATATTAAATATAGTTCCTATTTACAAAGAGTATGCTCATTGGTTTCTATTTTTTCTTCCTTTAGTTCATGGAATTTTTCTGTCCTGGGAGCTAAAATACCCCCAAGAAAACAAACAAACCCTTAATACATGACTCCCCCCAGCCTCCTGCCTCAAACCTTTAAAATGGTGATTTTTCTAGAAATGCAAACCAAAATCTTTTCTTTTTACTGAATAATGTATTTAACATTGCAGGGAGATAGAGATATTTGAGAAGTTTGAGACTGATTTATCAGCTTTTTAGTGGATTTTTTCCTATTTTAATTCAATTTCTTCTGTGGTCTAACCATTAGTTTATTTTCATTTTTTCAGTACAATTATCACAACACACAGTATCGCAGTACCACAATTCTGTTACCAGATCATACATCACTGTAACAACTGGCATGAAGACTCATAGGCTTTAAAGTAATGATTCTGCAAATAATAAATACAGTTAAGCTTGATGTCAATCTAAATGATGCAAATGACTTTTCAATCTCCAAACACATGAATATGCTAAAGAAAAGCATACAGATAGTAAGCAAAGAATATTTCTGTTATGCAGCTAGTCTATCTTCCTGAATTAAAGAAAGAACTGTGGTGGGCTATTATTTTTGTTTGTTTGTTTTTGTTTGTTTTTAAACTCAAGTGTGGTTTTAGCTATATTAACTAGTAGATCTGCAACTGCATTGGTGTCATAATTTAGTTTAATTACAAATTTGTTCCTCTGAAGTTGAAGCCTATCTCAACATAGCACTGGACATTTTTAACCATAATTGGCAAGCTGAGACAATGGGTTACCCAGGCTATATGAGCAACTGCACATTTGCAGTAAAATCACAGTGAACATATTGCATGAACTAAACATTTTGCTCTAACTTGATTTCTTTTTTCCTCCATCATGCGGAATGTTTTGACTGTGATAAATTTGAGTGCTTGGGGATCATGGGGATAAAATGGAAAATCCATTTTTGAATTTATTATATGCCAAATATTAAGAAATAATATTATTAAAAGATACAGTGACTTTCTTTTTATTTTTAATAGCTAAATGTGGTGGAACACTGACAAACATGGGCGGTGTGATCCTGAGCCCAGGTTTTCCTGGAAATTACCCTAGTAACTTAGACTGTACATGGAAAATTTTATTGCCAATTGGATATGGTAAGTAAACTTAGGTTTGAAGAGCAATTATTTGTAATCATCAGATTTAAATATATATAAGAACATTCTGATTTCCAATATGAAATAGATTTTATCCAGTGAATGTATTGTGAACCCCTTACATAATTCTGCGCTATCTTTTGAACTGAAAATGACTGACAGTTTAAAAACGTATCTTTGTCTAAGCAATTAGTTATTTGTGAAACTCAGCCTGTATCAGAAACTGATTTCAGAGCAAATGAAATCCGCTGCATGAAGATATATCAGATGAAATAGATAATGTGACTTCTAAATTAATTAGTGGTCTTCTTTTTAATATCCTTTCATTGTCCCCTGAATGACTTTTTCACAGTATTTCTTATGTTCTATGAAAATGGACAAAACCTCATTTCTAGCACTATGAATTTGGTTAAAAACATTCTAAAACTATATTCCGAATATCAGGTAACCGTTGCCAACCTAGAAACTTTCTAGGTTTGCTTTAAATCTATTGTCATATGGAAAATATCTTCACAAATAAATAACAATTAGATAGAGAAGGTAATCATGGATAATAAGGGATCTATAAGTGCATGTATAAAACACAATCCTCTGTCATTATCAGATGTGAAAGAGGAATCAGTTTTCTTGCTGTGAAACATTATGCCCCATTCTGTGAATTCTGTACTAGTGCTCAAATAAGAAAATTAAATTTAAAAGCTTATTATTAAATTCACTATACCCATCTCTGGAAATGAATTTATTTTCTTTCCTTTCCATTGCATTCATGAGAGGGATTTTTGTAGTAAGATAAATTATTACAGACAGTGTATTACACTAAGTTAATTTGTAGCAATACTGTGCTACTATTTAGAATAGCGCCCTTTATCAGTGCCTACCTGGTAAAACTGATTCATCATAGTTACAGATAGCCTTAGTAGCCTTAGATATCCTTATAGCCTTAGGATGATCATAAACAGGACATCCTTGGCTTATTTTGGCATTCTAAAGCTACATTTGCAGAAAATACAAATTATAAGCAACTGTTCTGGAGCAATGTCATCCTAATTAGGCTACCATAATACCGACTTTTAAAAGCAGTCTTTCATATTTCTCAGAGTTGCTATTTTTCTTTAAGCTTTTCCATGTAGACAGTGTTTCATGGATTAACTATGCAAGAGTGTCTTGTATCCTATTATTATCCCTCTCACTTCTCAGAAAGTCTCCAGTAGTGATAATTCTATAAATGGGAAAAAAAAAAAGACTTTTTTTGGCAAGGGATTTGGCAGGTATAAGATGGTTGTACCATTGATCTATCATTGCTTTCAAAATGCTAGAAGGGGACTTTTTTTTGCCATAAAACTGCTATGGGGATCTTTTTCACAAAGTCTCTGTCAAATAATCCACAGATAACANCATAGAAAACATTTCCAAAATTGAATAATACTCCAGGACTTTTTTTAAAAATTATTTTAATGTGGTACTGATTAGATTGAGTTAGAATTTAGCACTGTGAAAAAAAACTGATCAAGAGGACACTCATGACCATGTAATGATTGATTCAAATTCCACTGAAATAATTAACCTCACAGTGATCTCATCTCTCAGTAAGTATTCCTTTTTTCCATCCATTTATTCAAACTTTGTAGCTGAATAAAGCCCATGATATTATTGGCTTCATGCAGGCACACAGGTGTGCTTAAACAAAGTCCAACAATACAGCAATTTGTGGCAGCTAAATGTGTCCCAAAGTATAGTGCTTTCTTCATTACATGAAAATATACTGATTGTGTAAAAGATGACACTACTAAATTAAAAAGATTTTAAACAGATGGAAAGTACAACTTTTCAAGTAAGTTGCAGTGAGTTTGAAATTATTACAGGTAGCTGTTAATTGGTTAACATTTGTAAAAAAAGATTAGCTCAGCTTGGAATTCTCATTATTTAGAGTCTATTCAAGTGAGAGAGGAAATCCTGTTGAGACTGGAGCAGCAAGTAGTATAATTATAGTTTGACCAGATAATGATTTGTTTTCTGTAGCAGTTTTATCCCATATAATTTTCTGTAAGAAATGATTTAGTGTAGAAAACTTTTTCTTTGACATACCAAATTGACAATTGTAACTTGTATAAACTTAGAGTTAAGGCTTGAGTGACACATATAGTATGTCCTCTAATTGAAATTAACATCTTTGAAAAAATCTTTAGGAAAAAAAGTGTATGTTTGTGTTTAAAATACGGCTATTTTAGGCAGTTTAATTTTTTAAAAGTTAATGATAAATCTAGTTTTTGCTTTTAAAATACAAAGCTTTTCTATACTGAATATTTACAAATATTCCTATAAATTCCATCTCACTAATTAAATTAGAATGATTCCATTTCAAAGGTACTCTCTGGCTCATCAGGGACTATTTCAGAACAGCAGACTACTTTTATTTAAATACCTAAACACTGATTTTGACTACATATATATGTCTAATTGAATTATCTGCTTGTCGCTTCAGCAACTTAAGTATGTTAAGTGGCTGCTCAATTCTTTAGAATTTCCATGCTGCTGTCATCCAGTCTCTGGTGGGAATCACTGAATGCTGATACTGAAGACAAGATGTTTCCGAGCTGCTTGGTGTCCTACTTCATCTGAAATGCCAAGAGCATTGTAAAATTAGTGACTTTGCTCAAGTCAGACTAACCATATCAGACAGCATATGAGAGATGGCTGATACTGAGACTTTGATATATTCTGTATGTGTCTCGCTATTGATAGCATCAGAATAAGTTTTCTTATTCTGCAGCTGAAATACTTGTTTTCATATCTCCCACTCTGCATAGGTCAGAGAAGGTACTAAATAACCCATATTCTTACAAGTTCTCTATAATAATCAGTTTATTTGGTAGTTTATTTAGTTTCTCCTGTAGACAAAAAATGAATCCATTTTATACAAACTATTAGATATCAAACCAGAGGTAAAGAAAGGAGCTATAGAGCAAGAAGGAGTGAATGACTTACCCTAGTGATTAATCTGTAAGGTACTCTCCTGGAATTAACACTGTATCTCTACTGCTATTTAAGAATGTCAGGCAGAGAGTTAAGGCATTGAATATTTCACATTGCTTTGTTGGCTCACTCAGGAATTCTGTTTTATTCTTCATAGTCTACCAGAGCAAGGTTAGGCCCAAGCAGTGCGGTTGCAAGTTACTTGGTACTATTTGGTTTTTGAACCAGGGGTTCATCCCCCATCCGTCTTTTGATATTATATATACACATCATTTGAGAAGCCTGAATTCCACGTGAAGTAGTCCCAGAACTTAAAAACAGTTCTTCCCATGAGATTATGCTTATACTGCCAACGGTTCAGCATTTTGGGAGTCATCTCTCTCCTTTTCATTTTGTGAGAAAGGCCTGTTTCAACCACCTGACTTACAGAGAGAGTTTGTGGTAAATGATCCTTAGTAAGTACCTGTCACCAGTCTGGAGTTCAGTGCATTTTATAGTGGGGTATACAGAGAAGAATGGCTCTGGCCCGAGCTGGAGGGAAGAGGAGGCATATATAGGTGAACCTGGGTCAGGAAAAACAAGGTAGAGTAGACAGGTGGAAGTAGGTAGTTAAACTTGTGCCTCTGAAAGGTCACTCTGTTAGTAACTTTCGTGGGTGCTGAGTCCATCCTGAGCCTCTATGAGAGGCCTGGCCCAGCTACAGTAAAGCTCTTTTGGCAAAGTCCTGACCATGCCATGACAGAGCAGGATTTGTGACATGCCCCTCCCTTGAGTGTTTCTGTTGGCTGGTTTAGGAACCTGACAAGTATCTGGTTGTTGACTTTGTGACTTCATTGGTCCCTTTACGTGTGGTTGTGATATTTATTGGGACCCCAAAAATTAGAAGCTCCAATCCCTGCAATACTTAGCAGCTATTTCCTTAATGTAAGCATCTCACTTTGAATGGTAACTAAAATATAAATATAGTGCCTATAAAAATTATTATGACACCTTTTTTTGTATTTGCATGCTGTAACATTAAGCAACATGAGTTATAAAAACTATTTTAAAATTTTCTTTCTTTCTTAATGCTGCAGGTGCACACATTCAGTTTCTGAATTTCTCCACTGAAGCAAATCATGATTTCCTTGAAATTCAGAATGGGCCTTACCACACCAGCTCTATGATTGGCCAGTTTAGTGGAATGGAACTCCCATCACCCTTACTAAGTACTACTCATGAAACACTTGTCCATTTTTACAGTGATCACTCAGAAAACAGGCAAGGATTTAAGTTGACATACCAAGGTAAGTAGGAACTAGCACAATGAACTTTATGTGAAAATTAAGTGGAAATGAAAAGACACCATTTATCACACATTCTGTATTTTGAAATACATATATTCAGTATTTGAATATGTGAACTTTTTGAGGTCTTCTACTGCTGGCTTTTTTACTTCATCCTCATTTTTTGTTAGGTTTTTTCCCCATTAGTGACAATAAAGTATCATTAATTCGTGCATATTTCTGAAATATTAGAATAGTCTTACTGAAAACTGTTGAGCCCCGTTGCAGGTTCTGAACAGTTTAACAAAATGGAATGGCTGGTCAAATTCTCGTCTAACTGCAGTGAAGGAGATTCATGCCACCTTATTCTAGGCGCTTAATTTAGATAACTTGGTTAGGTTTTCATATATATGTATATAAGCCTATATGTTTGTGTAAACATGTATGTGTTGTGGGTTAATCCTGGTGGGCAGTTAAGGACCATGCAGCTGCTCACTAACTTCCCTCCCAACCCCCAGTGGGATGGAGGGAAGAAGAAAGGAATAGTAAAAGAAAGAAAACTCGGGGGACAAGATAAAAAAAAAATGCTTAATAACTGAAGGATAAGGGGAAGAAGAGAAAGAAAACAAAACAAAACAAGTGATGCAAGGGCAATCACTCACCACCTCCCACTGGCAGACCAATGCCCAGCCAGTTCCAAAGCAAAAGATGGCTAACATCCTTAAACCCCCTTTTCTGCCTTTTATTGCTGAGCATGATTTTATATGGTATAGAATATTCTTTGGTTAGTTCAGGTCATCTGCCTGGTTGTGTCTCCTCCCAACCTATTGTGCACTCCCAGTCTATTCACTGGTGGGGCATAGCGCAAAACAGAGATGGCCTTAATGATGTGCAAGCACTGTTCAGCAAAAGCCAGAACTTTAGTGTGTTATCAGTATTGTTTTGGTCACAAATCTAACACAGCACCGCATGAGCTGCTATGAAGAAAACTAACTTTACTGTAACCAGGCCCAGTACATATACACAATTATAGTTAGATTATATCTACGGAGTCCATGGATAGAGAGGAAAAATCTTCCAGCAAATAATTCCGAGCACCTGAACTAGGCTAATGCTCATAAAACATGGCCACAAAGAAGTGACATCTCTCTATTGCTTGTGGAGTTTTCTTCTGTCACATAGTCTTAGAAGTAGGGCATACTCTCACAACATCACACCCATCTAGTGTGATTTTTATTCTGAGAAGTCAAGGGCAATTGTGATTAGGCAGATGACTCTTTTTAGAATTTTCTGGAAGGACAGAAAATTTGCAAATTGCAGAAATGCTGAGTAAATAAAATACAAAAACATGTGGTATGTTTTCTGTATATTCTCTAGTGCTCTTTGTTCTGGTTCTAATTAGTGTGTTTTTCCTTACTATATCAAGACCTTCCTTAATGGTATTGAGTTTGTAGGCTTACCTACATGTGATTAACTCCTGACTAACAGCATTTTCTGTCATTAAATTGACAGTTAAATCTTCAGTTTTTTGTAGACTGTATAATACATTCTAGAGGCAGTGTTCCAGCTTGCTCAGCAAGGTTTTCTGTTCCCTTTAAAGGAAAACATACATTCATATTTTAACGATCTATGACGGTTTCAGCAGGGGGACAAGGAAACAGGTTCAGTTTGCTTTTTAATCATCATCATACTTAGCTTTTTGTATCTTTAACTCTTCTTGTGTATCTGGATCAAAACATTTATTGTATATGGTATTCTATGGTTTTGGCAAGGACAGTGGTTGTTATGTTTAAGGAAATGATAGTCCAGATCAAAGTAAAAGATGGCATAGATTTGGAAAAAAAATTATATACATTTTGATTGGTTTGTGATGTAATGCCGTTGACGTACTTCTACTTCAAACTCCTCCAATCAGTGGTCAGTGCTTGGGTCTGTTTTCACTTACAGCCCACTACCTAAACCCAGTGACACAATTGGTACTGCAAGACTACTGTGACATCAGATGTGACGCAAATTACCTGTGGTTATCAATTAAATTTTTCCTTTAAAGTACCGAGAGATTCTTCAGATCGAGAGTCACAATGTTTTAATAAAACTGAGGATAGAGTTCTATATCTCTATCTATCTATATCGACAATGTACTCTTGCAGCCCAGAAAGCCGACCGTATCCTGGTCTGCTTCAAAAGAAGCATGTCCAGCAGGTCGAGGGAGGTGATTCTGCCCCTCTACTCCACTCTGGTGAGACCCCACCTGGAGCTCTGGAGCCCTCAGCACAGCACCTGTTGAAGCGGGTCCAGAGGAGGGCCATAAAAATGACCAGAGGGCTGGAGCACCTCTCCTATAAGGACAGGCTGAGAGCCTGTCAGGTTGTTCAGTCTAGAGAAGAGAAGGCTCCAGGGAGAACTTATTGTGGCCATTCAGTTCTTAAAGGGGGCTTATAAGAGAGAGGAGGACAAACTTTTTAGCAGGGCCTGTTGCGATAGGACAAGGGGTAATGGTTTTAAACTAAAAGAGGGGAGATTCAGACTAGATATAAAAAAGAATTTTCTTTTGTGGTGAGGGTGGTGAAACAGTGGCACAGGTTGCCCAGAGAGGTGGTAGATGCCCCACACCTGGCAACATTCCAAGTCAGGTTGGATGGGGCTCTAAGCAACCTGATCTANGGCTCACTCAGGAATTCTGTTTTATTCTTCATAGTCTACCAGAGCAAGGTTAGGCCCAAGCAGTGCGGTTGCAAGTTACTTGGTACTATTTGGTTTTTGAACCAGGGGTTCATCCCCCATCCGTCTTTTGATATTATATATACACATCATTTGAGAAGCCTGAATTCCACGTGAAGTAGTCCCAGAACTTAAAAACAGTTCTTCCCATGAGATTATGCTTATACTGCCAACGGTTCAGCATTTTGGGAGTCATCTCTCTCCTTTTCATTTTGTGAGAAAGGCCTGTTTCAACCACCTGACTTACAGAGAGAGTTTGTGGTAAATGATCCTTAGTAAGTACCTGTCACCAGTCTGGAGTTCAGTGCATTTTATAGTGGGGTATACAGAGAAGAATGGCTCTGGCCCGAGCTGGAGGGAAGAGGAGGCATATATAGGTGAACCTGGGTCAGGAAAAACAAGGTAGAGTAGACAGGTGGAAGTAGGTAGTTAAACTTGTGCCTCTGAAAGGTCACTCTGTTAGTAACTTTCGTGGGTGCTGAGTCCATCCTGAGCCTCTATGAGAGGCCTGGCCCAGCTACAGTAAAGCTCTTTTGGCAAAGTCCTGACCATGCCATGACAGAGCAGGATTTGTGACATGCCCCTCCCTTGAGTGTTTCTGTTGGCTGGTTTAGGAACCTGACAAGTATCTGGTTGTTGACTTTGTGACTTCATTGGTCCCTTTACGTGTGGTTGTGATATTTATTGGGACCCCAAAAATTAGAAGCTCCAATCCCTGCAATACTTAGCAGCTATTTCCTTAATGTAAGCATCTCACTTTGAATGGTAACTAAAATATAAATATAGTGCCTATAAAAATTATTATGACACCTTTTTTTGTATTTGCATGCTGTAACATTAAGCAACATGAGTTATAAAAACTATTTTAAAATTTTCTTTCTTTCTTAATGCTGCAGGTGCACACATTCAGTTTCTGAATTTCTCCACTGAAGCAAATCATGATTTCCTTGAAATTCAGAATGGGCCTTACCACACCAGCTCTATGATTGGCCAGTTTAGTGGAATGGAACTCCCATCACCCTTACTAAGTACTACTCATGAAACACTTGTCCATTTTTACAGTGATCACTCAGAAAACAGGCAAGGATTTAAGTTGACATACCAAGGTAAGTAGGAACTAGCACAATGAACTTTATGTGAAAATTAAGTGGAAATGAAAAGACACCATTTATCACACATTCTGTATTTTGAAATACATATATTCAGTATTTGAATATGTGAACTTTTTGAGGTCTTCTACTGCTGGCTTTTTTACTTCATCCTCATTTTTTGTTAGGTTTTTTCCCCATTAGTGACAATAAAGTATCATTAATTCGTGCATATTTCTGAAATATTAGAATAGTCTTACTGAAAACTGTTGAGCCCCGTTGCAGGTTCTGAACAGTTTAACAAAATGGAATGGCTGGTCAAATTCTCGTCTAACTGCAGTGAAGGAGATTCATGCCACCTTATTCTAGGCGCTTAATTTAGATAACTTGGTTAGGTTTTCATATATATGTATATAAGCCTATATGTTTGTGTAAACATGTATGTGTTGTGGGTTAATCCTGGTGGGCAGTTAAGGACCATGCAGCTGCTCACTAACTTCCCTCCCAACCCCCAGTGGGATGGAGGGAAGAAGAAAGGAATAGTAAAAGAAAGAAAACTCGGGGGACAAGATAAAAAAAAAATGCTTAATAACTGAAGGATAAGGGGAAGAAGAGAAAGAAAACAAAACAAAACAAGTGATGCAAGGGCAATCACTCACCACCTCCCACTGGCAGACCAATGCCCAGCCAGTTCCAAAGCAAAAGATGGCTAACATCCTTAAACCCCCTTTTCTGCCTTTTATTGCTGAGCATGATTTTATATGGTATAGAATATTCTTTGGTTAGTTCAGGTCATCTGCCTGGTTGTGTCTCCTCCCAACCTATTGTGCACTCCCAGTCTATTCACTGGTGGGGCATAGCGCAAAACAGAGATGGCCTTAATGATGTGCAAGCACTGTTCAGCAAAAGCCAGAACTTTAGTGTGTTATCAGTATTGTTTTGGTCACAAATCTAACACAGCACCGCATGAGCTGCTATGAAGAAAACTAACTTTACTGTAACCAGGCCCAGTACATATACACAATTATAGTTAGATTATATCTACGGAGTCCATGGATAGAGAGGAAAAATCTTCCAGCAAATAATTCCGAGCACCTGAACTAGGCTAATGCTCATAAAACATGGCCACAAAGAAGTGACATCTCTCTATTGCTTGTGGAGTTTTCTTCTGTCACATAGTCTTAGAAGTAGGGCATACTCTCACAACATCACACCCATCTAGTGTGATTTTTATTCTGAGAAGTCAAGGGCAATTGTGATTAGGCAGATGACTCTTTTTAGAATTTTCTGGAAGGACAGAAAATTTGCAAATTGCAGAAATGCTGAGTAAATAAAATACAAAAACATGTGGTATGTTTTCTGTATATTCTCTAGTGCTCTTTGTTCTGGTTCTAATTAGTGTGTTTTTCCTTACTATATCAAGACCTTCCTTAATGGTATTGAGTTTGTAGGCTTACCTACATGTGATTAACTCCTGACTAACAGCATTTTCTGTCATTAAATTGACAGTTAAATCTTCAGTTTTTTGTAGACTGTATAATACATTCTAGAGGCAGTGTTCCAGCTTGCTCAGCAAGGTTTTCTGTTCCCTTTAAAGGAAAACATACATTCATATTTTAACGATCTATGACGGTTTCAGCAGGGGGACAAGGAAACAGGTTCAGTTTGCTTTTTAATCATCATCATACTTAGCTTTTTGTATCTTTAACTCTTCTTGTGTATCTGGATCAAAACATTTATTGTATATGGTATTCTATGGTTTTGGCAAGGACAGTGGTTGTTATGTTTAAGGAAATGATAGTCCAGATCAAAGTAAAAGATGGCATAGATTTGGAAAAAAAAATATATACATTTTGATTGGTTTGTGATGTAATGCCGTTGACGTACTTCTACTTCAAACTCCTCCAATCAGTGGTCAGTGCTTGGGTCTGTTTTCACTTACAGCCCACTACCTAAACCCAGTGACACAATTGGTACTGCAAGACTACTGTGACATCAGATGTGACGCAAATTACCTGTGGTTATCAATTAAATTTTTCCTTTAAAGTACCGAGAGATTCTTCAGATCGAGAGTCACAATGTTTTAATAAAACTGAGGATAGAGTTCTATATCTCTATCTATCTATATCGACAATGTACTCTTGCAGCCCAGAAAGCCGACCGTATCCTGGTCTGCTTCAAAAGAAGCATGTCCAGCAGGTCGAGGGAGGTGATTCTGCCCCTCTACTCCACTCTGGTGAGACCCCACCTGGAGCTCTGGAGCCCTCAGCACAGCACCTGTTGAAGCGGGTCCAGAGGAGGGCCATAAAAATGACCAGAGGGCTGGAGCACCTCTCCTATAAGGACAGGCTGAGAGCCTGTCAGGTTGTTCAGTCTAGAGAAGAGAAGGCTCCAGGGAGAACTTATTGTGGCCATTCAGTTCTTAAAGGGGGCTTATAAGAGAGAGGAGGACAAACTTTTTAGCAGGGCCTGTTGCGATAGGACAAGGGGTAATGGTTTTAAACTAAAAGAGGGGAGATTCAGACTAGATATAAAAAAGAATTTTCTTTTGTGGTGAGGGTGGTGAAACAGTGGCACAGGTTGCCCAGAGAGGTGGTAGATGCCCCACACCTGGCAACATTCCAAGTCAGGTTGGATGGGGCTCTAAGCAACCTGATCTAGTTGAAGATGTCCCTGTTCATTGATTCGAAGGTTGGACCAGATGATCTTTAAAGGTCCCTTCCAACCCAAACTATTCTATAATTCTATGATTCCATGATTTTATGATATTATGGTTTTCTGCACTTAGCCTGCTCAGGCAAATTTATTTACCTTTAATATATTCCATATATTTAAGCAATATCTGTTTATCACCACAGACAGAAAAACTTTGTAATCTGTGCTACAGTTCATAGAACTGCAGGAAAATGTATTGCTATAATTTGTCTGTCTTTTTATTTATTTTATTCATTTAGCTGGTATTGTTTGTTTCCCATTAGAGCAATTCAGTGCGCTTAGCAATAGGAAATTGAGCCCAGGGAATCATTCACAATGTTATTCAAGTGTAGCTAAAAAGATTACATGTATGTTCAGAAGTTAAGCTGACTGCTATAACCCATGGTCTAAAAATCACATGAAATCTAGGTCTTATTGAAGTTAAAAATTGTGTCAATTATTTCAGTCGAACCACAACTTTGCTTTTTATCTTTTTACCTGTCACAGGCACAATTACTTTATTCATCCATAGTAAACTGCTGAAAGAATCTTTTATAATCTATGTCCAGTCTGGAGTTGCCTTTAAGATGGTAGCTTTCATAATTCAGAAATCCATGATATTAATGCATGAAGTTTACTCCGTATTTTGAAAAGGTTGATGAATTAAGCTCAAAAGTCCACTTTCCTTCTATTCTTCCCTTCCCCACTGTGTCCCGTAGGATTATTTTGTCTGATCTGAAGTAAATGGGAATATGATGAAGAGGATACCATACAAAAGAAACTGATATTTTTTGGTTCACTCTAACCCTCTCTTTTTAAAATCATTTGCTTTTTAGATAAGTTGCTTGCTTTCTGCTTCTCCAATTGCAACTTGTCAGCTGGCAACAAAAGTCATTGACAGTGTAAAATTTTATCCTATTATTTAAATAGTGGAAAAGCAATGCACCTAAAACCAAAACAATGTATTACACAATATTAAAAACTTTAATTAGATGGGCGTTATAATAAAATGTTTTTTAAGTGATGAAGATTGTGTAGTAGCATTCTCAGAATAAAACTGTCAAAAGTAAGTATTGTTCATAGAAATTCAGAAATTTGTAGTACTATTTTGCAAATATTTATATAAAGAATCCAGAAAAAATCATTAATTTCTCAAATATAGTAACAATTTTATTACTTTAGTAATTAGTCTAATAGTTATAATAGTAGATAGAAAATTCAGAACCAAGGAGATACAGTTAAATTAACTGATATTTGAGTCATTCTAATTTAAAATAAAAAATACAACTAGTATTTATTACCTTGTTTCTCAAAATGTGCAGTTATAGGTGTATTTGATTTACCAAATGCATATACATTAATCCAATTTTATTTTCCCCATGAATGAGAAGCAAAACAATTTCTCCAGTAAAGGCAACTCACACAGTTCATTTTCATGTAATAGTCCTTACTTATAAAGAGACTCTGGGGTGACTCATTCCTGAATACTGTTTTGAGGAAGCACAGTATTTTAGCCTATATATTAAAAAATAAATGGTTTTAAAACCTTAAAAAAAACACAACATAATCTGCTCATGTAAAAAGATGCTGGGGAAAAAAAAATTGAATTATTTTACAAGGTACTTATTATTTATTGATTTTTATTTCTAATGTGGAAAGTTGCTAACACTGTCATGTTTGATTTTTAAGTGATTAGGATCTACTAGCTAAGCTCAGTTTACTGAGCTTCTAATTGATATATATTACCTCTTCCATGTACCTCCTTTTCTGCATTCTACAAACAGATTATGGACTTTTGTTCTTTAAAAATGAAATACTTGAATGTGTTTATTCTTCTTCAGATAGCACACATTCTCTCTGTTGCCTCTGAGATCTCCGATTTCACAGCCCAAACCATGACAGAGAGACATTTCTATTGCTATCATTTCTCCTTTGGTAATTCTTTGTAAGATTATAATATTTTATAGCTTCATATTATTGAGCACAAGTAACTTGCTCAGCACCATCTAGAACATGTAGGAAATTGTACTCTAAATTCAAGATATTCCTAACCTAAGAAGAACTTCTGGAAGTATAGTGTTTCAGTGTATTCACCGTTCCTCTGACATGCTCTGACAGAAAATGTCAGTGGTTTACAAATGAGCAATTTTAATGGCTGCTTTATTTTTCTTCATACAAAGTATGTGTTGCTTTTGCTGGCTGACTTTTCTTTTCCAGTTCTACATACGTTGCCCTTGATATTTAGTTATCTTGCCTTCCACGTTTTCTGGATTTTCGTACTTCTTTTGATAGTATACTTCTGGATTTCTCTCTCTTCCTCTTAGTTGGTCTGCAGTTGCTGAAACTGGACTTAAAAAACAATTCTTCACTACTCCAAAATGTTTCCTTCTCCTTTCTTCCCTGTTAGAAATTTTGTTTTCCTTTCAGGAAGTCAAACATCAAATAAGCCTGTTTTGCTTGGATGACAAGACTTACACTGTTGTGATGTCTGACTGTCGTGCTTCTAGATATACTTCTGTTATGCAATTTTGAAACCATTGGCCAATTTCAGTCAAATTTCACAGTTCCTAGAAATGTTTGGAAAGCAATATTAGTAACATGGATGAGAGAGTCCTGAAGTAGTGCCCTTATTGAGAGAAAAGATGCAGTATTACTCCATAGATATCAATTCAATTTAGCTTGCTTGCTACCCAGTTGAATATTCCTTGTCACAGCTCATTTCAGTACACACTCTGTCTTGCCTAACTGCTATTCATAGGATATAGACAGGGGAGGGAGATAAAATATGAGAGGCTGGCATGGGTGTCACATTCAAAATCTTCTTATGGGCAAAAGGAAGCATCTCATACATAGAAAGCTAAGAATTTATTTTTAGTTCAATTAATGCTTACACAGTTAAGTTGTCCAAGTCAATTAACACGGAACAAGATCATAAGCAATGCAGTTGAAATTCTTATGCAAAAACTTCCTCCTATCTACCCCATTTCTTTTGTATTATGTTCACCCTCCCAGTCCTCTTATGGAGGCTAACGTTGACAGCTGCTATCTTTTTCACGTAGAACTGGAGAGGCAGTCATCAGCATCCCAAGCTCTTTGCTGGGAAACGTATGATGTTCGTAATAGGGATTTCGTACTCTTCAGTCTTGGGTTCCACTTGGATTTACATGTTTTTCTGACCACAGTATGCTTCTTTCCTACTGTTTCCCAGCCAAACCTTGAAAGTTGCTTTCCCCAGATGCAATTACTATAAAGGCCTATTGTTTGTTAAGCAGTGACTGCCAGGGCTTGTCAGGCCTTTAGCGTACATGGTGTTTGCAGAGCATAACCTAAAACATAATAATCACTTGACTGCTAGCAATTGTTAAAATGAGCTAAAACCAGCTCAGACCAAGGCAAATCCAGACATATCTCAGATCACTGAAATCTTGCACTGTCAGGTGCATAAATGGCATAAAGCCTATGGCATTTTACATTTATTGTGTTTCAAGGGCTTGGAGATGCTGCAAATAAGGTAAGGTAATCCAGAAAAGGCTTAATCATTGCAGTATCTCCTTATAAGAATGTAGTGACCAGATGTAGGTAAACAGAATCTGTATAGATATTCTGTAGATATATAATAATACACATATAAAAAACCCCAGGCTTTGTTTGTTCAGCTGCTGACAAAGCGACGTACTGAATTCATCCATCCTCCTGACAAGGTAAACCTAACAGTTACTATACCAAACCAAACAATCTTTTGAAGCCTATCAGTAATAATCTACATTATTTCCAAGAAACATACTTCAAAAGGATTTAATCTCTCAGGGCAACTAAAATAGGCATCTTAAATAAAAGGGAACAAATAGTTGTCAGGACTAAGGAAAGGTTGTATGTAAAACTGGACAGTGTATATCAGTGCAAACAGATATAGCACACACAAACTAAAATCTGCAAAGAATTAGAGAAAACATATTTATACTGAATTTTTAACAAAATTAAGTTTTGACAGTATTTTTGCTTTTGTCCACTTTTGCCATTTCTGTAGAAATGAATTTGTAAAGCAAAGCGGATAGATCTGAAGACCTGACATCTTTGTACATTTAACAGATGTTTTTTTCAGACTGTTTCTAATTGATCCCATTTTAGGATGTCCTAATATACTACAATTGGGAAAAAAAAAGTTCTATAAATAAAAAAGCATTGCTTCTGTAATGATAAAATTTATTTGATATACTCTTAAAAAAAAGATAAGTAGGCAAAAAGAGTCTAGGGTTGTATGCACATTCACCAAACGCATTCTAATGTCTTAATGAATGTGTTGCATATTAGGAAGCACCGACAAGACTGCATAGCTTAATCCTAGTCTGATTTTTTAAAATGTACTTAATTTTACATTAAAATGGATTTAAGATTATAATTGTTCTGTTACTGAATGGTACAAGCTTGGTTCAATTCAAGGACTGATTTTTCATGAGTGAAAAAAGGGCCATTTCTCCTAGCTAGAATACAACAAGTAGTGGCATTAAGGTAGCAGGCTTTTTTCTGCAACGTAGATGCCTTTTATAAAGATACCAATCTAAAAACAAAGGGAGATTGTTAATGGGTATGCTTATTCATGTTAATGAGTATGCTTATTCATGTTAATGGGTATGCTTATTCAAGCAAACTTCCATGTCATAAAAAATTAAGTTTTCTAGAGATCTTAGCATTTTATGAAGGATAATGCTTTTTGATAACCCCTAATCTCAGGGGAAAGCGAAGACTATGAATATTGTATAGTGAATGGTAGAATTAATAATGCTATTTTTCATTTTTCCTACTGACTTTCTGAAGACAGGAAAAAACTTATGAGATTGAAGCTTAATATAGCTTGGGATTGTACTCTGAGCACATTATTTTGTGTGGGAAGAAAAGCGTATGCCCACTGAGAACAGTAAAATATTTGCTTCCTATGCTTGCAAGGAGATAGTGCTGCTTTGTAAGCACTAGCTTGTGAATTCTTACAGCACAGGATTTGAATATACATCCTAAATCACTTAGATATTGTGTATTTCTGAATGCAGTAAAAAGCTCTAATTGCAATCCCTTTCTTCCACAAGCACATTCCTGGATGTACACAACATGATTTGAATTTGTTAAATCTGATGACCTCTCTCTAGCAAAAAGACAATTCTGATGGAGCTTTTGAGTCATAGGAATCCAGAAGGAAAAAGGGATTGTTGCAAAGCTATTATATTTCTAAAATGGTTTAAGATGATGTCATAAGTGGGGAATACTAACGGAAATAAAATAAGATCTTTTGGGGACCTCATACCAGATGATTTTCTAACTCACGTGACAAAATTAAGCCATGTTTTGTGACTCTAATCCTGAGTCATTGCATCTGGAAAAAAATTATGTTCTTTCATGCCTAAGGCAATAAACTGAGGTTCCAGATTGCCAGTCGCATCCTTGGCTGCAGCAAATTGCATCCTAGGCTTCCATAAAAGGAAGTGTGGCCAGCAGATTGAGGGAGGTGAATCTCACCCTCTATGTTGCTCTTATGCAAAGACACCCCACCTAGCGTACTGCGTCCAGCTCTGGCACTCCCAGCACAAGAAAGACATGGACCTGTTAGAGTGGGTCAAGAGAAGAGCTACAAAAGACGTCTGGAGCACCTCTCCTACGAAGACAGGCTGAGAGAGTTGGGGCTGTTCAGCCTGGAGAAGAGAAGGTTCCAGGGAGACCTTATTGTGGCCTTTAAATACTTAAAAGGGGCTTGTAAGAAAGATGGAGAGAGACTTTGTACCAAGGCCTTTAGTGATAGGGTAGATTTAGATTGGACATAAGGAAGAAATATTTTAAGATGAGGGTGGCGAGTCACTGGAACAAGTTGCCCAAAGAAGTTGTAGATGACCCATCCATGGAAGCGTTCAAAGGCAGATTGGATGGGGCTTTTGGCAACCTGGTCTAGTGAAACATGGCCATACCCATGGCGGGCATGTTGGAACTGGATGATCTTTAAAGATCCCTTCCTTGAGTCTGTAGTTATACACAGCATCATACTGGAGGAATGTACAGTAAGTCTAAATAAAAGTTTTAAGTAGCCTTAATTGTGAACTTTCCTAAGACTTGAGGGTTTGCATGCTCAACTCTGTGCTAGTACAATTTTTCTGTAAAGTAATTATTTCCATGTCAAAGTGTTATAGATGTATGTGGCACTTACAAAGGCAATAAGTCACCCTAGTGTTAATGTAAGAAGGAAAGTACTTTTGAATCATAAAAACAAGATCGCAGAGGATCCATTATATTTCTTTTGTGATTTACACTCTCTCCTTACCCATGGAAAATATATTGCACAAAGAAATGCCAAATGTCAATACGATATCATTTTAAAATTCAAGTACTTGACTGCCGCCAGCATTGGAATTAAATATTTTTCTCACATTTCCTTTACATTGGGCTTCATTTTAAGCTCTCACTAGAGTTTTTTCTGCTCTGAAATGGTATATCATTTTTTAAAGCTCAATACCAAACAAGCCTTTGGGCATGACACTCATTAAAAAAAGCTTTCTTTTGTGAGGTGTGACATCAGGATTTGTGGGTAATATTTGGTAGTGATGACTGAATAATGAATTGCTCTGTTAAATCAGGTATAGTTGTTGCATATATCAAAAGAACGGGGAAGAATATAATTCATATTTATATTAAAACTATAAAACATATTCCCTGAGTGGCCTATAAATCATGATATCATAGTCAGATGGATCACCTGACTTATAGTTACTCCAGTAATTTATGAGTCATCTATAGGATTTATACCAGAAGTCACAGGCAGAGAGTATCTTCCCATTTTACACTTTTTTAAAAGAAAAAAAAACAAACCAACAAACAACTGCGCCCTGCTCACGTGCAAGTGCTTTCACCCCTGACTGACCGACCTTCAAATTTATGGTAATCTGCTTTAGGCAGGGGTTCTATTCTTACTAAAAAAAATACCAGAACAAACACCAAAAGTTTCTGTGTGTGTTTTCTTTACCTTACTTACAATAGGAGAAAAGCATATATATCTCTGAAGAAACACTAAGTAGAACTTTAAAAGCTAGGCTTTATTTTTTCTATTAACAATCAAAGAGACTTTAAGGTATGTTGTGCAAATTAGAGGGACAGAGAGATGTTGAGGTTCTTTCAGGATTTCCTCTTTCACCTGACCTCTTCCTGTGTTTTCTTCTCATGTAGATCAGTGAGATAAGTTTTTTTCTGAAACAAATTTTTAAGACTAACTTAAAAAATCTGAGACCATAGTAAGTACATTTAAAATTTAATTTATGAATAAAAATTAACCAGTAAGGAAGGATATTTTTCTGTGTATTCATCTCCTTGAAAGGTTGTACAAAGTTTAAAAGTTCCAGTAATTATTGTCATTGTTCCAAAACATTGTCATTGTAACTATCGGGCAATGTAGTGCTGCCCCTTGTCAAATAAGTCTGTGAGATCCTCTGACCCTCCAGAATAATCTTCTATTGAATTTTTAATATAATTTGCTATGTAGCTTTTTATATAATTTAATATATTAGTCTTAATATACCCTGTATTCTTAAATAATCTTTCTAGTACTCTATTTTGTATAAACATGTTGATAATAATATTATCTCTAGTAATACTATACGAATAATGATAGCAGAAGTAATAATAGCATTAAAAATTAACAAGCTATTACTAGATTTAGTGCAAAATTTTAATGAACCATAATTAAGGTGGCCTACAAGAAAGCTGGTGAGGGACTTTTTAGGATGTCGGGTAATGGTAGGACTAGAGGGAATGGATTAAAACTAGAGATGGGTCGATTCAGATTGGACGTTAGGAAGCAAGTTCTTCACCATGAGGGTGGTGAGACACTGGAACAGGTTGCCCAGAGAGGTGATGGAAGCCCCATCCCTGGAAGTTTTTAAGGCCAGGCTGGATGGGGCTCTGAGCAACCCGATCTAGTTGAAGAAGTCCCTGCTTACTGCAGGGGGGTTGGACTAGATGATCTTTAAGGTCCCTTCCAACCCTAACAATTCTATGATTCTATGAGGTAGAACAAAGCTTTTTATATACTCTTTCCAGTAGCAATTAATTATGATTGCTAAGTTTTCATTTTCTTTTCTTAATTTTTAGTTACTTAGGGAAAGAGGAGTCTGATTTATTAGAGGGTTTTGGAATATTTCTGGTACCTCCACACCTCTTCCAGCTTTGTGGTGTTACAAACACTGGATTCTGGATTCATTGAATGAATTAGGGGAAAAAAGAAAGCTTTATCAAAATAAATCTTCTATTTATTTGATAGCATGACCGTAATCGCAATGACTAAAAAAAATCATGACAGTAGCTGTACTTCAGTGAAGTAATTAAGTAGAAACTTCACTTAAAATAAGCACTTAAGCACACCTAAGTTGTATGTTTAGCTTAATCTTGCTGAAATGGCTTGTTTAAATAATCTAATTTATAATAATAAGTATATACTTCTAGGATGAACATGTTTATATTGTAATGATTAACTTTGAAAAAATAACTTCATACTTTGTTCAAGAATATGTTCTTTCTTCATCTCTCACTGTATTTTTAGAGCTTGGACTATATAAAGCACAGTGGTGCTACTGCTCTTATTTGAACTTTCTTATCTTCTGACAGAAGTATTTCATAACTATAAATGGAGTGCTCAGAGCAAGCAGGGCATTCATCTTTTCAATAATTATTTCTTAAATGGCAGCTACTTGCTGTCTTATCTGTGTGAAGTTGTTTGTGAATGATTCTACATAACATTGTTACAAAACTGCGTCTCTTTTTTGCTTCTGTTTGAACTATTTATCATTTAAATATTCTAAGGAAATATATCTCCAATATGGAAACATGTAATTTTAAGTTATCTTTATATCTTAGTAAATGTTATTATTGAAACCCCTCTCTGAATTTTCAGCACACTATTTTGTATGAATTAAATATGTTTAATTGAATAATATTTTGAGGTCTTTGAAAACATAAAAACTGACATTAAATATGATCAATCATTAATACAATTTTTTGTATGGAGGTATATCTAGAAAGAACTTTTTCCTTAGTAGACTTCTCTCACTTTTCTAGATCTTTCTGATGTTCTATAACTTTATAGTCTTTCACGAATCCTTTTCATTTTTTTTGGTCAGGTGATTTTTTTTCATAGTTTAATATATATTTTAAAATCTAATGGATTGTGAAAATATTTTCTTCCATAAAATTTTAATGAATGAATGACTTTGTTATACCTTATTAGAATTCTTACTATGGTGTTTAAATGTGAAAACACATTTCAACATCTGGATGGTCCCAATGGATGGTTTGTTACTTGTTATGTGTTAATCACTTTGTTATTGGAGGTTTGGCATTCCAGTGTTCACCTATTATGGAATGCATTACAATATTTATATTAGTGTTTACTTGCTGTGTTGAGAGCTGACTAAGCAATAAAAAGTACTTCTGTTCTCTTCCAGCTTATGAGTTACAGAACTGCCCTGACCCTCCTCCTTTTTTGAATGGATATATAGTCAACTCAGATTACAGTGTGGGTCAGTCAGTATCATTTGAATGTTATCCTGGATATGTTTTGAGGGGTCAACCTGTTCTCACATGCCAACATGGAATCAACAGGAATTGGAACTATCATTTCCCCAGATGCGAAGGTAACTTTCTGGTAGTACCTTTGCTTCAGAAGTCACATTACTTTCTGATTTTTGTTTACTTGTGCACATGTATGTCATGTAGCTTTTGCTGAAGAACTTCACCTTTATCCTAATCTGTAGTGTAAGCAGCTAAAGTCAGAACAGTATGTGTTTTTATAAATCATAAATATTTCACGAATTGTGTTTCTCAGCAGTGATTTATTGTTCCTATCAATATCTGTCAGTTGTATTGATTATGAGAACTCATGATACTGCCAGAAATTATCTTAAAATCCATGTGATTTATTTATTTTTCCTTCTTTTTTCTGTTTTGGGGGCAAGGGAGGCAATGTACAATGTAACACATAAAATTTACCATTTTAAAGCTTTTACTTGGACTTTCATCTAAAAAATACAAGTGCAGAAATAAAATTTCTGACATTCCTTTAGACCTTTAGAGGCTTTGAAAAAGTCTTGTATAGGATGTTATGACAAAACCAGGTAGTCATTGCGTAGAACTGAAGTGGTGTCATGGATAATCAACTAAGAAGATATAAAATAGATTGAAATAAATTATTTCCATCATAACAAGAGGCTAATGGTGTTACAGGTTTTCACTGCAGAATGTCTGTTCAGTATATTTGACACTGATCTTGAAAGATGGGACAGATGCTTCTGTAAACAAAACACCCAATAGCTTTTAGATTAGTCAAACCAGAAAAGGCTGTGAGGAATTTAAGAAAGCTCTAAGTGAGCTACAGGTATAAGCCATGAAAAAAGGGTCAGTCATTCTACTTCAGGCCAGACTGCTAGATGCAAGGAAGAAATTTTCCAGTGAGACAGGTTACCATAGTGTTTTCTACTTTGGATTCTTATGTGCATTATTATTAGACATCGAGGGCTGAATATTGCTAGAAGCAATAGCTACGTTAGATGGACTAAAGGATTGCTTCAGCACTGCAATTCCTTCCTTCCCAAATGAGGAATTCAGTACTGTGAATAATAATTTCAAATTTTTTTCATGTTATTTATGAGACAGGTATTCTCCTAATAACTTAACTATATCGCTCTGTTTTGCACATGTGCTTGGGAAGGGATTCTTGTATTATTTCCTTACGTTGTCACTTAAATCCAATGTTACATGAATCTGTAACATTTAAGTTCTAGTTCCATAATAGTTAATGCAAACTACCACAAATTGCTCAGAAATCTAGTAAAGTGAATATATAGAGAAGGTTGAAAGTACTGCATATTTCTTGGAATGCAACAAGTTTACAAGGAAAAAATGAAGTTTAAAATGAGTTTTCTGGATGAAGGTTTTCACAGATATAAATCTTTGTCCATTTGAGACTTGTTAAAGCATAAAAAAAAAATTCAAAATGCCAATTGTGTGTATTTTTTAAATATTATTTTTATTATTATTATTGGAAATATTAAACTAAGAATTAGTAACTCTTTTTTTCATTTTAATTTAAACTGTATTTTATCACAATATTGCATAGACATTATAGAAGTTTGACAGGCTCCAAGAGTAAGAGATAAACATGCCCTGCTGGCCATGTTAATCCAGAGAAAATCTTCACAGTCTAATGAAAGAATAATTATTAGTCCAGTTACAGTAATACTAATATTTAAAATTAGGTAATGCTAGAATGATATACAGACAAACATCTAATATCTACATGTGCACTCAGTCTTCCACTGCCTATACAGACTTAAGGTCCATGATCTCAGACTGGGAGAAGGGCTACAAAATGTTCATTTTACACAGAAAACCTATTTGTTAGGTTTTATCTTTTATTCACAATTATAGATATATAAAATATTGTGTTACATCACAGAGTTGTGCAAACTAAAATTAAGTAGTAATTAGTCATCTGTTCATTAGATAATTGATGTTACAAGTTAAAACAAGTCTCCGGACTGCCAGAAAAAGTACAGAAAATAACTGACAGTGGCCTGTTTTGTTAGCTTAACACAAAGTCTGTGGCCTGTTACTAGCAGTGCACCATTATATTTACTGGACTACATGGCTAATGTTTTACTTGTTAAGGGCTTTTTATCCTTAACATATCTTTTCCCTGTTTCATTGGATCTATAGTAATAACAAAGAAATGTTCAGTACCCTTTCAAGCTTGTCATATGGACTAAGGTAATTATCAAAGTGAATGTCTCTCAAAAACATGAAGCAGCGTATTTTGTTTGTTCACTGCATTAAAAATTGTCCCACTTCTGCGTTATGCATAATCATAGTTTGATGTTTTCAGCCACCTGATGTACATACTGTTACAAAATTTTTGTATTTTAGTTTTTCCTAATGAGACCAAAGATACACTAAGAATTACCAATTTAATTAATTGGAAAAAGTCCTAGGATTTGGGGGGAAAATAAGAACAGTTAGACCAGGTAGCTCTTGATAGTTCTGTTTTTTATAAACATTTGAACATAGGAAGACAGTAGGAAATGTCAAATTACTAGAAGTCCTAAACTGATACAATTTTTCCAGGCCAGTTGTAGAGTTCCCTCCCTTTACGCTGAAGAAAAGTTGTGGGTTTATTGTTTGGTTTGGTTTGGTTTTTTGCTTGGTGAGTAATATCAGGGCCATCAGTAGACAGGGAAAAAAATAATTAAAAAAGCTGGTAAACGATAATGTTGAGGCTGGAAGCTTGTCCTGCTAAGGAATCTCACTGAAGATCTGTTTTACTGTTGTAAAAACAAATCTCAGGGATTACCTGATCATAGCAGAGAAAAGGAGTGTGCCTGTAATGTTTAGCTAAACTGCAGGTACTTGCCAACAACAGAATGAATTCAGGCACCCCTGTCCTGCCCCAGCAAAACAGTGTTTTGCAAATATATTAATTGTTTATACTGAATCATTTAAAATTTGAAACTTTCTGTGATTTTGTGGGCGATTTTGGCTATAATTGTAAGGCTAGAGTGCTATGGCTAGAACTTTAGGACTTTTCTTCTAGATTCTTCCCCTGAGTCATCTAAGATCTGTGGTGTATAGCTGTCTAGCACCCGTTCAGTCATTCAGTTGTCTATCTTAAGCTAGTAAACCAAGCCTCTGGTCTACACAGTTCTATTCCCATTCAGAAGACAGATTTGTTGGCTTTATGCACTTATGAAAGGATGACATGGCTAAACTTATTTTATCATGGGGCTGAAGATGGGCATCCCCAAGTTCATAACTGACGTTGTTGTCCTTGAGGTAGATGAGTTTCAGGTTTATGATATCAACTTTCACAATACAGGCTTCTCTGCACCATGTAATGCTCCCTGTACTCATGATCCTTTTCAAGGTATTTTCATCCCCATACAGATTTTCACTGCTTCATTTTAGGTCGTGGTACTTGAAGTCAGCCATCCCTACTTCTCTAAGCCAAAGAGTAACACCAGCCACGGCTTGGTGTATATATATACCATGAACAGTTGTGGAAACTCATACAACAAAGGGGTCAAACTGTTATCAACCAGATTCTAGTAAAGGCATGTTGAACTGAGAGCAGATGAGCAGAACGCACACATTCAAAAGTAGTCTGACACTGGAGGACTGTTGAACAGCAAAGATATACGTGCTTTTGGAAGCAATCCCCATTCTAAATCATATCCTTCACTGTGCAGCAGGTGATTTCAGATACATTGAAGAGCTTAATCTGTATTTGGAAGAAAATTAGATTAATTTCTGCTCATGAGATCATAGTAGAAACTTGTCATGTAGTCATGCTCTAAGACTTCACTCCTGTGCAATCAGGTTGTTCTAATGATATGGCATACCTCTTTGCATAACACATATAGCTGTCAATAAATGACTAACTAGGTTCGGGCACCTTTGAGTGGATCTTTAAAAATGTTTACTGGCCTTCCACTCACAACGTTGTAACTGGAATTAGGTATGAATTAGGCATGGGAGCACATAGTATGGTACTCATGCATTTGTAAATCAGCATGTGAGTACTGTTAGCATTTGAAAGTTTAGAAGACTTGATTATATGCTTTTCCATTTAAAAATCTGTGTTTCTTCATACCTATCATTCAAAGTGCAATATAATAACTTGATTAATTTAAAGTGATTTGTTTATTCAAACTAAAGCTATTTTTGTCTTCTGTGAAATATAGTCTGTTATTTCTGTTTAATTTTCTGTCTCCTGTGATTTTTAAGTATCTTTGGGGAAAGCCTAGTATCAGCTGTGTGTATTGCTTATTCTATTAGAGTTTTGTTATCTGTGCCACTTTGTTTTTTTCTGAGGTAATTTATTGATCTGTCATGGCTAACAAGGATATAAAAGGAATTAGATTATTTTTACTGAGATACGATCTGCATTCTTTGTTGAGTATTAGAGAATAATGGAGGCAAAATAAAAAATGTATGCTATCACTGATAATGTTAATAAGTCTCTCAAAAATATAATAAACTCAAAATATGTTTAAGTGTAAAACTTCTATCAGAATAATCCTATATCTTAACTAGAACTTAAAGGATTTTCCACTTGTCACTATATTAGTGTCAGGAAGTGTATTTCAATGGGGTAAGCATACTTGTCAAAACAATCTTTTAGCTGTAAACATGGGGTAATGTGGAGAGAACAGACTAGATTTCTGAGACTGGGCAATCTGTGCATGGCATAAATGTAGGGGATTAGGGAACAGTAAGAAATGGGCTCAAGTCACATTTTCATCATAGAGCCAACCGGCAGAGCTGATAGACATTGCCAGCTGCCCGTGGCCTGTACATGTGACCAGGAATCAAACAGACAGAACCAACCCTTAATTTTCCTTAGCTCGTTTCCTTTGTTGGGCACTAAAGGGTTGTGGTTCAGGAGTAGATACCCATCTGTTCTAAGATGGGAAGATAAGCTAAATGCATCATACTAGCTAGTGCTGATATGGATGAAGAAAGTGAAGTGGTTAAAGCCTCTTTAATTGTCCTGTGAATCCAGTGATTATTAAAAGGATTCCTCCAAAAAGGGCTATTTGTCAGCTAGCCAGATGATCCTTCCACACCAGTGGTATAGCAGCTTTAAACCATATGGAAACTGTGACATTCTTCTGCATTTCTCAGTCCTTCTTCCCCTTCTCCTTCTCCTTTTCCTTCCCCTTCTCCTTTTTTTCCGCTTTTTCCCCTTTTTCCCTTTTTCCCTTTTCCATCACTTGTTGAGAGGTGAAAAAGAAATGGAGAGGGTCTGCATGATTGTCATAGAAACCATAACAATAATAACATTAGCTTTATGGTAAGGCCTAATGAGAAAAGTTCCAGAGCTAGACTGAGTGCCCACAGATGAGATTAAGGTGTCACTGTAATGAGTGAGACTCCTTAGTTTGCGCCAATGGCCATATGTTTACTCAGATCCATGCTTGCATCCATAATCAGTCAATTTCCCCAAACTGAGCCTCCAAAGAGAGCACATTATTGCATATTTGCTACCCTTGAGTTATATCAACCACCTTTTTATGTCATTGATTCGCCTACAGATTTTATTCAGCAAGTGTACGCTAATTTGTGTCTCTGTCTTCATTTTACTTGTCATAATTAGCATACAAACTGCAATTGAAATGCCATTAAGCATGGCTAAAAAGCGTCAGAAATAAAGTGTAATGGTATTTGGGGTAATGAAAGAATAATAAACCTTTTTTTTTTTTTTTCTTTTTTTTTTCCCAGAATTGTGTTTCAGTTCAGTTAGGGTTCAGCTGTATGGAAACATGCAACCTTTGTGCTTGTTTATTTGTTTCTTAATCTTCAATGCAAGGAAAATCTGTGTGCTAACTTATTTTCAAGAATTCTGTATAAAGTATTCCTGGTAGATTTTGATGGATTTTAAGAAATAAAACCTGAAATATATCAGGATAAATTCTTTCTTAGAAGTATCATAGAATCATAGAAACGCTGTCTTTAAAACCTAAGTTGTCTTGTCCTGTGGAGCTTTTAGAATTTGGAAGCATTTTGGTATTCCCTTTGTAACATGAAAAAGTATGTTTCTGCTACTAATTTTTCATTTGTTTTCTTTTCAGCTCCTTGTGGCTATAATGTAACCGCTCAGAATGGTACAGTTTATTCCCCAGGATTTCCAGATGAATACCCAAATTCCAAGGACTGTACTTGGTTAATTATTGTACCTCCGGGCCATGGGATTTATATCAACTTTACTTTACTCCAAACTGAACCTGTGAATGACTACATTGCAGTTTGGTACGCAAAAGAAAAGTGATTTTTATTTTCTGATTGGTTTTCAGATCTCACTGTCCCAGGCTACAGCTTTTGCTTAGTATTGCTCTTTAGGTTGTCATGTGTGCTGAAGAACAGCATAAAACAAGTTATATGATTTTATGAAAAAAATAATATTTTATATCACCAAATGAACTCTTTAAGAATATTGTTCCAAAAATACTTTGAAACTCAGACTCAGTTATCAGTTGTACCTTGTTTGAGCTCTCTGTTTTCTAAGTGAGGCCATGTGAGGTCAAAGTAATGTAATAGTCTGCATTACACTGAATTATATGTTCCATGAACAGATGAGGCAATATATGTTAGTTGTGGCAAAACTTTTTAACCTCTTTAGGCATTAACTAATTCAGGCATTAATTAAGATTTTCTTAAATTTTTTTAATATCTTTATGGCTGATAGACTTACTCTCTGTATTTCTCAAGCCAGGATTTCAGCCCTTGTACCTCTATGTCTTTAGGTTTCATATTGTACGTTCCCCTTTACTGAACTTGTATTTCTTAGCCCCCAACCCCATCTCAGCTTTGTATCCTCAGCTGGAGGAAGAGGTCTCAGAGCTGTCTAAATTCTTGCAGAAGAATTTACTGCACCAGGGATTAGGCACAGATAACGATGTAGTTGTTACATACTTTCTCATCTATGGCTAACCCTGGTCCTTATCCCACATAATATGGAAAGTGGCTTGGCAAAAGGACAGAATATAGGATGTAACTTTCCTGTGTGAGTCTGCTCCCATCTGCCAGCTAATCCAGTATGTCTGTACCTATTGCTGTCTGAGGTGAGTTTTTTCCAGACAGCAATACTGAAGTCCATATAATACAGGGAAAATCCAGTCAGTTTATGGAGATGCATAACTGTTTGTGAACTACCATTTGGCTACCTCTGGTATTTGCATTACCTATAAATCCAAGTCTAAAATGCATCATAGCTTGTCCTCTCTGACATGTTCAGTTAAAAGCCTTCGCTGATAAAGATCTACTTGTATGAATGACGTCTCTTTTTTGCCTAGGTATGTGCCAAATTCCTGAATTGTTATATTTTTCAATAGTGTTTTACAGTTTATTTCTCTCAGTTCCCAATTGCCTGTGAATTACAAGCATGCTTTCCTTAGAGTTATTTTCTGCAGTATCAGCTCCCGAACTTGCTGTGAGGAGGATGTTTAGTGTAACTTTAAGTCATTCATGTATATGCCATTCACTTCTGTATGAAAAGTCAAATCTTAATATCAAAGGTTTTTTTTGGTTGTTTTTTTTTTTGTTTGTTTGGTTGTTTTTCTTTTTTACCCCCTGAGAATCAGACTTTTAAAATGAAAACCTAGGTAAATTATCAAGTTCCTATTCAATACTTACTGCTTTCACTCTTCTTTTCAAGGCAGTAGGAAGAAGAAAATACATTTTTATGCCATGTCACCTGTAGTTTATTTTTTCTTGTTGTCACTAATACCACAGTAGAAACTAGAAGCCTGAATGATCCTGAAAAACTATACAAGAGAAAAATAATTAATTTAAATTATGTTTTTAAAAATATGGGATGTATGTACAATATATATACATGGTATGCATTCTTTTAAAACTTGAACTAGAATTTGTCCATATGGTGGATTTTTCTTTTTATGAACAGATTATCTTGATAGGTTTGAGATAGACAAAAATGTTTGGCTTTTTAACAATACAGCTGAGGTGAACAACTATCCCTCTGACAGTGAAAAGTCAAAAGCTCACAGCTTTCAGAGAGCTTCTAGATAGTCTCCAGCCTTCTAAAATACATATCACAAAAGCTTCTTTATTCAGTTTAGAATCAATACATGTAATACACAAAAAGACCAGAAATAAGAGTTGCAGAGTTCAAAAAATTCTTCGGTGATCAAAGCAGGGGGTTTTGTTTATTTTTTTATTCTGCTGTTCAGGCCTGAATGTTCTACGTGGTGATACTGAAAATGCAGGCAGCCTGATCTTACTGGAATATATTTCTCTATTTCTCCTTGGGTGTCTATCCGACTGCTCCCCCCATCTCCTTTTCTCCTTTTTTTTTTTTTTCTCCTTAGGAGATATTGTTGAGTCTTTGGAATGAATTTAAATGACAAGAGTAACTTGCAACTTCCACACCTCTCTTTGTGTTAGTCATGAGTAAGGACTTGTAGGATCTTGGTCAAAAATGTTATACATATGATAAGATTACAAGGGTTTTCTAGATGTATTTTTTTTCAACTGATGCATGCATGAGAATTTTTGGCAGGACAGACAGACAGAGAAAATTTCATTTAGCCAATACATTTCTTGCCCGTGAAAATGTAAAAGCTATTATTAAGTACTCCTGGTGTCTCAAAAAATATTAGGTTTTGAAGTTGGAAAGAGTATTCTATGTTGCTAGAAATAAAAAGAAAATAAAATAATTTTTAAATCATTAGAAAAAACAGTTTTTACAAAAATTTAACCGGCTCTCCAGGGAAAAGAGGCTGTTAATTTAAATGTTAAGTACAGTGTTTCTTCAGCTGATTTTTTTACATTTCCTTTCATAGGGATGGTCCTGACCATAATTCGCCTCAGCTGGGAGTTTTCAGTGGGAACACAGCTCTGGAAACAGCTTACAGTTCCACCAATCAAGTCCTCCTCAAATTTCACAGTGATTTTTCAACTGGAGGATTCTTTGTCCTCAATTTTCATGGTCAGTTTGCTTTATATCATTAACATCTAGTTACCACTATGAATCAGTGAATTTTAAAAATATTTCTTAACTTTATGATGAACTGAGTGATCTTAAATAAATTCGTGCATTTGCTGCTTTTTTTAAATAACAGTACAAATTAGTTTTTAAAATCATGCATTAAAAAAATCTTAAGAATGTTCACTTGTATCTTTGAATAAATATGTTTTATCTTTGATGTTAATACATCTAATATTGAGCTTTTACTTTGAATTTTTTTGGACCAGTTGTTAGTTTACTTACTTTTAACCTTCTGTAATAAAATTCTTCACCAGCTGACTAATCCTAGGGCCAATGGTCAGAAAGGTTGATGGGATCGTGTGGGAGGGTTGAAAAACAGCTTTAAGCCTGATATCCAGCAAAATACTTTGTTCAAAATTACAGTCAGGGCTACAGGATGTGCAAAATAGGCATTTAACTCAGAAGTGAAATGCTGAATTCTAGTTCTAGTTCTAACTCACCCAAATTATATTTATTAAATGGGAGATAGTTAACCTTCTGGGTTGTAATTCAAAAAGACAGGGTGAATTAATTCACAAGGACAGGAGGAAATGCCACAGAAAGAGAGTACCTGAAGGTATCTATTTGCGTGGGGAAGTCTTTACGAAACTAGTCCTTAGAGTGTTTTTCTTGTCTGTGGTTTTCTCCTAAAAGAAGGGCGTGATACTTGGTAAGCTAAAGCACTTACCCGAGAAGCAAAAACTAAAGTACCTGGCTTTAGTCATCATGCGGGGAACATAGAGTTCCCACATAACAAGATAGCGCCTGAAAAGCAGAGTACAGAGAATGGTCAGTGAGAGCATTTTCCAGCCTTAAGTTGAAGTTACATAGGCATGTAGTCAGTGTTGCAGGGTTGATGACTTCAGGTGATAAAAAGGCAAGATAACTACTCTGTCACAGTATGCAGTGCCTTAGTCTAGCTAGGGAAAAAAAGAATGAATCTGCTGCTTTTTCTCTGCACTGTTTCTTTATTTTGCATAATAATATTTTCCATAATGTCTCATGGGTGGAAATCATGTACAACGTGAACAGTGTCCATGCTTTTAATTGAATTCAAAGCAGTGACATAGGCTACTGCTGAGAAAACCCTGCAAACTGGGCTTCTTGGAGACTAAATTGAAGTGATAGCCATTTTTTGAGCTGGCAAACTTTGGGAGATACCTTAGTGAAGTGAATTCAAGGGCGTTACTGGACATGCATAAAAGTACAATTTTAAGTCTTGGAAAACGCGATTGCTGGAAACCTGCTTCGTGTCAATTGCAACAGCAAGTGTCTAAGCAGGTTGCAAAGCTTTTTTTCTCAGGTGTTCTCCAAAAAAAATGGTGCTATTAGGTATATACAGTAATAACTACATATATGTGTTTGCATATATTTATTAGAAACACCAGACAAATACATAAGTACACAGGAAAACATATATACTTTCTCCTCCCTGTCCTTGGAAGCTCTCTATGGATGAAAAAACCTGAAACTCTCCGTGGATGAAAAACTCCCCCTGGTTGTTTTTTCTTCTTATACAATTGCTTTACAGTGATGGGTTATAGAAGCTTGTGTGGAAGATAAGGGCTGACTCCTAATATTTTGTGTTTCTTTAACTTCTCAAAAACATCAAGTGGATTGGACTATCAAGTTACCAGGAGAATTTGTATTCTTGACTGTGATTTAGTTCCATGCAGAGGGGAGTTCTTCTATAGTATGTGCACTCTGATCACAGTCTTAAATCTCTGTTTTGGATTTTTTTATCCAGAAATGGCTTCTTCAGCTGTTCTAGGCATTCTACTCCTTTTTAGAAACATGTCAGTCATTGTACCGGTCACCTTCCTTGTGAGATTGCTCACAATTTATTGAAGCAGATTTGAAGAGTAGAGAAGAGATTTTTTTTAAAGGCATTGTGGGTTTTTTTTGTGTAACTTACAAAGTAACAATATTACTAATAATAGTAGTAATAATAAAAATGCTAATTGTTGATGTTGTTATTATTATTACTGTTTTTTCTTAAAGTAAATATATATACCTGTAGCCTGAGAAAGTTTAACTCCACGTATGCTTAAATTAACAATGAATATGACATGCCAGGTATGTCACAGGTAATAACCGATTTTCCAGGAAATCTAAGTAAACCATTAGACCTATCACATGATGCAAAGGCAGCCACATGAAACAGCAGCCTTGTACCTTCAAAAATGTCCTCATAAACATCACAACTGCATCCAATCCTACAACGGATCTATAAATTTCTTGTCAGTGTAGTATACTATCTATACTGATTTAAAAATTTTTTTTAGATATTATGTAATGTCATGACATTTAACTTGTAAAATGTTGTAACTGAGAGACCATCAAGTTCAGTGCAGCTTTGGTAATTTGGGAAATGTGAATAAGAAATTAATTTTCTGTAAAATAATTCTTAATCATTTTTCACTTAAATTTGCAGCTTATCAGTTGAAGAAGTGCCAGCCTCCACCCACAGTTCCAAATGCAGATTTGTTTACAGAAGATGATGACTTTGAAATAGGTGAAAAAATAGTAACTCCTTTTCTTTCTTATGTTTTCACTTGAATTCTAATTAAACTAAACTATTAATATATTTCATCTTCCACCTTCTTTCATCTTGGTATACTTCTGTTTGAGGGGTTTTTTTGGTTTAACATTTTTGTCAATAACTTTTTCAGGAGATTTTGTGAAGTACAAGTGCCATCCTGGTTTCACCCTTGTTGGACAAGATATATTAACCTGCAAACTGAATGCACAGTTGCAGTTTGAAGGATCCTCTCCTTTTTGTGAAGGTAAATATATACTTCCATGGTCTGCATATCATTAGTATGCATCCTTTTTTATCTTCCTATACATGAAGCATCAAATTTTTGGGCACTGCATTTTCATTAATGTTTAAAACAAAAGTTTCCATTTATTTCTTCAATATCTAAGAAGTGCACACGTTTTTAAATTGATCCCTAAAACTTTTGCACAGACGTTCAATTCTTTAGACTCAAGTGGCTTTATTTAACTACACCATTAATGAAACACTGATTTCTAAATCTCGTTGTAAATTACTTAACATTATTTCATATCAAACCAATTATTTCTTTTCACCCCTGAAGAGTTTTAAAAATATGTATTTAAATTAAACTTTCAAAATAAAATAAGAAAGTATTCTCTCTACTTTCACAAAGATGGTGACATTGTATGACAAAGTCACATGAAAAATGCATTCTCAAATAATATGTGGCAAATTTAAATTCATGGAAGTTATTCATGCTATGTTTATCATTACAGTATTTCAAACAAGGAATTTAAAAGTTTAATATGAATAACATTTAGGTGTGCATTAACATACAATCTGCTCATCATCATGGAAAACAAGTATATCTTGGAGATTTGTACTCAGTCCTCCAAATTATGTTTTTCAACAGATACTGTTGGTTATTTTTTCTTTAGTTTGGTATAGTTTTTTAAATAGCAGATGGCAAAAAGATCTTGAAATGTTGAAAAAGAGACTGAAAAAGCATCTGTAGATTTTTTTCCTGAAGTACCTCAAATTTTTTGGGGGGAAAAAAGTTACTGATGAGACACCATCATTAAAATTTTAAGGAGGTCAAAAATTGTTCAGAAGTTCTCGTATTAATAACATGTTAACAAGGATTAGCTTTTATCTATTATATGTAATTATGGATTGAATATCTTCTATATCATGAGGTAACAACATCCACATGCACAACAGGTAACACTGGAAGAACACTAATTAATGTGACATTTTATTAATAGCTGTACGCGTACTTTCCTTCATGTTACCCTCGATCTCTATTTCCATGATTTAAAAATTAATAAAGGATTCGTAGTACAGACTGCATTAGTTTCTTGATGCCATAATATACTTGATGCATCTATAAGTAATTTCTCCATATGACTACCCATCCCTGAGTAAAGTGTTTACTCCACCCCTTTCTTGTGCATACAATAACATAACAGTAATCCATCATAGATTGAGACACAGGGACTCCATGTCCCTGTTTTAGGTGGGAAAGGTTCAGTATTCATTTCAGGACCCTCACCATAAAATATACAAAAATAATGAGAAAAGTGTGTATTTCTGTATATTTCTTGATCAGATAAGTCAATACTTATTGATGTTTGATTTTTTCCCAATTAGTGTATTTTAATAAGATGGTTGTACTGCAAATCCAGCTTTCAATTTTAACAGTAACAGCAGTAACTTAACTCTTGACGGTGTCAATTAGAGTGTAAATAAAAAATGAAAGCCTAAAATAAACAAATAAATTCTTGTAAAAATTGCAGAGATATTAGGAGCTTTTGATAATGATTAGCCATCTGTTAAACCCAGGGGAGGAATTTATTTCCAACAATTCTTTCAGATGCTGTGGAAACTAGTTGCTTTCTTTGATGGTAGCAACACTTACTTCTTTGCAATCCTTTGAGACATTGTAGATGAATACTAGCAGCTCTGTACTCTCTCACAGACTTTGTAGATTTTGTGATTTTCTCCCCATTCTCATATTTGTTATTTATTGTTTTTCAAAATTACCATATATATATTCGCGTTATAAGAATTTGACTATTTTGTAACTTGTTCCCAACATCTTTACTACATTTTTTTTTTCATGAAATTAAATTAAATAACACAGTTTCAGTTAAGAGGTAGATTACCACCTGTTAATGTCTTTCAGTCTTGTATTGTTTTAATGTGAATACAGCAGAACTTTGTTATAAGGAGGACATCAAATGAAATAATCAGATAACAAACAAAAAAGTGATTCATAGACAGAACACAATGGAACTAGAAGCATTAGACTAGAGATTCTGGCAGTTATTTTTGACAGACATAAGAGAGGACTTTCTTTTAGATAACTTGGGATGCAACTGATATCCATTCTTCAGACAAGTTGTATCTTTAAATAAATTTAATTTTTCTTTCTGGAAAACGGAATTACTTGGTTTTAGTCTTATTCCGGCCTCTCCAATACCTCTGTCTGTCTACATGGATTATTACTACATGGAGATAAATGTTGAATTGAATTCCTATTTTATGATAACACTCTAGCTTATATTTATCAGTATTTCTTCTAGATTATATGAAATATTGGTAGATCATTTAAAAGTTGTGATTTTAATTACAATCTTTATGGTGTTTACTCTTACATAAATATATGAAAGCACATGTTACACTCAAAACCTAAGTGTCTGAAAGGGAGAACTATATATTTCTGGATCAGACCAAAAATCCCATATACTAGACCATATACCAAATGTTCTGTCTCTGTCCGAGAATGATTTTCTAGTGAAAAACAAAAGATCATTGCAAGTATGCAGTTAATTAAGGACTCCACCCAGCTGTAGCTAACCCACTCTTAAGCTTGCAATGTTCTTTGTATTTTGAAACTTGTAGGGCTATTTCATCAATGGTTTTATTCAGTCCCATCTTGAACCCATGTAAATGCTTTAAATCTAACAGTTTTACGAAAGAAGCTGCACAATTTATTTATGTAATACATGAAGTGGTTTCTCTGCTTCTTTGCTTTGAACTTGTCAACTGCTGTTTTCACTTCACGTCTTCTAGTTCTCATGGGGGAAGAAACAGGAACGAATTGTTCTCTATTCACCATATTTATGTCATGATTCTATAGACCAGAAGATACTTCATACCTTTAATCATTCTTGTCATCCTTCTCAATAACTGTTCCAATTTCTTTTGAGGCGATGCGGTATAGAACTGCATTTATACAATACTATCTGACCCAGACAGACTGGCAAAAATTGCTACTTGCTATGTAATTTGCATATTGTATTTCAAACTAATTTTTGGACTGCCTTCTTATAGTTCTGCATTTTACCTGTAGTTTATAATTGTTTACATTGTCTTTATTTGGATCAGCTTCACATTACTTAAAGATGCCAGAAAAATTTTTAATTCTCCTGAGCTGTGCCACTATGTTCTAGTAGGCAAGAAATATATTTATATTTCTATGATACTATACACAAGTCTGATGACATATCTGACAGGCAAGAAAAATCAGTCTCAGTGACCATTTCTACATCTTTCTGAATGAATGACCTCCAGAGCAGCTGTAGTTGTACCAGACCATACTTTTCTTACAGCTCTCTTTTCCCTTCCTTTCTGATCTGTCTGAGGACAGACTTTCTCATAATTATTGATGATAAATTGCCAGGTATTTTCTAATGTGCAGAGCCCTAGACACCCTACAGAACATGCTCTCATTGTGCATGAGCTTATGTTTACCAGTAGCTGACCATTTGTGATTTGTGTTTACACACTTAGAGCCCCTGCTCTCATCCTATCCTTATATCCTCTTGCTACAAATTTCTTTCCTTTTTCAATTGCTGTTAGGGAAACATAGGGATGTAAATTGAAGCATGAAGAGCATTGCAGCAGCAGAAAATACTCCATTATTGGTCACAGAAATTGACGTACTAGTAAAATAGCTAATTGGAATTCAGTGTAAGGTAGAGACCTCTAATCTGGCTGCTTAAAATACTTAAAGTAGAGAGGTGGCATGATAATACTGTCTTAGCATGGTGATGATATTTATGAATAAAAAGAGAAACTAAAGATGGAGATAACAGAAGTAGTATTAGAGTTAAGTCAAAAAGTTTAGTCAAGCCTTCCCCAAAACAACCGAATCAGATTTCTCCAAAAGCCAGGATATGATGAGAGTGTTATGCTGAGATATGATGAGAGCGTTATGCTATCCCACGGAATTATTTTTCTCATGACACAGCCCCACTGCACTCTATTACATGTTACTGTGTAACATGAAGATCTCTGTTATTTGCCATTGTTTTTCTGTAAGCATTGCCTGTATGTATGAATTTATGCAAACTTCTAACAAATAACAGTACTTGAAATTTACATGTGCAACAATATGATTAAAAATGAATGTAAAATAGATCGCTTATGTCTTCCAATATGCCTAAAGCATTTTTTTTTCATATTTATTCCTGTTATTCCAAACCACTTTACAATAGCTACTTTTAAAATTCATGGGATATACTTATAAATTAATTATAATTAAATGTTTTCTGGGGCTCAGGTGTCTAGTTCCATGTTTTGCAGCTCAGATTTTCTCAATTGGTAAACTTCACATAAATTCCTAAACTTTTAAATGTGCAGGGAATTGAAACACCTCATAATTTAGGTGACAGAAGAGAGTGCAGAAGGTATCAAATATAACACTGAAGAATGTAATGTTAGTGTGTTGATTGACAAATAAAAGAAACAGTATTAACAGTGCCTCAACTGAAGCCATTTGTGTGACTTCGTATTTAGGAATATTCTGTTTTGAAATACCATGCTAACAGCGATAGCTAATATTATAGAACAAAAGGATCCAAATTGCAGATTTTTGTTTTCACCTGCTGTGTGTATGATACCAAGAAAATAGCACTGTGGAGTTTATTTTTATTAGATTGATAAATATTAGTTATGAATGGATGTGCTCTTTTTTTTTTTTATAGAGCAAGGTGAAGCGGTCTCTCTGTTTCAGTATGTCAGTCTTTCTTGTAAGATGTTCTAGTCTAGCTGCCACCCTAGAGATTAAGTAAGCTAAGGTACACTGGGGGGAAGTTGGTGGGTAATTGATTATGGTGGAGAAAGAGAGCCAACAAAGACTGGCAAGACGAACGTTGCCGATTTGCCACGTATCACTGCAGAGGAGCAATATGCTGTCTGCCTTCCCATGTCCCTGAACTACTCCAGAACTGTTCCTCTCAAAAATCCCTGCAGTATGTGTCCTGTGAATGGTTAGTGTTGGAAGGGACCTCTTGTCCAATGACTCTTAGACATATGAAGTGAATCTTGGCCATAGGAAGAGCTTGCTGTGTGTAAAGAGATTTGGACGCTTCTGCTGTAGCACAGAAGAGGTACTGAGCTACTTAAAGTTTAGAAAGACATAAGAGTTTCCTTTTTACATGAATTTTCTGTCCTAAGAATATGCTGAGGGACACCTGACAGGACACTATTTTTGTCTCAGTACCACAGAAGAGTATTCCATATCTTCTTTCACCCTTTGCATTACTATTTGTGCTGATTCATATTAGAGAGGAGCATTTTTTTCCACATAAACAGTATTTCTTCACTTTGGGAATTGTTCTGTTAGCAAAGTTTTGAAGTCAACTAAGGAAATGCAATAGAATACATGGAGGAAAGAATTCTTACAGCAATCCTGCATTGATCTGTTTCTTACTTTGCGTACATGTGATGATTTGTTCAAGGAAACTCTCTGACCTTTAAGCTGTTGATTTTTAATATTCACCCACCAAAGAAATGTTCTTAATTACAAAACAGCTTCATAGTTTTCCTCAATTACGAGAGAAGGGCATGAGGAAATATCTGCAAAAGGCACATTTTTCCCTTTGGTAAATAAATTAGTTTCAGGTCCCTTCTTAAGAATCAGCTGTAAGGAATGAGGAAGCTAGCAGCAGTCTTTCTCGATTATTGATAACTTTGAGCTGCTTTTGAAAAAATGAATTTTTGTTGTTATTTTTTCAAGCTTAGCAAATAAGCTATCTTCGTGCCTTTTTTTCTGCTTCTCTTTTTGTCTCTGATGTCCCTTACAAGAAAAAAATAGATGATCTAAAAGCAAAGCAGGTGAAAGGAAAAGCCAGAAAAATAATTTTCTGTGGGTTTTTATCTTCTTTTTCTTTTGTTTTTTTCCTCCCTGCAGTTTCCTAGTCCTGTCTCTTTCTTTTTGCAGACCATTTTTACAATGGCCAGTTCTCATCTGGAGCATTTTCAGAGGTTTCTGTGATGCTCACAGTCAAGGTGCCTGTGATTTCTTGAGTGTGATTGTCTTTCTTCCTATTCTATGACACTTCCTTTTCCCAAAGGAAACTAGCAATTTTCACTTCTCCAAACTGGTGAATTTTCTTTATTTTTTCACTGCATTTACTTCCCTGACTCCATTTCTTTCATATACTTGCAGTGAGTTTTTTGAGTTAGTGAAGAATATCTCAACACTTTGTGACAATGATCTGTGAATCACTGTAAACCGATCTCAGTTTTTTCAAACTGTAATTTTGAGTCTTATTCTTACTTGAAAATCCTCCATCCCAGATTCCAAAAACTTCATATACTGCAGTAAGTAAACACAAGTTCATGCAGCCTGTTCTTAAGAAGATACTTATAGTGTACCTTTTTGGAAAGGATACCTGTGGGAATTTAGCTGAAAGAGCAGCCATACAAAGAGCTGTAATAATAACCTTTTAGATTAAGTCAACTGTAAACTTTTCTGGAAGAAGGTACCATCGCACTTTCCATTTCCATTTTGTCTGGGCTGTTACCTGTGTAACATCCAGGTTTTGTTTGCACACCCCAAATCTGAATGACCAGTAAAAAGTTTGTTTCATGAGTAATGTGACCAATGGTCACTTCCATAACTCCCTAAGATGCTGAGGAAAAGCAAAAAAAAATTGAGTTCTAACCTTACGATCTCCGCTATGAGTTTTTAGATATGGCACATTTACTAAAAACCGCTCCAGAGGTACTTGCCACAGTCCCATATCTTCCTTCCAAATGTCCTGTTCTTTGCAACTACTTTTTTGTCATGATTAGCTGTTCGTAGCCATTTCTTAAAGCATAGTTTATCCAGAGAAGTCATAGTTTTCCAGTGTTAAAAAGAATCATTGTGTCTCACTTGCTGTGAAAAGTCTGACAGCATTACTGATTTCTACAGTATACTTGTAATTTACTACTTTGAAGACTAGCTCTTAATCGTAAATTGCTCTAGTAGACTTTAACATTATAACAAGTATTCCAACGAAGCCAATACTTGATCAGGAAAAGACATCTTTTCTTAAAAATAGTTTTGTAGCATAAGCAAAGGATAATAAAGGGTAAAGCAGGTTGTGGAGCTGTGTCGTGTCAGCTACTTTTCATAACTGATGAGCAATTTTACTGCATGTCTGACAGGAAATGCCATGTAGCTAGTCAAACTTCTACTCAGGAACAAGCCTCATGTATTTAACTAAGGGAAAATAGTTATCATTATTTATCTCACAGTATGATTCTTCCACACAATTTTGTTCTATGATAATGTGCTGATTTACTTGTACTTGCTGCAGGTTCAGGTGTCAGAGCATTTGTTGACTGTATTTTCTCAAGTTATTCTTCTCTTATTCTGAAGAATATAAGAAGTCAAAGTAAAAGTCTGTTTCATTTTAATATAATGAGAAAGAGAAGCTACTGTCATTACATATGTGCAATGCTGCATTCTTATACAGAAGTTCTTGTGAAGTTTCTGGGTGTAATTTTGCTACAGGCGTTTCTACCTCAAGAGACAACCCCTGAATTAAAACTGTCAAAAGGATTCTTACTACTTTATATACCATTATCCCATAGGCTTTCCCTCTCCTTGGATGTTTTCTATGAAAAATGGCTTTACCTCTTAGACACACAGTCTGCTAGAGCCAGTACTGACAAATGATAGCAGAAAGGGACACGTGCCAAAGAAAAATTGTTTGCTTGCCATTTTTCCCCAGCCCACACCTTGTTCTCCCTGCTTGATGGTATATTCTCACTTGCATATTACATCCCTCCTTTTCACAAGCTGACATTTTTCTCTCTGACTGAAAAAATTTTTTTAGCTAAACAAGATAAGGGGGAGGAGAGGAAGAGAGGCTTTCAAAAATCTAATATTTCTTCCTGCATTTGCTGGCATGATAATGCTACATATTCTCCAGTCTATGAGAGCAAACTTAAGAAGAAAATGTTACGAGTAATACGTAGTTTTTACTTTTTCGTGCTTTCCCCACTTCTTATATCCCCAAATAATCAGAATGGCTTTTAAGTAAGTGATGTATAATTTATGCTATAGTATAAAAAAAATCACAACTGCAGAGAAATCATGCTGGGGGCTCAACCTGTAAGTCAGATCTAGGGATGTCTTGAACAGTCAGAAAAGAATTGTTTTGATTTTTATTTTCTTTTTTCTAAACTTTGGTGCCAGTAAGAAATTGGTAGTTCTCAGAAAATGAGTTTGTAAGTTAAGTTTGAAACTCATATCTTTCTCACTTAATGTATTATCATTTAAAATATTCTAAAGAATCTGGGACAGTGAATGGAACGTTGTATTGTCCAACTCAGGCATGCACACTTTCTCTTACCTCCCACATGCAAGTCTGGAAAACTGTATCTAGATTAGAGAAAGGACAGGAATAAGCCAGCCTCTCAAAGGTAAAGGGTAATGCACTATGTAGGAAAGTGAAGAACAATTTATATGTGAATTAATTGATAAAAATCCCATTTTGTTTGCATTGTTGCTTTTGGTGGAGGGTTCAGATGCAGATTTGTCCCCAGTGCATGGACAGAAGGTAAAGACTGGACATCTTTTATAACATATATTTTCTTTCTCTACCAGTATTCTTAATTTCTCTCAGAGGACAATTAAAGTACTGACACTGTTTTCCAGAAGTTTACAGCAAAATTGTTCTTGGCTACAACTGAACCTAAATTTCACCTCCAAGTTCGTAAAAGGCCAACTAAGGGAAATTGTCCAGTTTTTAATGTTTGTTTCTGATAGTTACTTGTGTTTTTTCCCTTGTAACATTTTTTCACCTGATCATTTTTTTATGTTTTTCGCCTTTCCTATAACCTTTAATTTATGCAAGTACTTGGGTACTGTTCCAGTCAGTTTCCAGGAATGCATTTCTGTCAAGATATATTTGTGAATCTTGCACAAAAACATTGTTAAAATGCACATATATTATGAAACTGTGGACAAAATGTATCAGACTTCAACAGCAAACAGGCATGAAAAAGTCAGTCCTGCATGTGAGGCAAAATGTTAAACAAAACAGTGACCAAAAAAATAATTTCTTAATCAAAACCAGTATTTAGGATATAAAATTTACAACATTTTAGTATAGAGTATACTCCATGTCATATGCAGAGATCACAAACACCTGTGAATATCAGGTGAAACTGTTTGTAAAATGTTAGGAGCTCAGAGTTTAAATAACGGGGGAAGTGGTTGTTGAGAAGGTCTTGGATGACTTGGAGTATTATGTATCCAAAATATACCCTTTGTCTGTGCAAAACACGTATGTTTTCAAATGATCTGGTGTGCCTAGAAGCTCCAGTATGTTTTCATGTTCATGTAACAGACTTTAATCTTAAAGGTGGGTGGTTTTTTTTAAGAACTCAAATAGAAGACAGCTATTGGGTTTCCAAATAAGAAGTTTTACAGGGACTTTTACCTCACCTATGTGAACAATAACAGTAGCATATGTGAGTCTCTTCACTGTAAAGCTTTTGGAGTGTGACATATTTCTGGATGAATGTTTTACTACAATTAATATTCTGTTTCCTAAATGCAACATTTATAAAGGTGGTCCTGTTTGTGTTTGTGCTAAAGGGAACTTTATTGCTCCTTCCATCTAGAATACAATTTTAGCATGTTTTCATTTGGAAACTTAACCTGAAGCATACATATCTCTGAAAAATAATACTGGTTTTTTTTTTCATGGGAAGGAAACACCTTATTTCATTGCTATTCTTGTTGTTCTTCTTATCGTGCCGTTTTTAGCACAATGTCCGGCAAATGAAATCCGTACAGAATCATCAGGAGTGATCCTTAGTCCAGGTTACCCAGGCGCCTATCCCAACTCTCAGACCTGTTCTTGGACTATAAAGGTTGAGCCAGGATATAACATCTCCATCTTCGTAGAAATGTTTCAAAGTGAAAAGCAGTTTGATGAGCTGGAGGTATTTGATGGTAAGAGAGATTTAAATTCTATCTAACCACAAAAGAAAATATATCAGGTCAAATGGGGCTTGATTTCCAATTGTTGGTTTCATAATGCATTGATACATCTGAAACAATAGTCCAGTATTTCTATTACTTTTGCCTTAAGTCTAAATCTGTTAGCCCATGAAAGTTTTTATAGACGCATTCAAGACAAAGAAGCTTTTAAATTTTCTTAGGTGTTGTTAGAGGAGAAGCAGTAGCAGCTGCAACATTCCTATAAAAGTCATACCCTTTTCTGTTTCCTGGGGAATATATGAAGGTATCTGAAAGGAGAATTTAATGTGCTGTTTTGTAATGGATCATTTCTGGTGAGGAAATATTTTGGGGGTATAATTCCATTTGTCCAATTTAATAAAATTATTTGAGGCTAAATACTCAAATTTGAGTCCGCATACCCAGTCTACTTTCTCCATAGCATAGCAGAACCAGTGCTGTACTGTGGTTGAATATACCCCTGTTAAAGAATTTGACCATCTGTTTTGGGACAAAGAGTAAAGAAATGACAAAACCTCAGTTTCTAGAGTGTTACTCACAGCAGCAACATCTCAAAGGGCCCTATTTAATTAACACACTATTCTTATTTTTTAGTGAATTCTGATCTTATTATCACTTGTTCTGTTACCATTGATTGATGAGAATATCTAGTCCCTGATTGTTCTTTAATATATTTTTATTCATTTGGAGACCATTATCGTATCTTCCCTCATTAACCAAGAATGTATGATAACTATGATAGAACTGATTAATATTCACTCTGGGAGTTTCATAATATGAAAAATATTAAAAAGTCATATGTTTGAGGTATCTTCCTCTAAGTATTTTTCTTAAGAAGTAGGTTTTTAAAGTCTACAATTACTAAAATATTTTCAATCTTTGATAGCAGCATTCTGAAAAAAAACCACAATATTTTTCATGCTTTTAAAAAAAAGTCAGCTCATTAGCATTTTCTTTTTCTTTGTAATGTGTGTGTTGGTCCTTGTCAGGTTAGTGGAGAAAATAGTCTGAAAAATTAAGATTGTCTTTTCCTCCACTCTGTTTTGTATTTAACATCAAGACAATATGAGTGTGCCTGGAACTTTTCTAGTGGTCTGATTATTTTGCTTGTTTTCTTTTGAAAAATTCTGTTGAAACTGCTTAATGTTCCTGATGAAGATTTTTGTTTTCTTTCTTATACATTTAAATTTAATGAAACCTGATTATCAATAATATAGACCTGAGAGAAGAATTATCATAGTTACTACATTTTTAAGCATTATAATTTCATGACATGAAATCACATTCTTACAAATTCATCTCTAGTGCAGCTCTACTGAAGTCATTTTTTCTACCACCTACCAGGAAACTTAAATGAGAAAGATAATGGCATATTTATAACCTCTCAATACAGTGCCATGTAGAGATTCCTGAGCTAGCTCTCAACAAGTTGATATTTAAATATGGCACATTGCAGTGCCTTGCAGAGATGCTTGTGTCCCTGTGGCCACATTAGCAATGTGCTTTGCTAAGCTAATTAGTTCTACATCTCAGCATGAGGAGTTTGTTGGGGCAGAAGGCAGTGCTGATATGGCTATACTGTTTCCAGTGATGGATATAATTCAGACTTGCTCGTTCAGAGCCGGCTTAGATATTTCTCTGTATTGCTGCATTTTGCAATAAATATATGTCATATCCTGGGACTTCGTGTAGTTTAAGACAGCATGCCTTTATTTAAGTTAGTAGAACTGCACTGATCTACCTACACCAGGTAAAGATATGTCACCAAACTTTATGCAGAAACTACATAAAGATTGGCAAGACAACTTTTAGAGAAATAGTATTTGCTAAGGCACAGGTCTCTGATTACTTAATAAGGCAGCTTCGTAATCGAAACAAAATAGTGACTACACTGTAAATTATGGTGCTTAAGCAGCTGGATGATGATCAGTATAGCCATCCAGTCAATGAGGCCAGCCTGGTCAGCTGGGAACAATAAGCCCATTAGCCATTTCCATTTATCAGTCAGACTCTTAGGAAATGCCATCTGTATTCTAAACCAGAGAAGCCATAAATGCACCATGAATATAATTGTTAAAGGCTTTTGAACTTCAAAACACTATTCAGGCTACTTACACTGAATAGCATTCATTTAAAACAGCAAATATTCTTTGATTATTTTTTTCCCCTGAAATAAACCAACAAAATTCTGTCTTTGAAAATAGACGGAAATGTCAACTTTTACCTAATATTCCGGAAAGCATCATATGACAGGTCAGCACACCAGTTGAGTTGAGTGTTTATTTCCTTATATAGACAAACTCTGAAATAATAATAAAATAATCAGATTCAAGAACACCTACATTATGCTGCAGACTTTCCTGAACATCATCTGAAGAGCTGCCTGCTAGTTAAGGTACAGAAACTGAAACTCAACTTCAGGAAAAACAAAGCAAACTAAAAAATATTGAATCATTCCTCTGATCTCCCAGTGGCTCAAAATGCAGTGTGGCATGTGGTGCTGCAAAATAATTCATGATCAGGAACAAGGAAAGAGTCTCATCTCTTTGTATGTACTAGATCTTTATTTGTAATTGTACTCTTTTAGCCCCTTTATTTGAGAATTTTGAAAGAACATACACATTCTAAACTGTAACAAACAAAGTGTATTAAACAGACTTTACAAAGCCCAGGGTGAAGCACAGAGAAACTAAATGAATTGTCATGTTCTAAAGCATTTTTTCAAGCAAAAATAAGAATTGACCTTAGCATTCCTCATCAGTTATCCTACATCGTAATCATCAAATGCTAACTCCCTAATATGAAAAACAAACAAGCCACAAAGCATTTTGATGAGGGCATGCTGGGCAACCTGCACCTAAAGCTATGCTTATTTGTTCTTATTTTGTATATGTATTTATTGGTTAGAATTTATTTAGTAATGCTTATTTAGTTGTAGTGTTGTCATTATGGTGACTGAATTGCAGTTCCTAAGAACTGGGAGGTTGTCTAATCTTTATGGTTTGCTGTGGCTTCTCTAGCCTCCCTTTGGTACCTGAAATGTCCCGATCAGGAAATATACTTATTTTTTATTGGACTGGAGGCAGAGAAGGCTAGCAACAATTGTATTCAATTTTTAGGTGTCCTTTGAATTCAGTTTTATTTTTGTGTTCTTATGCAACAGAAGAGCTGATCAGGGTGCAGCTGCTCAAACTCAGCGAAAATGAATGAAGCAGCGTCTTTATTTGAAATAACTGCTGTGGCCAAGATAATGTTGGTTGAACGTGGCTTTCCTAAACTTGAAAAATGTGGAGCAAAAGGCGTATTGAGCATATGAAAGGGAGGAGTTCACCCGGAAAAAACATAATATGGAGGAAGAAGATGCCATTTCATGTTTTAGAAAGCTTTCAGTTGGAGATTGGCTTGATATATGGATCATTTTTGCATATATGTTGTTTTATTATATAGCTAGCCCCCAAATCATTATTTGTGTTTCTAGGATTTTATTGTGGTGAAGATATCGATCTAGTGCCACAACACGTTTTATCAACATCCTGTATTTACAAGTGTTTGTTTCTTTTTTTACATTAAAATGATACTATAATAAACACTCTATGTTTTAACAGAACTGAGTCCTAGTGAAATATGTATTATAAATTCATAGCACTTGTACATAAGTGTATTCCACAGTGAAACTGTGATGATCTTATATGTGACAGAGCATTTTTTAGCTAAAGTGTTCACTATGTAATATGGTGGTGGTCAAAATCATACAAGCTGTACAATATCAAAGAATATATAGATTATCTACCACTCACTAGTTGGAAAAGGGCTTAAATAAATTATATAAAAGGACAAGGAGCAGAAACATAACTTCATTCAAAGTAACTGTCCCCAAAAGAAATTAATTTAAAAAACAAAAATTCACTATTTTTCCAGTGTTCATGGCAAAAACACTCATTGTTTTATATTTTAGTTTGTTTGTACAAAGATTTTTTATTGTGTCCTCTAATGAAAACTTAATAACTGGATGGATAGTTTAAATAGAGTTCTGTTAATTATTTCACTGGCAATGAAGTGCCACGTTATTTCCTATTCTTTCCTTGAATATTCACAGCTGAGTTAAAATATGGAAGGGATTACTTAAACTGGTAGTACTTTAAAACTTCAATAGTTTCTTTATTAATCTCCAAAGGTTCTTCTGGACAAAGCCCTTTACTGGTTGCTTTAAGTGGAAATCATACTGGACAACTGAATTTTACAAGCAAAATGAATCAGCTGTATCTTCGCTGGTCAACTGATCATGCAACCAGCAAAAAAGGATTCAAGATCCGTTACTCAGGTATTTTATAACTATTAATGATTTCCATTAAATTATACTTTGTGCTTACATATACTATTTAGCATCAAATTAGAACTTCTAATATAATGTCTCTTTCTCTGAAGATAATTTATTATTATGTACATTTTGACCATGTGTCATCATTCTAGTGCAAGTTCAAGGTAAGCACAGGACTTGGACTCTGTTTTTTCCCGGTTTGCCAAAGATCTCCAGATTAATACTTCTCCAATGAATACTTCTCTCTGCAACCTGCTCTCTGCTTAGCAGACCTGAAGCAAGGCATTTGAAATGTAGGGGGCAGGATAGCCCTCAGATTTACAGGCGTACTCAAGAATGGGAATTTTTGATCCTGAAATGGTATGCGCTACTCCACCTCCCATTCAGTGCAAAATTATTAAGTTTAAAATTTCCATGAGTTGCAGGTCACAATTCTTATTACTATGCTCTTCTTTATGTACAAATAAATGGAAAACCAGAGGGAAGAATATCCCTCGCTTCTTCAAGAAGCTGCATGTGAATCTGATATTGTGGTGACATGAAAATATGTAAATAGTTTATCTAAATACATCTATCTAACATCTGCAGACACATTGCTCCTAAAAGGTTTGGCTTATGGATCATTTACGTGATGTAAATAGTGAGAGACAGAGAGAGAGGTGATAATTGCTGTCTGTTGTTAACATTTGCTTGTTCTGTGTTTGGACTTGATTAGCAATGTAAAGGTTGTGTGTGTTAATTTTGGTGGCTAATGTCAATATAAATTAAGTAGAGAAAGGAATACTAAGAATGTTTTAGACCATTTTATCACGCACCAGGCATCTCCCATTTATTCATGCAAAATGCCGTTTAGGGAGATGATTTTCACAGAGCTCACGCCTTTCCTGTACCATCTGTGAACTGGCTGTCTAACCTCTGTAAACTTTCTCTTGATACTGAAACAGAAGATCAGGGCTGAGCTCAGAGCATAGTAGTGATCATTGTTTTGGGGACTTAAGAACTATAAGCAGAGCTGTGAGCCATCGGGGAAAAAAACAGTAAAAGTATTATGTCCGCCTTGCAAGCAGCATTTGGAGTATTACTACAGACAAACTGAAACTGAAGTATGGGGCAAAAGAAAGTTGTTTTCAAGCATACTGGAGATTCATTTAGTTTTTCATAGGGAAAAGTAAATTGCAGGACCTAATAGATGGATTGAGTGTGCGGTGAAAGGAGCAAAGAGAATCTGTCATAACCCTCAGGTGTGGGGCACTGAAGGGAGTGGGCCTTCTGTCGTGAATTTAAAGTGAGGAAGTAACATCACAGTTACAAAAATAGAGTTCTGTAAAGGATTTTTTTTTTGTAAGTATCAAGTTATTAAGGAGACTGATTTTTGAGGAACGAGAAATTATTTTACACCTTTGTGTGTACACAAAACATGTTTTGCAGTAGTGAAGTAGTGTTCTGTCTAATTGCTAGGCTCAATTCACCAATTATTATGGCACTAGCTGCAACTAATAATAAAATTGGGGGACTGGAGAGAGATATGCAATCCTTATGGCTATGTTTTAGGAAAAAACAACTGTTTTGCTTTTTCTGCTTCACTAACAGTCAGTGCCTGCATTTTTCTCTAAACTTCTGTACATTTTACATGAGATTCAATGGAAATAATCAGCATGAAAGAAGAGTAACAGTGAGAGGCAGCATAAACAATTGGGTTTGAATCTTAATGAGGGAAAGCAACATCATGAAAGCAGGAAAAATACAAGATCCCAAAAAGGCTATTGATACTATGGCAGCTGTGACTGAGCCAGCAGGCTTCCTCATTATGAAGACCCTACTGAAATGAATTACTGCCCTCCCACAATCCTCCCCTTCTTCTCCAGCTATGCCAGTGCACAAGATTTTGCAAATTGTAGTTTTGTCACAACTAGATTTCATTTGTGGATACAAATTTTCTTCACTTTTAAAAAGTGCTAGAAGCTTTCAGAGGAATGCTTAATATTGCCTTTAGCATGCAAGCTTACTTATAAGCTATTTGTCTAATTTTGTATTTTTCTGTCTTGTGGTTTAAGGCTTTTTGCTAAATCTTAGTAGAAGAGAGATACAGCATTACAGCAGAGGGATATTCTTTTAAGATCTTTGCATATTATAGAGACACTAGCATAATTTTAATCTAAATAATAAATTTCCTGACTGCACTAATGCCTAGATATGAAATGATCTCTTCCTTAATCTAGTGAGTATCTGTATAGTATAGTGAAACTAGGAGAGGAAGCATCAGTTAAAATTTCTTGCAGCCCTAGGGAAGTAATCCCTTCTGTCTTTGAAAGGTATGTAGTATGGCAAAATCACTAAAATGGATGCCAAAAATATAAGGAAAACATATTGCATGCTGTAATACTTTTTTTTTTAATGCTTGCTTGTTGTTTTGAAGTGCTTGAACTTGACTTCCTGGTGCAGCTGGGTTCCACCAAAACTATGTAGTTTATTACAAATGGGGAAGATCTGTGAGTGCAGAAAGTGGAACTTGCTAAGCCTAGGCTAGGAAACTCACTCTTTAAGAGATGAAACCTGGAAATTGCTTTGAAAGATACTTGCAGAATCTGTTTCTTGGCTTTGTATTCCCGCGATAGTTTATATCCCTGCAAGCACATTCCTCCCCAAGCAAGCTAGCACAAAGGCATAACAAAGAATAGGGGGATGATTTTTTTTAAAAGTAGTGGTGGAAAGAATGAAAGTGCACTACAGTACTTGGCACAGCTGCTGGATGCATGGTGATTTGGGAAGCAGAGTAGTTGGCTTGCTACTTTGCGAGTTCCCATTGCCTGTGTAACATTTACAGGCTTTTTTTTTTAACTTTTTGTTAGTCATTCAAGAGTAAATACAGCAAGTGGTTACTTGGCTAATTTGTAATTGGCTGCAGTAGAACTGTAGAGATATATATATTAATAAACGCCCCATAGATCTCTATTTTACCTTTATTCTGCTCTTGTAACCTCATCTGCTATTGCAAGAAGCTTAATTCTTCACCATTCATTTCATCTTATTTTTAAGCTTTGCACCTGTGAAACAACTGTTCCTATTTCCTCTCTATTTTAAGTTAAAAGAAAAGGCTATTGATTGGTTTGGTTTTGTCTTTACATTTTCCAGTAGCTGGTTAGAAGTGAGAAGGGAATTGTATGAAGAAGTTAATCAGAGTCTTTATAATTGTTTCTTCTATGGTTCCTAAACTTTTAGATGGTGATTTGCTGTAGTAAATACAGCAGGAAAGTAATACAATGGGGTTTATACAGTACTTTGAATCAAGAGCAATATGAACAGGTTCATTTATAAATGTTGAACCATCAGTAAGAACATCTTACTGTAAATAGCTGTTATTTAGTCAGATACTTAATTTTCTGAAGATGCAGACATTCACAATTATGTCACTAAAAAGGGAATAGGCCTTTGCAAATTTACCTTGCTGTTTTCATACTGTTTACATATTAGATTTAAAGATAAACTAAAAAAGAAAAAGAATGGCAGCTTGACCTTTTTTTGTTGTTTGGTTGAGTATTGTTCTCCATTTTTATACTGTACTTTTTAAAGTGAAAAATAACATATGGAATGGATGGTCCATTAATTAAGGAACTGCTTTAGTAATCAGAAGAGGTATGTGTAGTTTTCTTGTGTGACCTTGCCTAATGACTTAAGACAGCATCTGATTTCTTATCTATAAAATGAGAATCACAGAATCACAGAATGGTAGGGGCTGGAAGACACCTTCGGAGATCATCTAGACCAACCCCCCTGCCAGAGTAGGGTCACCTAGAGCAGGTTGCACATGGTCACGTCTAGGCGGTTTTTTAATATCTCCAGAGAAGAAGACTCCACAATCTCTCTGGGCAGCCTGTTCCAGCGCTCTGGCACCCTCAAAGTAAAGAAGCTTTTCCTCATGTTGAGATGGAATTTTCCTGTTTTCCAGTTTGTGCCCAGGTACCACTGAAAAGAGTCTGGCCCCATCCTCTTGACACCTGCCCTTTAGATATTTATAAGCATTGATGAGATCCCCTCTCAGTCTTCTCTTCTCCAGTCTAAACAGACTCAGGTCTCTCAGCCTTTCCTCATAAGAGAGGTGCTCCAGTCCCTTGATTATCTTTGTAGACCTCCACTGGACTCCCTCCAGCAGTTCCTGGTCCTTCTTGAACCAGGGAGCCCAGAACTGGACACAGTACTCCAGATGTGCCCTCACCAGCACAGAGTAGAGGGGGAGGATGACCTCCCTGGACCTGCTGGCCATGCTCTTTTTAATGCACCCCAGGATGCCATTGGCCGCCTTGGCCACAAGGGCACATTGCTGCCTCATGGTCAGCTTGTTGCCCACCAGGACTCCCAGGTGTCTGTCTTCAGAGCTGCTTTCCAGCAGCCCCTAACCTATAGGTCAGCCCCTAACATATGCTTACCCTTGTCTGTCCAGCTCCCTCCTCCCACTTTAAATATTCCAGCTCTTAAGAGAATATGTGTTGTGAAAGGAAGAACATGGTCCTGCAAATGCAAAATTGGTGTTTATCTGTGCTGCTGTCCACACATCAGTTGAGTAGTGATGTGTGATTTAGCCAGGCAGTTATTACCCTGTTGGTCTTCAGTTGCAAGTGACAAACAGACACTGTGATTTCAAGTGAGCTGAAAATGTTCAATGTGTTGCCTTGCAAAAAAACCTGGTGTTTAAGAGACCTTGAAAGAATGTGGATGCTATGTCACTTGGAAAAGTCAATTAAATCTGTAAATGTAAAGCTATTTCAGGTCACTGGAATGGCTTCACAGAAGTTTATCACATTTTGTGATACATTGTCATTCCTAGATGACAGCACTCCTGTGTCATTGCACCTGTATCAACTAAGCCTCATGAAGTTCCAGGACAGATTCCCTCTCAGAAACTGGCTGAAAGAAAAGCAGCATTTTATCCCAGTGGTCCTTGATGCAAGACTGCAATATTTTATGGGCGCTCTGTAGACATTCCTGCTTAAGCCCAGAATTTTCACTCAGCTGACAGTGGCTGTGGTTTTCAGTACAACATTCTTCAAGCATTTGCTTACCCTCCAGATCTTCAGACATTTTTTATTTATTGCCTTGTGTGTGATTCTTCAGTTAATATGTCAGTTCCTCATCCTAGAAGAGGTTATGTATGCTTCATCCTGGACTCTGAAGGGAGTTCAGTTTAAAGAACAGATTAAAAATTACTAAACTAGTTTAAGAAGGAAATTGTATAGAGACTTAATATTCCTTCACTGTCTCAGTAAGTATTGAGTCTTCAACAAGATTTTTCAGAGTTGTAAAATAACAATCCATCTTCAGAATGTTAAATAATTTGCCTCAAATGCTTTCCTTCTTTTCATGCTATGCATAGCTTAGACATAGTAAATTCTTGAGTATCAGCTGCCTTTATTCATATTTCACTGCCTTTGCAGCACAAAAGACTATGAGTTTTGGTAGGGCTTTTTACATAGATGAGGACTACAAGCACTGCTTACCTGCAGCATTGTTGCTGGCTTCTGACATACCAACTGCCTACTGCTGCTACTTTAAAACATTGTCTTTAATAAACATTTCTGTAATAGCAGGAGGTGGATCTGATCTATGTTAAATAACTATTCTAAACATATTATCCAAACACATATGATTCATATCACAAAATGAAGTACTCAGAAATTGGAACAAGAGTTTTTGGTATCATACTTTTAAATTTCAGTTACTGCAGTGTTGAGTGGATACTGCTGCAACTGAAGTCAGTGTGGATTGTGGTTAAACATATAACACTAGGCTGGATAAATCAGACCATAGTTATCAAAATAGTTAAAATTTTAGTATTTTTAATTTACTCTCTGTATTTGAAGTGTTTGTCTGTAAAGTGGGGATAATAACAATGATTCTTGCTTTAATGTAATTTTGTGAAAATAAGTTAGTTAACAGTCATGTAATATCCTGATAATACATGTACTGTCATAAAAAAAACACACACAAATTATATCTTGAACAGTGCCTGAGTAATTTGAAGCTAATGAGGCCTGGAAGCTCATTTCAAACAATTAGGTTTTTTTAAAACAAAGGTATATGTACTGAAAGAATAAGTAGTGACTGTTCCCTATATCGTTTAAAGGAAATGTCCTATCCAAAGCCAGAGTATGATCATAACGTTACAGACTGTAAGGCTTTCAACAAGTGCAAGGTCCTGCACCTGGGCTGTTGCAATCCCAAGCACAAATACAGGCTGGGCGGAGAATGGATTGAGAGCAGCCCTGAGGAGAAGACTTGAGGGTGTTGGTTGATGAGAAGCTCAACATGAGGCAGCAATGTGCGCTTGCAGCCCAGGCGGCCAACCGTATCCTGGGCTGCATCAAAAGAAGTGTGTCCAGCAGGTCAAGGGAGCTGTCTCTGCTCCTCTACTGCACTCTCATGAGACCAAACCTGGAGTAGTGCAACCAGCTCTGGGGCCCCCAACAAAAGAAGGACACGGACCTGTTCGAGTGGGTCCAGAGGAGGGCCATGAAAATGATCAGAGGGTTGGAGCACCTCTGCTATGAAGACAGTTTGAGAGAGCTGGAGTTGTTCAGCCTGGAGAAGAGATGACCTTATAGCAGCCTTCCAGTACTTAAAGGGGGCCTACAGGAAAGCTGGGGGAGGACTCTTTATCAGCAGGCGGAGCGATAGGACGAGGGGTAATGGTTTTAAACTGAAAGAGGGTAGATTTAGATTAGATATTAGGAAGAAATTCTCTAGTTTGAGGGTGGTGAAACACTGGAACAGGTTGTCCATAACATCCTTTTCAGCCTAATGATGTTGGGGTTTTTTTGTTTGTTTTGTTTTTTTGATATGTTGTTTTCAATTATTTTCTAAGTACCTGATAAGCAAACAGAAAATCCCAGGTATATTGCCATGGGGGGCTATGATGGTAAACATGTTTTATCACCATACTTAAAATTTTACATATACACAGATATCTACTCCAACCAGAGTAGTAGACTTCCTCCACTTTTCGGTCAGATTAGTGAAAGAGAAAATTGCACATTATTATGGATTTCCAAGATAGTGTTAACCATCATGGAACTGTAAAATTTGGTAGTCTGTGGGCACAGCCTCTTTCTCACATGTGGAATCCTTTCTGTACTGGCCTTTGTTGAACTACTCATTGTACTTTAAGGAAGTAACTTCTCATGTAGTCCCGCTCACCATAACTAGTTTGTTCCAATCCTCACACTCGTTCTGGTCAAAATACGTCTGCCAAGCTGGTCTCGCTGTCCTCCCCAACCTTTCTGTCTGATCTCCATCCTTGTTCCACCCCTCCCTACAAATCACGGTTTACTTTTAGTGCTTCTTCGGTAGACAATGTAAGATAGTTCTTTATCTAGCTCTTGTCAGTCTTTCTCTCCCTTCTAGCTTCCCATTTTAATTTCCCTTGCTTCCTCTTTGCAGTGTCTTCCCTAATTCACTATCCTCCTTCTTCCTTGTTTCAGTCCATGATCTTCTCTTTCTTTCTCTCTCACTAGTCAATTCCAATTCATTTTATATGTTTTTCTTTTCAGTTTCTTTCCCTGAATCATACATATGGTTTCTTTGCATTAAATTTCATTCTGAACATAATCTCAGTATCTGATACATTCATCTTTTTGATGACACTTCTAATAGACTACCAGGTCCTTCTTTTTCTCTTGTTTTCATCACTGGCTCCTATCTTCCACTCCCTCCCTTCCTACTTCTGATCTCATTGCATAGTTTGTCATGACTGCTCTTCCCATGAGCTCCTAAACCCAGTACTTTTGTGTCAAATATTCTTTCGCTCTTTACTCAGTTACAGCCTTCCTACCCAGTCAAACACAGCTCATAGGTTTATTTTCACACTTGAACCTCTTCCTTTAACTTTCACAATGTCAGATGACCACAGAGCTTTACAAAGATATCTCAGTTCCCAGATCTCTTCCCAATTTTCTCCAGGCCCATGCAGCTGCTGCCACTCACTCAGAGACACTTGGGGTGGCAGGAAAAGTAAGCAGTAGTAACAGTAGTTTGCAGTGATGGTTCAAAGCAGCAGATATACAGGAGTCATCGAGGTAGCTGGGGAAGAAGAATGTGTATTTCTATAGGGAATTTGCAATAATAGCCATTTGCAATAACAGACTTAAGTATATTTGCCAAAGTGATGTTGAAGTAAATTCTGAGTGATATTGCTGTTTTGTGATTCTCTTGTTTTCTTGTATCAGTTTCTTCTTAGTTCAAAAGATTGTTTTGCTTCATTTTTTTTTTTCTGAATACCACTTAGTTCACTGGGGAGTTTAAACTATGCCTTTGGACTGTGGGCATTGTTAATTGTTACAGCATAAGCAACCATTATGACTGATAGATTTCCCCTGTGACCCCCCATGAAGTTTTCAGTATTTCGACATCATTCTGTGTAATTCAGCAGCCTAAATGTCCCATATTTCATGCCACTTTAAAGCTGATCTCCTTAGAGGTTCATATATACTATAGATTGTTAAAATTAACCACATTTTAAAAAATGGCAGTAAGTTCCCTGGTAATCAGAACACAAACTGCAACCTGTTATGCTCAAAATCTTGTTATGGGTAAAAACCCCGTGCTTTATATGTCTAGCAAGGAATTTACTGTTAGTATAACAGAAATTTTATCAGTTTAAAAAAAGAATTACTAGTCCAGATTAAATGGTTATAGGAAAAAAAAAAAGAAAAAAGAATAATAAAGGAAAGCTACTATACAGAAAACCAGTATGGTTATAGTTGTTGTACACACAATTCCTGTTGTCTAGCCTTTTCCCTGGTGCTACAGTCATGCTTCCATTGCTCCTTGGGAACCCAAGATCAGTGGCTTCCGTTTGGTGTTGCTGTGTTGGGGGAGATAATGCAAGTCATCAGCAGCTGGAGTCCTTCAACAGGAAGAGTGTGATATCGATGATTTTTTCCTCACTCTTGATCAAACCAAAATTAGGATTATTTTTGTTTGTTAACACATTTTTACACTTTGCTCTTGGTCAAGTTCAAGTTACACATGGTTCTACTATATATAGTCCACTTTAAACCTACCTGACTGGAAGAAAAAAAACCTGTTAAAGTGAAAACAAAGCTGCAGGCAGGTCAAAAAAGGCTGACATGACACCAGACTGACAAACTTGTCTTGAGGACTTGTAAACTCAGTACAAAGTCTTTGACCTGTTACTAGCAAAGGCAATACTGTATTACTGGGCTACGGGGTTACATACCACGTGGCAAGTATTTTCTGTTTAGAATTGCAGTACTCAGGAGATCCATTTGGAGTTTTGTCTGAATGGCATGTTATGTTTAGGACTCACATGCTGTTCTTAAGGTCTTCTAGGATATTTTAAATTATATAGTGCTTATGAGGTTACTGAAGATGACTTCAGTGGCCTTAACCACTGGTCTTTTGGTCTTAAACAGCTCACGTTGCAATAATAATATCATTTTTTTCTTCAATAAGTTGAAAAGAAAATTAAAGCTATATTTATTGTGCTTCTTTAAATGTCAAAACTCTTTCTAAATTTAAAGAGTATTTCAGTAATTAAATTCATTTAGTTAAGCGTGTAACTGAATGTCACTGTGCTTATAAGGAATACAGAACATGACCCCAAACAATTTACTGGACCATTCTAGCTTATTGATTTTCATCTTGTTCTTTTTTTTCCTTTTTGATTTAGTTTTTTTCAAATATTTCCCCAAGTGAAAGAATGTATGAAAATTACATTTCTACTAGAAATAACCTTGCTTATCTGAGAACTATAGTTCTTTAATAGAATCTCAACAGATGCCAACATTTTTCAGCATCTTTAATGTAGGACCTAATTGTAATGCTTTTGTTGGATGGCATTTCTTAGAAATACTGACTTTGATGTACTGTGACATCAAAGTCATGAATCTAGACATTTAAAGGAAGCATCTTGGTTAGAAGTCTAATCAACTCTATGATGTCTCCATAGTCAGTGAACAGAAACATCCATCTTTGGGTAGTAATTGATATCATAGGTGGATTTTATGGCGATGAAATACACATACAAAAAAAAAAGTGAGCTAGATATGGAACGCTGAAAGAAGGAAATCAGGGATATGTGCAAGAAACAAATAATATGAAAAACATTTATAGGTGTAAACAAAATTCTGTAATTATGGACTTGTGAAATAAAGCCCCAACTTCTACTGTATAATTGTCTATCGAAAATTATATGGCTATCATAGTAGACCTAAGACACATTTCAGTATGATGTAGGGAGTTAGTACTGTAGCAGCAGTTACAGTCTCAGTGCCTTTAGTTCTGATGTTTAGTTATCAGTGGAATTCAACACTGTCTTCCCTGTGAAGAATGTTCATAGGCTTACTTCAGTGGTGGATGTTCAGCCAGGTTTTATTTTCTGCAAGCCATGGTCCTACCATGCTTCTTCTGAAAAGATATTAATCTCTGTAATCTTGACATGGTGCAGTGCTGCAAATACGCGGTGACTTGTACATCAATATGGAGTCAAGGTAATTGTTTAATATTGCTTTTATCCAGTGATAAATGATTGCATTAAACAAACAGATTTGTGTTGTCACGCTATCCTGTACTTTTGCTTGACTTGGATCCAGTCTGGGTAATCAGGTTCCATCCTTACGTACAGGTATTGCAACTGTGTTTTAAAAAAACACTTATCTTTATTACTCACTTTTTGAAACAATTATAAATTTTGTACTTTATTTACTTCCTCAGCACATATCTAAACATATCATCTATCTGTCACAAGTTCTTGAGGGCCACACTGGTCAGGAAAATCTCTCCGTGAACAGTCTTTGTAGTAGTAGCGATTAAAGTTTAGCAAGGTTTATTTTAATTTCAAAACTTATATTTAAAAAAGTGCATTCTATCTTACTTCAGATGTTGTGTAAATTCAACATTTAAGAAGCTGCACTCACCTAAGTTACATTCTTTTGCTAAAAAATTAATACAATTGTCATGGGGGAAATTTCCTTGGGGAAACACGTACATAAGAAATTATGTAAATTTTACTTGGAAAAAAAATGCATCTGATGAATCAGTCTGTTGTATTTTGTCATGTGAATTTTTAACATACTTGGCAAAAAGTTTAATTTTTGACTTAGATATCTAAGTGTACCATATTTTTATTAAAACTATTCATAACTAGTTTTGTATATTATGTAGCTCAAAGAACAGTTTTATGTTTATCAAATTTGAAGTAGACTGTTTACTAAGTGTGAGTGAACATACTGAACAATCTATGTATTTCCTGATTGCAGCTTCCTCATATGCAATAACAAACTGGTTTGTGATTATAAACTATGTTTTTGAACCTCATGATATTTCTGCTTAAGAAGTCTGAATCTTCACTGAGGATTCCAGAAGTAATGTAAAGGATTCTGTACTAATTTTATTGGTATTCAAAGTTTGCACGTGTCATAAATAATATGAACTTTGTATATAGTGTTTTATGTATTTTTAGTAATGTCCCCTTTCTTGGCATTTAGCTCCCTATTGCAGCTTAAACCCTATCTTGAGGAACGGTGGAATTGTAAATAAAACAGGTGGTCCCGCTGGAAGTAAAGTTCGCTATTACTGCAAACCTGGGTATAGAATGATTGGTCACAATAATGCGACATGTAGGCGGCACCAAAATGGCATGTATCAGTGGGATTCTCCTGTGCCAATCTGCCAAGGTAAGATAGTGTTTTCTTGTTGAGTATGCTTCTATAATTTCCTTGTAAAGAATATTTTACAAAACAAAGATACGGCATTGTCAATACTGCTGTATGCCGAGAGACACATTGACGTCGTGAATTTATCCAAATGCATATTGGATTTTGTACTTAATGCGTGTAGAGCTGAAGTATCAAGAAATAGATTCATGCAGTCAAATACAGACCAAGCAAAAAATACGTTTTCAGTACTTTTTTATTTAGTAAAATATGTATCTCTAAATAGTCCACAGTTCATACTATTGTTGTATTACAGAACATTTTATAAAAATGCTTTAGTTTTCAGGCATTAATTTGATTATTTTAGAAAATCACTATATGAGTAGTGCTTTAAAGACATAATTTTTAACTTCTGCTTTTTTGTGTATCCTGGAGTTAGCCACAGTCTACTTTAGCTTGTTCCAGACATCTGCTAATGTTACTGTTTATCAAATGTTTATAATTTTCTCTGTGTGAAAAGCCACACACAAACTACAGAGAAGACGAGTAACATAAAGTAGTACAGTTAAAAGCAGTTAGGTTTAGTTAAAAATGCTTTTTCACACATTATTCAGTAAACAGTGGAGACTAAGGAGTTGTATGTCAGATAAGATCAGGAATGTGGGGGAGAGGAGAAAGACTGCAAATTCTATCTATATCATGTATCTCCTATTTTAGCATATTATCATTTGTGTCTGCTTCTAGTCTGCTTTGTTTATAGGAAGAAATGGTAGTAACATCCATATTTAAGACTTTTTGGAACTTCTTCAATTAAAACCTATGTTTAGTTGTTTTTAACTTTGAAGACATTAGCAGAAGTGCTTCATGTCTTCTTCAAGACAAGTATTTTGCTTAAGGTTCCATCAAAGATAATGCAAATATTTCTAAAAACAACATAAGATGGAAGTTCTATTTTGCACCTTAAAAAAAAGAAAAAGGTCAACTGAGATTTGGCATAATGCTTACTCTACTGTTGAGGGTGTATTATTTGCAAGAAAAGTAAAAAGCTGCAGAAATTTGCCTGCAGTTGAAGAACATCAAGGAGTACAGTTCACACCTTTTATACAGAGTGATTTGGTAGCTAAATATTTCTTCAGTGTGAGCATTTTCATGCCTAGACGCGCCATGTAGCTATACCCCTACCAGTCCAGAGAGAAGACCAGGCTGCCGGTGTGCCACAAGCAGAATCTATGTACCTGTGCTTCCAGACTCCAGGATGTCTTCTAATCCCATATGCCATAATGTGTTAAGGCATATGATGCTGTTTGACCTTTCTGAAGGTCACCAAATTATGGAAGAATCTGCATGTGGGCTAGGCATGAGGTAAGTTTAGGGACAAGGGTTGCTTTTGAACTTACTTGGAATGCATTTTAGGTGCAGTAGCTGATGCTGGTGTAGGAACTGAAAGCTCAGACACATTTTGCACTGAAGAACCTGTAATGACTGGGCTTACAGCTTGGCCGGAAGATCAGGAAAGTGGAGGATGCAATTCTGTTCAATGTTAAGACTAAATTTAAACATCTGTATGTGATGTTTAATGTGATGTTCATTAATTTGCTTGAACATAGAAGTCTAGTGTCCTGTCCTCCATCTACCAGTCCAGGCATATTTTACCTGCCCTCCTTATACCAGTTCAGAAAGGCACAAACTCCTATTGTACATCCACTAGACTTTTCAGATGTCTTGGAACGCTAGGAATGTCTGAGGTAGCTCTAGACAATAGGAAAAGGAAACAAGTCAAGCCCTATCTGCCTAAACTTTGATGTAGTTAATCTAGTCAATACTGTCAGTGAAACTTTGGGAGCTATTTTGCTGGCTAGCCAGTAGGTGTCTTTTTTTAAAAGGCACTGAAATTTTGGTATCTTACTCTGGAACTCAGGTACTTTGAGTGTGTGAAGATAGAGGCAATATTCCTTGTGTGCTTGTTAGGCTGGAGGAGATGGGGTGTCCTGGTTTGGGGTGGAGCACAGCCAACTTTCTGTTCAGTGACAGGCTCTTGCTTATACCTGTTGCTGCGGCAGCCAGGGTCAGCTGACTCGGTTGTTTACCCTGTGGAGGAGTTGCAACTGTGGGTAGGAGTGGACAGGTCAGGTGACCCAAACTGACCAATTGGGTGTTCCATCCCATCTGCCATGCTCAGTATAAAGGTTGATGGATCAAAGGAGTCAGGTTTGTTCTTCTTTGATAGCTCTCTTTGTTCAATGGCTCTCTTTGTTCAATGGCTCTCTTTCTTCAATGACTGATGCTGAGGAAGACCCCATCAGCTCATCTGCCTTTTGATCCCAGTCAGTGTGTTCCAGTTCCCATTTGTCACTGAGTCCAATCTAGAACTTTCCCAGTGCCTGCCAGTGACATCTCCCTGGAAACTTGATAAGGTTTTATATATATTTGTATATAATGTATCTATTTCATTATTTCCTTTTTTTATTTTATTATTACTATTTCATTAGTTTAATTTTTTATAAACTCATAACTCTCTATATCTCTCTTCTTCCTCTCCTTGAAGCGAGAGGTGGGGGAGAGCATCTGTTGTCATTGTCCAACCCGGCCCAAACCCTGACATAAGGCCATGAACTTTAGGAACCTCTAGGTCATACTTTTCTGCAGAATTTAAGACCTCATGATTCCTCAGCTGTCAGGAATTATATGCAAATTTACCCCATATCTTTCTGCTACTTATCAATGATGGTAACTTGCTAGCAATGGCAGAGAAGGGCTTGCTAATTTGCCATTCTAAGTTTGAAAGCTTTATCTAAATGTAATGAGGTGTGTGAGGAATTCTGAATAATAGGGAGAACAGTTCTTTGAACAATTTAAGAAAAAAGTCCCCATTTTTAAGAGCAGAATGGAATAATTCCCAGAAAGTGGGAGGAAAAATATGCAGATACATGCAGGACTTGACATGAGGTCCCAGGACTTGATCATGGATAACCAGAGGACAAAGAATCCCAGAAAGTAATAAATTCTGAACAAAAATTAAGCAGACTCAAGAAAGTTATAAAATACTTCAGACACTGTGTCTATCCTTGTTATTTTATCACTATGTGCAAGACATAGCTGTTGAAATTTTAGCAATGCAGCTAATAACGAAGGTTATTCCAGGACCATAACTGGGTTCCATGTCTGCCCTGGGGTAGAAGACTGATTAATTTTTTTTAGGGAACTGGCTTGAAAGCATCCATTTGCAGTTCGCCCAAGAGCCATGAGTCTGGAATCACCAAACTGCTTCTTCATAAAATTAGCTGTTATGTGTGTTTGAGCATGGAATTAAACTTGGGCCTTTAACCTTTTTGATAAATGTTATTGTGCAAAAAACGTCCCTCTTAGCACGCAGTCTTATAAAAATGTGAGGTAGGTAACACAATTAAGGAGTTCCAAATCCCAGTTTCCTCTTATAACATATTCTAAACCTATGATCATATTTCAAAATATAAACCAGTAAGAGAAGTATAGTACTCGAGACTAAAAAAACCTGGAAGTTTGAGGGGGAACAATCTTTCAATATGCTGAAAGTAGCTCCAAAAGGAATGAAATAATTATCTATGCCCTTTCTAGATAGAGGAATTACAGCCAAATTTACTTCAACGGGATCTTAAGTTAGACTTTATTTTTGTCTTCTTTTCTCAGAAGCTAATGAAATGCTGGAATGGATTGCCCGTAGAGAATGTGGAATCTTCATCATTGGAGGTCTTTCAGGAACAAGTTAGATAAACCTTGGTCAAGTATAGTTTTGCTTGTGATAGGAGAATAAACTAGGTGACCATTCATGACCCTTTTTTATATCCACGGCCCTAAACCATACCTGTTTTTGGTTTCTCTGTTATTTCTGTATGTATCCAAGTCTGAGAATTAGGATTTCTGTGGTATGTTAAATCTAGTTGGCAGCTGGTCACAAGTGGTGTTCTCCAGGGCTCAGTATTGGGGCCTGTTCTGTTTAAAGTCTTAATCAAAGATCTGGATGAGGGGCTCAAGTCCAGCCTCAGTAAGTTTGCAGAGTTGGGTGTAAGTGTTGATATGTTTGAGGGTACAAAGGCTCTAAAGAGGGATCTGGACAGGCTAGATGGATGGGACGAGGCCAATGGCATGAGGTTCAACAAGGCCAAGTGCCGGGTCCTGCACTTGGATCACAACAACCCCATGCAGCCGTTACAGCCCTGGGGAAGAGTGGCTGGAGAGCTGCCTGTCAGAAAAGGACCCGGGGTGTTGGTTGACAGCCGGCTGAATATGAGAGAGTAGTGTGCGCAGGTGCCCAAGAAGGCCAATAGCTTCCTGGCTTGTATCAGAAGTAGTGTGACTAAACTGCTAAACAACTAAACAACTGCTAACAACTAAAACTGCTTCTCAGTTTCTAGGTATTAAAAGGCTTTTCAACTTGCATTGATTATCTGTTCTTTGGAAGAAGTATATTTTTCTGCTGTGCAAGATAATAGAAAAAAAATAAGATTGAGTTATGTACTTTTCACACTCTGAATGTACATCTCCCAGCTGAAACCTGTCAGTCTCATCTAATCTTTGACCTAAGAAGCATGTTGACAATTTGTCAAGTTAGAAGATTTCCTGACACCGTTCTTTATCATTTTACAATTATATGGGAAGCTGGGAGCTTCAAAATGCTTGGATGTGGGACAGTAGTGACATTGTTTCCACTGTCCAAAGATGATATGCCATTTCAGTCTGTTTACTTTTAGGTTAACTTTACTTCAAACATCAAAGTACTTGCTAATTAGTGAAACTCGCTGTGCTAGTATGTTTTGTTTGGACACTACTGTTCTAAAAGCCATTAGCAGCCTTAAGAAATTACTAGCAGCAGGAATATTTCTTTCCAATTCCAGTTTCTGGGGGAGAAGCAAACAATAAACAAACAGATAAACTGTAAAAGGAACAATGCTGAATGCCAAAACTGATTTTATGGTTAGTAGCTAAAGCAACAGTGAGAATAACCTCACAATGTAGCAATACAAGATTCAGCAGCAGCTAAGGGAAGAAGAGAGACAGTAGAGGACTGAGGTACAACACTAAGAATAAAAGTGTGACAGTAAGCATAGATTTTGAGGTGCTTTAGTACGCTGGACATTGCATCAGAACTGGCATAACGGATAGGCCCACCTGGGTGTGACCTGGGCGTTGTACATCTTTTATTCCTTAAACCAACTTGCATATAAGCATTGTTCAATCTTGAACTTCTCAGTAGTTGCTAGAAAAATTATTGCTAGAGATTAAGAGCAAATGCAAATAGAAGTATTTGCTTCTAACATGAACTAAACAAATCTGGGTTTTAGTTTGTTTTCAAGTGACATAATAAATTCTTCTTGCCCCATAGAAAGCACTAAATAATTTGAAATTTATTCATGTTTGAAGTATTTAGAGGGAACTAGAATAAGATCCACCTGTATGTGCAGATGTACACATACATGGATGGGTGGATAGAATGATAGTTATGAATTTTGGTTTTATACAATTAAATGTATGCACACTTAAGACTGAGATTGTTGTTTTGATATCAGAAAGGAGACCTGAAAAAGAAGTTGACGAGGAGTTAAATCTTAAGCCAGCTACATTCTACATCAAGCATTCAGACACATTGCCACAAGGCAGAAGGGAACTGACAGGCTTGTAAGGACAGGGAGGAACATAGTGCACAGCTCTGGAGACACTGAAACATTTCACAGAAAGCATGACTGGAAATGGAGAACACATAGGCATTTTTATGGTGTAGTAAAACAGAATGACAATTTAATTTTCTGCCAATTCAGCATGCAAACCAACATTATTTAGATTTAAAATTCTGCCTACGTGATAGAGGGTCAGAGTTGATTCTAGTTGTAGGTAAAGGATTAAATTGGTTATTAAGGGTGTAGATAGAACACCGAACCAGATGCATCTCTGCTGCCTATTTTGAGCACACCAGAGCCCTGAAAAGCCACCACTCCTGCTGTGGTCATCTTGCGGGGAAAGACTCCTAATACAAAGACTGCTCCAGAAGCAGCAGAACTTGTTTTTATCCTTCCCCTTCTCCACTTTCTCTAACACAATTAAAAGTGGTAAGCATCAGTCTCCAGAACCCCTTCCTTATCACCTCTCTCTCCCTTCTCTGTCCCACTACTGCTCCTTCTAGTGGCAGGAGTCTCGGCCCTTACCCACTGAGAGAGAAATACTCAACTTTGGGAAGATGAGAGCAACACTGATTGGGGTGCAAAAAGGGCCAAGAAGTTGTGTTATAAGGGAAGCAGCTTATTTCAGAACATTCCTACAGTTCTATCAGCAATTTGACAGAATCCAGATAGAAGCAAATGACTGAAATGAACTAACCATTCATCTTTTTATAATGCTTACCTCACTTCGTTACAATAATATGCAAAATGCTGTGTTGTATTTAATTTAAATGCATCAAATGTGACAACTTGGGAATACTGGAAACAAATTTGAGAGTTGTGTTTATGGTACCATGACAACATGTTGTGAAATTAATCACTTATATTGAATTGGGTAAATGAGAATAAATATTAGATTTTTTTTTTTTAAATAACTATTTTCACCTCTGTTTAACAGATTTCAGACAAAGACTGTCATTTCTTCTTTTGAAATATATTGACTTTATTAAAATAATAAAACTTCACAGCGTCAAGGGGAAAGGAACAAATACCCAAAGGATCTTTTAACTGTTGAAACATTGAATTGCTTCTTACAGTTGACTGTATATATGGAAAAAACATTTTCATTTGCAAAACTCCACTCTTTATTGGTAAATATTTAGAAATGAAAGCTTCAAAGCTGTATTTTATTCAGTGTATTTACTGAAAAGTAATAAACTGGATGCCAAACTCAAAGCAGGTAGTGATTCTGTACATATATTGGTTTATATGAACTCTGTAAATAGATTCATTGTAATAATATGATAGGTTCTCTGCTCCAATTTACCTTTTTGCAGAAAATAATATCCTTTCAGAGAAAATAATACTATGACTTTCCCTTCAGAAGTTCTAAGGGGCAAATATAAAATCTTTACCAGAATTATTGGCTTATTCAAGCACCTAGAGTTAATCTCTGTGCATAAATAACTATTTTAAAATAAAGCATAGCATTAAAAGAAATTTTAACAAGGATACTGAAGAGTTGCCTTTTTTCTTTTCATTATCAAAATCAAGGGAGCTGAGAAGTCAGATGGCAGAAAGCAATCCTGCCTTGAAGACCTTTCCCAAAAGTGACTGAAATAGATATTTTTGTAATTATACTGTGCCCTAAAATTGTATATTATGAGACACTGTTAAATGAACTGAACTGAGCTCCTATATAAATAAATAAATAAGTAAGCAAAAAACCTAAATGCTACTCAAACTTCACTAAGTTGACAGTAAATTAAACGTTGTGAGCTTGAAAGAATAACTGCTCGTCTGGAGAGAAATTCTGAAGGAGCAAAAAAAAGTGAAAATAATTCAGTAAGTAATTTCCTTCATGATTTGGAAAATGAGCAAGCCTGAGTTCACGTAGTATTTAACATTCTGAAGTGAATTAGTCAAGTATGTAAATAAGTGTTTAAATATCTGAATAATGTCCTTAACTTCAGTGGAACTCTTCCCTGTCTAGTCATATATTTAGATGCTTTTCTCATCAGACAAAAAATGTTAAATTGAATTTTTAAATAACATTGTTTTTTATGCATAGAACAAACAGATATGAAGTTTTGTTTATAGTAGTACAGGAATGAAAGAAGCCCTGAGAGAATGGAAACAGACTGTTAGAAAGCATTTAAGAATTTTCCAGTTCATTGCTTCTTGGACCAAATCAGTTTGGACACTTTCTTGATTTTTCCCCTAGCAAATAAACCATTGCCCTTAGCTATATTGAGATTTCTGTCTCTACAGTGATTGAATTAAACAAAATAATGATATATGAAATTTTGTCTATATTAGATGCACTTCAAAGCATTTGTTATTATTTTAAATACTGTTACATATATCAGAATGTTTTAAACATGATGGAAAATTAATTTCAGTTATGCATGTGATATGTCAAAATTACTGATCTATGTTTCTCATTTCAGTGGTGGGACAATATTTTTAAATAACATTGGAGAAAATGCCAATTCTTTATCTTTTTCTTTCCTTCCTTTTCAGCTGTTTCTTGTGGTATTCCTGAATCCCCTGGGAATGGTTCAGTTATAGGTAATGAATTCACTTTGGGCAGTAGATTGATATATGAATGTAATGAGGGCTTCAAGCTAGAATCTAGTCAACAAGCAACAGCAGTGTGTCAAGAAGATGGATTATGGAGCAACAAAGGGAGGCCACCTGTTTGCAAATGTAAGTAAGCATGTATTTCTCAGGTGTATTTACCTTGAACTTTCTCAGGAAAATCTTCCCTGGTAATGTTTAGGGTGTATGTATACATATCCCATGAACTGGCCGTTCAGGAACATGTAATAATTTAGCATTTAGTAAAGTAGAAGAGGACTATAAACTTGTTTAATTAAAAACCCCCTTGTTTATCTTCTTTTTTCCTTTTCTAAAAATTTATTCAGTTTGAAAAAGAATCCCATTACTTCTAAAACCAGAACTGCTAAGTTAAAATGCTAATGATCTACATGACAATAGTAAGGTCATATTTTCAAAATGGATTCAGAGGCAGGCATGCTTTACCCAAGAATTCTTACTTGCAAAGTGCAGAAAATCTTCCACAATCCACCAAACAACCTTTTTTTATTGTATTACTGCTGTAAGGATAAATGTCTTTAGTCTCCAGAGACAAAACATCTCAGACTTGATGAGCACAAACACAGCACAGAAAGGTAAATGGTAAATAAATTAATTCATTTTATCCCCGGATCTGTTAAAATAAAGGTTGAAATCATAGAATCATAGAATCTTCATGGTTGGAAGGGACCTTTGAGATCATCGAGTCCAACCATACTAACACACAAAAAAAACCCCAACCCTACAATCTCTGTCACTAGAGCATGCCCTGAAGTGCCAAATCTGCACGTTTCTAGATTTCCCCCAAATACCTCTAGGGATGGTGACC
>VWZL01001117.1:0-70453 GCA_013396915.1 Stercorarius parasiticus
CCCGGGTTTGTTTACAGCCGCTACTAGGAGAGACTGTTACACGGAGCTTATTTTGGGAGCTGGTGATGACTAACGAAGTTAAAAGGAGCTTAGCCTAGAAAACAACCTTATTTTTAGACGGCTGTTGTTTCGGTGGATTATTGTAGCAAATGCACCCTGGCCGTTTTTAAAAGCCGCTTCCCAGATGCCAAGTCTTTTCTTCTGCGCTGCCGCCGAGGTGCGCACTCTTGGCCGGCCCTTGCATTGTTTGCTTCACTTTCCTACATCTACGGGCTAAACCCTACCCGTTAATTGCGAGGGCTACAATTGGTCTTAATTAATTTCGTCTTTCCAACACACAAACCTACAACTCTTTCCATGGAAGAAAAGAGGAGAAAAAAGAGAAAAAAAAAAGTCTCGGAGTATTTGGAGCAGTTTTATGGTGACCTCCAGCGTTGGGTCAGAAGGGACCTGAAACAGGATCACCCCTCCAGCCTTTTGACTCCTTTTCTGTAGGACTTCTTCACCTCCCAGGTGCAAGATGAAAGAGGCAGTCTCTGTGTTTAGCTTCATCTCAAGCAATTCCCTGCGCCACAGGGTGACGGTGCTGCCCGCTACCGCCGATGTGCAGGGAGAGGTTGGCAGTGGGCGACAGGGAGATGGGGCTGCTCCTGCTGCCTGGCTCCCCGTCAGCCCTCTTCTCCCCATGTGGGAATCGCCACATGGCAGCTCGGGCACTAAGACCTGACACGGGGCTCCCCGTGTCCGAGGCCGGTCCCTCGCCGACCAGCACTAATCCCTTGTGGGTAAATCACAGCAGAGCTGGTGGGACCTCAGCAGGCTCTGTTCTGCTGGATACGCAGGGCTGAGCAGACCTGTGCTCCAGCAAGAAACCCTCCCTTGTTACTGGTGCTGTGCCAGGCCGTGTCTCCCCCTGCTTCACCACTGTGCAGCCAGCTTTCTCCAGCTTTCCACACGAGCACTTTCGCTGGCCCCTCTTTAATCATGGTCCATCTCCACCACAGAGAGTTGTATAGGCTCTCTGGGCAGTCCCTCTCCATCCACGTGTCCCACAGCAAGGTAGAGAGGGAGAGCTGATGCTCCCCTTTCTTCACGCTGTGGCAGAGGCAGCTGTGCTTGAAAACAAAGCGCTTGCTGCTTTTAGCCAGTAATTAGGTTAATTGCCAGTGAGAGTTCGGCTGCCCTGCTCTACCTTTCTGCCTTGGCTGAGACTGAGTGCACGGCGGCTTGCGTGGCCCGCGTCAGGCTGAGAAGCTTGTCCGTGTGGCTGCATGCTGAGCCGATGCTCATGGGAGGCAATGCGGCACGGCTCTGCCTCGTGGGAAGCAGCCATACTGGGGCGAGAGTTTGGGAAGAAGGGGATGTAGTGCAGTGGGGAACAGAGCAGGCCACAGAGCCTCTGACTTAGGGCATAGTCTTTTCGGGTTCCCAATGATTTTCCACTGCCCTGGATGGAAAGCAGTTTGTATTGCAGAAACCACAAGAAGGAAAAAAATCTGTATATCACAGAAGGAAGGAGGATAGGAGTAGGAAAGGAGCCTTCCCTCCCTCTCCCCGCCCAGCCGCGGGGTGGGTGAGGAGCGCTGCCGCAGCACCGCAGGACTTCCCACTGCCCGGCATCGCTGGCGGTTGCTGGGCTGCATCCCTCCAACACTGGAGCGGCCTACGGCCCCTGGAGCCCGTGTTGGCTTTCCCTGCGCAGCTTGGCTGCCCGACACACACTTCCTCTGCACCACGCACACCGCTCCTTTGCTGCGGGAAGAAGCCAAATGCCGCTGGCTTGAATGGGCGCTTTTTGATCACTTTTTACCCCTTCTGTTCATCTTTGCAAGCAAAGCTATAAATTTGCCCTCTGTCCTCAGCTCTTGCATGCAAATAATAGTGCTAGCCTTTAAAAAAACACCCCAAGACCTGCAGATTGTTTATAAGGGTGTTTTAATCACCGTAGAGTCTGATGCGTGCTCACTAGATTAGTTTCACATTATATTAAGTCATGTGAGTGCGTGCATTCCCCCCTGCGTTTTGCTTTTCTCTCCTTTTCTTTGTGCCTCAGCAAACTGGGAAGGATGGTTTGCATGGAGCTTTGTAAACAGTAGCTAAGGTATTTCTCAGAGAACCTCTAATTCATCCAAAATGCCTTAGTTGTCGCCTCACCAGAGGATGTAGGTTAGTAGCACGGCACAACAGACAGGCAGGGCTGCTCTCCCCGACTTGCACCCTGACCTGCTCGCAAGACTTTGGGACAAAGTGTTTCTCTGCGCGGTGTCCTGTAAAATGAGAATCTTGCAGCTTCGACTGCACTTTGTGTTTTGAAAGTGAGGCGGGGGGGACCTCCTTCTCCAATGTTTACCAATATCAGATATTTTCGTACAATAAAGGCACAGAATCCCATAATCCAAGATATGGATCAGAAAAAGCCACCCATGCTTTACACAGAAACTTTGTTCTGTTTTGGGCTTCTCGCCCTTATATCCTTATAGCCTTTTATATCTAACATATTTAATAACAGCCATCTCCTTAGGGTCTGCGCGCCCATCTTTTGGGTCTTGGCAGCTTCAAAAGCATCAACATCTGTTCAGAATTTCATTCATTGTAACAAAAGATTTATAAGTCTCAAGCCTCCTAACCAAGTCCCTAATTAAAGTCTTTCTAATCCCCTGCTTTGAAAATTGTAACAAGATTTGCTGCAAAGTGAGAGAGCACATGGCCAGTGTTTGCGGCCAGTACTGCACCACTTTGAAAGCACATCCATGAACCTTTCAAAGAAGGCACGGGTCACACCTGAGCAGTGGCCAGCTGCTGCCTGAAGCCCCCCAAAGTTAAAGGTTGATGCAAAGGCAGGGGCTGGGCTCAGCCCCCCCATCCCCCAGACACAGCTTCTTTCATAGATTGCCAGAAATCATTTCACCACTTTTAAGGTGTATTGCACTTAGCACAACAAATGCCAGAGGAGGAATTTTGTGTGCTTGAATAATGTTGTAATTTACCTTATAACCGGTCTCATTACGACGTTGAGTGCTCGGTTGATTTACCTGGCTTTTGATTTAGTGGACTCGTTTTAAACGGCTATTTAGGAATGCAGCCAGGGACTGCAGGCAAAGGACCTTAAACCTTTTTGGAGCTACAGTCACCCGTTCAGACACCGACTTTTTAAAATCAAGACAGACATCAGACAGCCACGCCAGACCCATGTACAGAAAGCTGCTACTGAATTAAACTGAGACGTTAATTCAGAGAAATAATTTTATAATGATACACGCTGCGTTGGTGCTGCTTTGTTTCCTTTTGGGTTTGCCCCTTCTACAAACCCGAACTGCGGACACGTACGCGCCTTGTGGCCTGGGTGGACCCTCGCTGCTGGCTGGGGTCCATGTGCAGCGTCTCCTCTTCACGGCTGGTCCAGCCTGAGGTGGGTTCCACCAGTGGGCTGGATCCCAGCTCTGCTGCGTGATCCTGGGGTCCCATCATGGTGATTCAGGTACTCCCTTCCCACGACAAAATGACCACCAAAAGATAAAATACTGGTACTCTGCATTTCTTCCTGGACACAACCAATGAAATGTATAATACAGTGGGTGGTTAAAAAATAAGAGCATGTATGATGTTCTGTTTGTAAAATAGTACTGAAGAACTGGCAAATTTTTGTACTTGCGCAGTGTGGGCAGACTTGCAAAGGAGCAGTGACAAAGTTTCTACCAGACAACGTGTTTTACCTCCAGAAATATTTCGCGTGTTTCAGACTTCCCCAGTTGCTGGTACAGAGGGTGGTAACAAGTTTTTTGCCTCACTTAAAAATACTTAATGAGGGAAAGGCTGGTTGGGCGCACAGGGACTCAAGCTGGCAGCAGAGCAGACCCTTCTCCGGGCGAAGACGAAGGGAAACGTCAGATTTACGATGTCTGCGGGAGACTGGGACCCGTGGTAGGTATCGGTTCCTACACACTGCGGGGATGGCGGCTTTCACCTCATCCATCCTCCGAGGCGCGGGATCGCACCTTCATTTTCAGGCAGTGCAAAGCAGTTCTTCCCAGGTGTCTGTGTTTCATCTGTAGGAGCGGGGCTGCTGCAGGAGGCCTTGTGGAAGTGGTGGCCCAGGAGGATGGACGCGAGGCCGGGGCTGGCTGCATGTGCAGTAGTGCTGCTGCCCCCGGCAGCCCAGGGGCTGGCGGCTGAGCCTGTGACAGTCAGGAGTTAGAAAAGGCTGCACGTGGCTTTTCCACTGCGAAAGGGACTCCTTTCCCTCTTGCAAGCCTGTCAGCTCTACATCCCCTCAGAAGTCTGCTTTTAGTGACAGACCCATGTAACTCCTTGTTCTCTCCCCTCTGCGGTGGTTGGTCCCCGAATGCATCTGCCCCTGCAGCCAGAGGAGATGTGGACTGATCTGATTTACAGCAAAGGAGATGTGTTGTTGAGCTGTGGCCACAACCAAGTGCCCTGGGGGCCCAAATGTGTCCTTAGCTGTCTCCGCCAAGAGGTGTGCTAACGCAGCATCTCCTCTTGCATCCAAGGCTCCATGTCCTGACACACAGAACAGGTCCGGCAGTGGTGAAGAACCCTTTGTAGCCTCCCTCACTTTAATGAGGGACCAGCCTGTTTCGGACTCCGAGTTCGATGCCAAGAGCACCCTGTTTGCCACATGAAACGAGTGACCCGATGTGAAGTCCTGGAGTCCCGAGCTGCAGCATGAGCCCTCTTTTCCAAAATCTCAGCTGCACTATTATTTACTTGTCGGGCTGCTGTTATCCCTACTGCTCCTCAGCACCAGCCCGAGTCTTTCCCTTCATTAGCTTCCTCCTGCTCCAGTTCATTAAACTTGCATTTAAATATGCTATTGGTTCTCCCTAAATGAATAACCTTCAATTGTGTAATATTGAATTCCTTTGTATTAGCTTGTTCCCCCAGTGTCTCCAAATCCTCCTGTAGTCTGGTGCATTCCTGAAATTTATCAGCAGCCTCCGCTCCTATCATGATGTCATCCGCATCTGGACACCCAGCGTATCGCGCCAACCTCGGCCTCATTTGTACAAAACTCTTAAACAGAGCAAGTCCCGGCACTGAGCCCCAGGAGATCTGGCCTGTTAGCTCTCTTCATGTGCACGGCCCTATTTATTGCACTTCTCTCTTCTCTAACCCAAGTTTATCCTTCTAATATCGATACTCCAATACTTGTATACTTTTTACTGACCTCATTTTCTGATGCCGTCAGCAACGTTGTTAAACTCCAGCAGACACAAAATCATTGCTTTAAACTTTTCTGGGCTCACCTTCACAAACTTTATGAATAGGATTTGGACTACTCTAGCAGCAGTTTTTACTATGGTCCCTTGTGCCAGATGCTTGCAAACACGAGTCCCTGCCCCCGCCTTCCCCAGTACTTTCAGCATGACAGGACAACCCAGGGGATGAGAGGTACAGAGGGTGAAAGGAAATACTTTCCAGGTGAGGAAATGAGGTGCCAAGGTGGCTATGCACTATTGAGGAGCATGTAAGGTAGGTAATGACGAACTACAGCCCAATGGTGTAAAGCGATATACTCTCCTCCCGTCTTATTTTCACCAAACACTGAGCTGCTCAGCCTTTCCAAGGACAGTGGCCTCGGACAGGGGTGAAACTTGGAGCTTTTCAGCCTAAAAGATGAAATGATAGGAAACTGCGTGCTATTGGAAATGAGGGGTTACGATGGAGATGCTGAATGCAGACGTGTCCAGCTGCCTGCAGTGTACTACTTCAATAACGATGGCAAGTTTCAGACACAGTATCCAGCGGTTCCTGGGTCACCACTGAATTGCATCAGCGGCGGAGCACCTCAGTGATGGGCTGGCTTTGATCCTAACTCCCAGTCCAACCCTGTGCAACCCTGCCTGCTCCGCCTGTCCAGGGATGCCACGGACCTCAGCTAAATCCTGTTTCTCACAGAAATGCCCCATGGACGAGGGGTTTCTGAGAAGCCCTTTGATCAGGTTGGCAGAGCCAGAAGCTTCGCTTTAGCAGGGGGATGATGAAAGGCTGGCAAGAGATTGGGCTTTTAACATACACCTTTCATTCTTCACAGCTTGAATTGTATCTCCCTCATTCTTTTCACACCATATTTCATGCACAATGGGTGTTTCCTTTGTAGGGATGATTTGGCTGAGGGCACCAGTATCCTGAAATGGATTGCCAGACTCCTATAGTTTGGTTCAAGGATGTAAGTGTTTGGTTCTTCGTGTAACAAAATGACGTGCGAGCCCAGTGCCTTTGTTCCATTAGCTCATGGCAGCATTCCTGTTTTGTGACATCCCTGCATGCTGAAATAGCTATCTTGAAGAACAAATGCTGAAAATTAAAATCTTCTTGAGTCAAGCTTCCTCATTAGCAGCCTGCCTGGCTAGACTCTACCTTATTATTTTTTGCTGGTGTGTAGCTGTAAAGAGAAAACCAAGGAGAAAAATAGGCAATTAAAATGCATTAAATTGATTTCCAAATGAGTATGCAGAACCAGAAAGTCTCAGGAAGAACCCCATCGCTTCTCTTGCATCTGCTGCTGTATGTGAGAGTGCAAATTCACTAGCAACTGGAACAAGACACATTTGCAAATATTAGTAGGGTCAAACTTCTATCTAGGATCCCTCAGTCAAGTCTCTGAAAACCATGCTTGGCACGCATTGTAGAGCAGGATTTTTCAAAGGTTGTGCAAAAGTTTTTCAGCCCTAGCGGCTCAAACGTAGACTCTCAGCTCTGCAAAGCCAGAGAATCATTTTCCTCATCGTTAAGAAAAATGCACCTCACAATTCCTCTGCTCTCAACCGTGTTCCAGCACAACAGTGAAACTAGAAGCATTATGAAACCACACTCTCTCCTGACGCCAGGCGCTGGGTCTGCTCTGCGGCTCAGGTCTCACCAACAGACTGTTCACCCCAAGTTAATGCAGGTGTATCAAATGCAAGCCTGGAACATTTGAAGAAAACCATGGAGGTGATACAAATTAATCTCTTCCTCGCTTCCAGGACTTCCCTCTCCCTACTCCCTTCCTCCCAAGGGTCCAATTAAATTTATTTTCAGGTTGCTTTGTAAGCACACTAAGTAAATTACAAAATTAAAGAAGCCTCTCAACTGTGGTATGTGAGAAGGAGGCTCCCCACAGACGTGTGTGGTGCAAGGGAAAACAAACTGCATAGCCAGATATAAGCAGACAGTAATGCCTTTGTTAAGCTACGAGGTAGAGCAACGGCAGAACAACGTCCCTCACCTACCGATGCAGGCTGGATCTATCCACCAAGTTTATTCTGGGAAAGGCAGGCATGAAAGGACAGACCAAAGACTAGGGCTGAAAATTGGCTGACGGGACGCTTTGGGACTTATGCTGAAGAACCCATCGCTAGAGGTGAGTCTTTGAGATTAAAGCCACTTGATTTTACTGCTGAAGGGCTGCTGCCTGCTTGCTGCCCAGCACTGATGCACTGAGCAGTCCATACGAGCTGTGCCACAATGAAATACTTCTCTTGGTGTTTCTCAGGTTACACGAGTCAAAGTTGTCAAGTCTGGAAATCTGGGATTTGGCTCCAAGTTTTGCTGGCTGCACTCCAATAAGTGGATGCAGACCGATTTTACAGAAGTGGCCAGCAACCCCTAGCAGGACAAAGAAAGGCCATTCCCACTCACACATAGCCTTTGCTCCCACCCCTGGAAAGCTCCTCCACTCGTCACTGTGCTGAAGAAGTCCAGTGCTGCATGGAGCTCTGGAGAACCTTGTCTGGAGGCTCCTGCCTCCGGTCACTGCTGTCTGAACGCCAACAGGTATAGAGCAACCCAAGGGATTAGACAGAAAGAGGCCCCAGAAATTGTGCATGCACAGGAACATATACACACACATAATTATCTCTTCCATTTGGAGTTCATGGCTGGCTAGACTTGGTGACCTCAGGGTAAAAATTTGTCTTGAGGAGGGATCTGAAGGTGGTTCAGGGTGGCTGCTGCCTGGATACAAAGCCCAGTAAAAGGCACTTCTTATATCCTGGGATTGGCTTGGATCAACAGCCAAGTTCGTGTTGAAGGCTGGTATCAGTGGTGGCTCAGAGGAGGGTAAAGGCAGAGCAGTAAGAGATCAGCTTGGGATAAGTATGGAGGGGCCAAAGCCTGAGCTCTCAGTTCAGTGATGAGGGTCGTTCAGGAGCGTTGGTGTGAAGATCTGGAGTGGGGCAGGAGTAGGCAGGAGAAGGGCGGCTGCCTGTTGGTTCACAGACCCGATGACAGCGCTGGGTCTGGCACAGCAGTCCCGTGAACTCTGATGATTTAGAAGTGGCGAGCAGGGGAACGTCTTGCTGAGATGAAAAATCCTGCCCTGCTAGGGGTACAGGAATGAGAGTTGCTTCTGATGGTTGGTACTACCGTCCAGCAGATCTGGCAAAAGGTGGTTAATGAGAGCCTTGACATGAAGCCTGTCCTGACCCAGCTGCCTCCACAGCTACTGAAATGTTGTCTGTAGGTTATCACAGGATAGTGGTTTCTGAGGGTAGTTTTCTCTCAAGGGCTTTTTCTCCTCCCTTCACCCAATTAAAAGTTCAATAGCAACCACAAACTCACTTCAGAGGGTGAAAGCTCCAAACGCCCAAGACTTTCGTTTGAAGCCAGCCTAGACGGACCGCTCTCAGAAAGCCCTCCACCTTTCAACACCTGCACTGATAAATTAGCCTGTCAGGTGGAGCCCCCATGCCCAGCAGCAGATGTTGGAATAATGGTGTTTGACAATGACTGCACTGGAGAGAAATCCTTTCCACGATAGTGATTTCTGTCTCATCTGGAAGATTTAAGACTAAGCCATTAAAGGAAACTTTTCTTTCCCATACTACTAAAACACAACTTTAGAAAATGGGCACTGCATACGTTTGAGAGAGAGAGGATTTTTTATTGGTTGTCCATTATTATGACAGTGGATGCGGGATTTTGCTTATTTCTTAGCTTCCACCGCCCCCTTCTGGCGTGTGTGAAAGTACTAGCTTTCGCAAGAAACTTCCTGCAATCCCCTTAGAAATAACAGAGAGAGGCAACCCCCCCGTATTTACTGATGTTGACTCTGACCGATTGAAACGCATCAGTCATTCAAACAGAACCATTTTTGGAAAGGGCAGATGCTGAATTAGAAGGGACAGGATGCAGGTGCTGCTTCTGCCTGGGTTAAAAGGGTGGGTGGCGTGCGACATTGGGCTGCCATGGAGGGAGAGTTGTGCAGTCATTCTCTCTCTCTGCCTTTGACTCCCTACCACTAGTTTACAGCTATTTCAATCATAATGCTGTGCTAAGAAACTTCACTTCTATCGATTAAGTTCCACGCTAATCACCTCCGACAGCATGACCGTGCTTTCCATCGACAGGATTAACAACCAGCATTCAAGCAGTTGACGCGCTGGAGGACAGGCAAAGCAAAGAACTGACAGCCAGGCTCTGGCAGGAGAACTCACAGGGCAATGTAAAGGGGGCAGAGCAGGAGGTGGGACCTGTTCAAACCAGTACCAAGTCAGAGCTTTGAGCAGGACAGAAGCCCCTGTAGATATATTTCCCATACTCAGAAGTACACATACTTGCATAAGACTGCGGTAATCAGGAGAATGAAAAGAAAATTGAGTGACAGGTACGGAAATACACTGAAGTTAATCAGCTAACTTCAAAGTGACCACTCCTGAACATAGCAAAAAAAAATAATCACGCTGTATTTTCATGAAAAAAATTAAAACACAAGTGAAGCAATCCCAAAGATGAAGTGGCACTCAAACAAAAGTGGGATGATCAAGTCTCAGGTTAAAAGTGAAGTCCTTCCTTCACGCTTTGTGAAAACACCACCATCAAGCCCCCGTATACCCAGGATTTTAAGTTAGCAGGTTTACCACCTGGATGAAAGTTCTGTCTCCTTGTAAGAAAAAGGTACCATTTCTTTCATCCCAAGTCACTTGGGCAAGTTCCTAGGACCTTCCTCCTTACATACGGTCTCTAGCCCCATCTCACTATTCTTGTCAGCTTTCCTCACTTCCATCCATTCTCAGTGACGGCAAAACCCTCTCCCTTGTCAATCTCTAAATTAATGGGCAGAGGGGCTCTTTCCCCCTCTCTGAAAAACCTGTATCATCTTCTCCAGCATCCTGCTCAGAGCCTATAATGTAATACCAATAACGATTATCTATTTGTTGCTCCTATACTCTTCTTTTTATTCCCTTCTGACTGATCAGTTTGGTTGCCCAGCTTGACAACTATCAAGAGACCGAAGGCTTGTACAGCGAGTACTTAGCATTTTTTTTGGTAACCAGGCTCCTACTCACAAAGAAAACATCTTAAAAATAGTAGCACTTAAAATCACCAGTCAGTTCTGGTGGAGACCCCATCCAACTGGGAACAGAAATTGTTGTATGGGCAAAACTGTGGAAGTTATTAGTCTTCCACCTTCACCCACCTCACATCTCTTAAGTTCTTAGTTTCTGCCTTGAGTTTTGATATTCTCCTTGAAATTTGCATAATACGAAGCTGATTAACTCTGCTGTATTCCAGACGCGCAAGTAGCTCCTGTTTTTTCTTTCTCTCGAGATAAAGCTCCCACATTTTTCATGCCTTGGAAAAGTATCAAACCAGAAAAGGAGAGATGAAAAGTAGAAGAGCTGGGAGACGTCTGGGACTCAAACAGGACTGTCAGGTAGCAAGAAAGACCATAGAGAGGCCTTTGTTTTTCATGTTTTCCTTGAGTTGCTGGAGGGCTCTTTATCTGGTGTCTTCCCTCCAAAATTTCTCCCTTAGCTGAACTGGCAGCGCATGTGCTGAATTCAGCTTGCCCAGAAGCAGCTCAGCCACAAGCAGCCGCTCAGTCACCCTCTTCACATGACCACCCTCTCTCATGGAATTTGTGTCCCATCTTTAAAAATAAATACAAGACAAATAAGTGAAGTCTTGACTACACTCACCAACCCTGACCTACACGCAGATGTGACTATGCTTGAGTCAACAGCTACAAGATCAGCAGGCTGCAATTTTAAAGAGACCCTGGACACCCAGGTTACTCAGAGGAGGAGAACACAAGCAGGAATGGTAGGAAGGTGCTGAGGAATGGCTAGGGCCTACAAGATGGCTTGCAAGAAGACCAGCTCATGAAGGAGACCTGCTGATGTCCCCAGGGTGGCTCCAAGTGACTTGCCATGACTTCAACCTGCATCAGAAGCAGGACATTGTGGTTAGGGGATGCACCTCCATGCTGAGCGTTGGGTAGCACAGGACCAGACAGACAAGCCCCACAGACCTGGCTTAGGGCTCCTTCAAGATACCCACAAGCAGCCTTCTGATTCTTCTGAGTCGCTAGCTCACTCTGCTAACCATGGCAGGCAGAAAAGGAGCTGGCTATAGGGTAAAACAAAATGAGCAGGAATTCAACACCTTCAAACAGTAAACCCTTTCCTGCCACGCTGGTGAACCACAGGTTATATAGCCACAGAGAGCTGCGCTGACCCCACAGTTTTGGCACAGCCTGGATTTTCCAGAACCAGGCAATGCAGTATGGGGTGGGAGGGGTGAGGGTAGCGGGGATGGTTTTTTTGGGTCTCAGGCAAAATTCAGTTTCCCCACATGCTTTCATTGTCTCCCCCAGCCTTCTGCCTCTGCAGGCATTTCCTGGGGCTGACCAGAACATGCAAAACTCTGCAGTTTCAGACACCTCCGGTCCTGTGCCCCGAGGTAGCTGACTCTACAGCAGGCTTTGCTTTAGGAAGCCTTTCCCCGATTCTCCAGCAGCAAACTCCATCGCTCACCGTATACTGGTACATCTGAACTGGCAGAGTGAGTTACCTGCGTGTCAAGAAGAGAGACTCTCACGCTGCCGAGTACTAGATCAGTGACTGGGGCCGGCTCTGCATTACAGCTGAGCTATAACCTCGTTCTCCCACCTCACCTGCCACTTCCAAGTAATTGCTTTCGGACAGATGGCAAGCTAGTAGCGTGGTTATGTGACTAGCAGTTTGGCGTTCTTCCCACTCGCCCCAAAAGAAATCTGCTGCAGGTTATACAGATACAGCTTATTTTTCTCTGCTTCCCTTCCAGCATTACAAACCAGTTGGCACAGAAGCCGATTGCTTCTAACAACTGGACAACTGCTCTGGCTGGGGAATACTTACATCCCACGTGCAAGTGGGCACAGCTGGACCAAAGCACAGAGGCACCGCTGTATGATCATTGTTCTCAGGATAACACAACGACAAAGGTGAAACGCGTCAACAAGCAAACAGGCAGGGATCCTGCTTGATGTTACTGGCAAAGCCCATCCTAGTCAGCAAAAATCTCTTCTAAGGCAAGCAGGGCCAGGCTCAATAGCAGAGCTAGGCAGAAACGCATGGCATTTTAACTGCCTGAAATTGTTTCTTTCAGGCATGTGTTCCTGAGACGGGTTGTTAAAAACATGATTTCCCTCAAGCTGTTCCAGGGCTTCAGGTGTGAGTTGTCTTAAAAGGTTTGTTTTCTGAAAATGTTATTGGTTGTTTTTTTTTTTTAATAAGATTTCCATGTGTTGTTTTTTTTGCTCTGAAGTTTGCATGTTAAGGGCATCACAAACTTAAGTTACTGTGAGCAGCAAATTTCTTTCCCCCCTCCTTTATTTCTAGACCTCATACGATATACATAAGCTTAAACCACTTCAAGACACTTATTTCTTAAATTCTGGCATCCTTCACTGTAACACCGAATTCCTAACAAATGCACAGATGTCCTCCTGTGTCGCTTTCAACTCTCAATCCTCTGTCTATTCTAGTAACAAAAATAATGTAAAAAGGACCTAGAAGAATTACAACTACCTTCCTACCTGCGTGTGGCTAATGTGAAGGCCTGGAGCTAGGCTATTTTTAAAAATCAGATTTTTTTAAAAAATAATTTGAAATATTTTACTATTTTCTCACAGTGAAGAAGTTTATGCCAAGAATTGAAAGGCACCTGTAAACAAAGCAAAGCCACTACAGCTACAGGGTAGAAATCTCAAAGCCAATAAATCTTGTTTTCCTTCATCTCTTTCCTAGAACTTGACAGAATTGTATGTGTTTGTCTGTTTGTTTTTTTTAAACTGCAGATTGCCTACAATTGCTTTAGTTGCATTTGGCTAGGGATAAGTAAGTACTAGACAATGCCTGTGTCATGTACCTTGCTCATGACACTCAGATGGAAAACACTACCTCCTCCAGCCAGGATAAACTCAGTTCAGCTGAGATCAAGATAAGCAAAGGACTTATATTCAAAGGACTGTTATGGAGGAGGCAATATCCTGATAAAGGGAGACGGCACTCTGGTAACCTGAAGCTGTGGGAGAAAGTGCATACGTAGCTGCGTTCCTGCGGATGGGTTTGGAAGAAAAGGCAGCAACCAGCCATTACACACAGGGGAGACAACAGCTCATCTTCCTCTACTGAGCACATGTGGCGTAGAGGCTTTCCCCAAGGGAGCATCTTGACCAAGAATTCCCAGATCTGTCCTTCAAATAGGCAATAGATGATTGCAATAAATACAGAACATGTGTACATGCACTTATCCCTTATAGGTCTGCTCATCCATTAACATCCCCCAGCCTTCCAGCCCTAACAGCCAGGAATTAATTTTCAACAGACTTTTGAAGTAGTTATCTATAATTTGCTTCCACACAATGTGTGTTTACTTTGCAAAATCAAATCCATGCTTAGAACCCGGAGCAAAACACAGTGGGCCCATGGAAAAAACTAGATGTGTACATTATAGAGAAACAATGGAAAGTAGTTCTACGAATAAGAATTACAATAGTCTATTTTGTGTACTGCTTGCTTAAAGCTATATGAACATTATAACCAAAGCCTTTTTGTTCATACTACTTTTGTCAAGAGAAGAGGAAATAAACGCAGTTTACTGCTGGAGGAATAAAGGCAGGGCCATAAATACTTACAATGCATCATAGTTACAAGAATAGTATCTCTTCTTAGAGCCAATGACGATCTTACTTACAGCTCAATAACGCAAAAAGGTTAACTATTCCTCAAACCGTCTTTTTTCTGAGCAATGTAGAGGTTTACTATTGCTGGTTACAATCTCAGGTTGAAAGCATGCTAGAGGACAGGAGGTGACTACAATAAGGAGAAATCTCAGCTGCAGTTTTGCTAAAACCAGGTCAGGAATGGGAGAATGGAGTATAATTTGTCAACTCAACTGTGGAGCGTTCTCTCATTATTCTGTTCAAGGCATCCGGTTTTCACAACCTCTGTTGTAAAATATTTTGATCAAAATTGTGGTTTTGGTCGATGAAGTAGCGAATAGGTCTTTCAGTGCAATTCCCTATTTGAGAAGGATTTTGTTAGCAATTGGCTGAGCAAATTCCCACTCACAATAACAGCTGTGAACCCTGCTGAGGGCATCTGTTAGGTAGTTAATACTTGTTGGGAAGTATCTTGCTTTAAGTGTCTTCTGTTTACAAAAGGAATTCCTACACTTTTTAACAGAGTGTTTAAGATATTGCACCTCCTGTCTGTTTACATATAATGTTCGATGCATGTTGTCTTTGCTCACTCGTACTGATTTTCCTCTCTACAGGGGGCTAACATCTTGAGGGACTTTTTTGATTGCCTTCAAGTTTCAACTGAGTTATAATAACAGCCTAGATACAGAAAGGTTATTAAATGAAGTGTTATAAGAGACTGCTGGCCCAATTCTTTCCTTTCTAGGCAGCAAAAAGGAGGAGAAACGCCATGGAAGCTGAAATTCAAATGGATGTCAAGAGTAAGAGGGACCTACAATAGCTTCTGCACCAGCACTGTGAGCAGAACAGCCACCTCTCCTCCTGTGGTTACCACATTTTGACGAGCACTGTCCGCCCAGACTCTACTGACCCTTTGCACGTACTCCACACTAAATCCCTTTGCCATGCAGGGGCTGTTGGAACCACATTAGTACTCTGGGACACATGTGAAGCGATGCAAGTGTGGAACAGATGGAAGGCTCTTTCAAGTTATCTTCCCAACATAAAACCCAGGGATACAGAGCTCTGCAAAAGTGGGAAAAGAGGTCACATCAGAGTATCTTTGTTAACAGCGCACCTCCAAAGCCTCTAAGGAAGTCTATACTATCATTTAAACAGTAAGCCCTTCCCCAGGCCTGACTCACCATCATTCATGTGGTAAATCTGCAAACGAAGGTGGTTCAGGCACGAACAGCACCAACCTCCAGTGATGAAGGAACCTTCCAGTGTACCCTGCATGAGCAAGGCAGAGGTGCGCATCAGTGTAGGGATGGAGGATGATCCCAGCAACACACTGACTAGCTCACCAGCAGAAGATCTGAGGTAGTGGTCAGTTCTTCAAAATAATCTGAATGCCCTGAAACAGGAATAAGGTTGCAGAGGAGTATGGAGACTATACTGCCTAGGCCTACTCTAACACGCACAAATGGGCACAAGTAAGAGCAGTATGTAGAGAAATCATCTCCTCTTTGTCTACAGAAGTTGGCCCCCCTAATAACAGCTGTTTAATTCCCTATGTGAACATTAAAATTCTTGCCAAAACACCAGCAGAACTGGTGTCCAGTCCAAAAAAGGTTCCTGACTGCAGAGCTCCCTCTTGCAGGCATGTTTTAAAAGGAGACTGAAAAATGTTTACTCTCACCCTCTTTTGCAGACACAGGGTAGGAGGACATTTGTAACACAAATTGGCTCAAGTGGATGCTGCTCATCAAGATAATACATGTAATGTATGTACAAAAGCAATGGCATGTTTTTGGACAACCACTCAGAAATTTTAGGAAGAAAACAGGAGATATCACACAGCTGAATTCTGATAATACAGGTCAGCAAGCTCAGTTTGAACATAAAAAACACTGTTGTAAACACTCACATTCATAGAAGAGTGCTACAGATTTAATATTAAGTATGCAAGGATTTAATTTTGGCTTCCATTTGCAAACTAATACCTTGTGTAGTAAAATGTTTTCCAGCAGTTACATGAACACATAAGTTTGGAATAGCAGCAGCAGAAATCAGTGTAATAATTACCAGAACTCCTTTTTTGCAGGATCTCTCCTTTTCCCCGTGTTCTTCCATCAAACTACATAGGAAATTTAGCAAATTTTTAGCTCATATGCTTATTAACCATGGTCCAAATAGGTCAGTATTGTTACATATGTTACTTTGGTGAAGATGTTATTTCCTGCTCGTGTCGCTCCTCCATCCTATTCCAATTCTGAAAGTGTTTTCAAATATGTTTTCAAAGAGACATGATTACCATTTCAGAAACACGTATCTGACATAGCAGCTCACAAAAGTAAACACTTATTTAATACCAAATAGAACTAAGCTTCTTCTGGGTGTAACTTGAAGATCCAAGGCCTAAATCTGTGTTTATGTAAACTGAGCTGGTGCTTCACACTTAGTCCTGACATATACTGATGTGAAATGACAACAGAATGAGATTCTTACAAAATAATTTATTCATCTGCACACCAGACATGTTACCATTCTAGTCTGTTTTAAGAGCCAGGGATTGTGACGGTACTCAGCTTACTTTGTACTGAAATCTGTAATACATTAAAGCTTTCTACTGAAAGAAGCCATATTACAATATTTAAATTCTGTATTGATATTATTACCTGTAAACCACTGTGATTTGGTAGCGCCACCCCTTTACAGGGCTATGACTGAGTGACATGAACAAGCAGAAAGCAGACTTTCCTGGTGTACATAGTTTTGCAGTGACTGAACCTCAAGAGCAATTTAAGTCACCTGAATCGGACTTCTGCAAGTCTTCAACATAAAGTGCTAGCTGAGACTAGACCTTTGCTGTATATTGAAAACACTCTAAGAAAGCAGGCACTCTAGAGAATTGACTCCACTTTTGAAAGGCTTACATCTGTGTGTAGGATCTATACATTTCCTATCACACTAACCTCACAGTCTTAATGCTGAGGATTAATATACGTAACACTATAAATTCTGTACGCATGGATACCATTGTATCTCATACAGCTGGATTACGGTAACACTATCACTTTCATACTCCTAGTTTAATTTCTGATTTTTTTCCTTGTTTTCTGCCTAATGTCAAAGATGTGATGTCTAGATGAAGGATGACCAACTCTAAGCTTTTGCTTATCCATTGCATCGTATGCATATGGTTGCGAGCTCACAATGTATAAGACAAAAAAGTCTGAAGACACCATCATCAATGTTTCCGAACAACTGCACACTGGTGACTTTTCTTAATTGATTCAAAGTAATTACCACTTATTGAGAGAAAATATAAAATTAAAGCAAATCAGCAACAAAAATATCACAGGACTAAACTAAAAATATAAAACAAGAGTATCTTGACAGAACCACATAAAATGAAGAAAGGCTTTTGCTAGTATGCAAGAACAGTGACATCTTGTGGGGGTTTTACAGAAGTGAGTTTACAGAGGGACAGAGCAAACTAGTCTGCAATGTTGTGTAATTAAAAGAAAGACTACTTCAGTAGTTCATTTAATACGTATACCATTAATAATATTTGGTAGAAATTAGGCTTTATTGCTTTTATAATTAGGAATGAAAATAATAAAAAAAAGCAGATAAATAGCTAGTAAGGAAAACTTTCAAAACAAAAATTAATGGAGTGGAGTGCAGTCCAAATAGCTCTGCAGCAGTTTCCTCTGCTCTCCCAGGAAGTAGTTATATTTATCACTTAAATATTACTCATCCAACATAATAATGGCATAAGGGCAAAGTTATAATAAACTAAACAAGGAATTATGTTGTAAAGGCAAACAGTCAAACATTAAAATGACATCCATATTAAGTGTTTTTTAAAAACACACACATAAATATTTAATAAATAAAGCATGGATACTTATGCTGTTCCTTTCCACTGATTAATAGACTATGCCAAATTCATTATATGTACTTCTTGAGAAAGCAAAGTTATATCACAACGGAAAACTAAAATAATATACCTGACTTTCCAGTACAGTATGCAAGATTTGGACCCTTCAGATTGCATCAGAGTATACGAGTTTCTGGAACAAATCTTCAGCCGCTGTAAAGTGTCATAACTCAGCCAAGATACTCAACTCTGACAGTTTACAACAAGCAAGAATGTTGTGATTCTTTTTTTTTTTTTTTTTAAACAAGTTTGCACCCAAACTAAGTTATAAAAACATAACATTTACAGCTTGGAAGGTGATAGATTTTCCTACCATAATGTTCATGTGTTTGTCTTATTTTCTTTTACCTGAGTAACCTAAGTAAACAGATTACAAGGCAATTTAAACATATTAGCTAGTACAATGTTTACTGGACTTCTCATATATAGAAATGTACTTGACACTATTTGCAGTTTTACGAATACAAAATGAGTAAGAATTTTAAAACATATTTACTGAGCAGCCATGTCTTTGATACCTGTACAAATCAATAGGTGCAGTGGAATTATGTATAGAATTTATAATTTAATTTTCAAACAGCTTTTGTGCAACCTGGCTGTAATGTGCATTTAAAGAACTGCTGTCAACATCACAGATCTGTAATATTTACTGGTGCCAGAAATCGGGAGTACAGAGTAGGACAACAGCTCCTAAAATAATACTGTGCTATGCAGACATCTGTACATAATTCAAATAGTGCATATTACTCACTGTCTGATGAGGAATAATAGTTAGCTGCTAATACAGACGCGGGCATTTACAGGTATTAGATTTGTTTTAGTAAGTATGGACGAATGAACTTTTCCATACAGAAACATTAAAAGAAAAGGACTTGAATTAGGAAGTTATGTAGTAATTAAAGAAGGGAAGTTATGTAATAAATAACAAAACTTTCCATTCAACTTGCAGAAGATTAGTACAGTAGGAAAAAATCCTTTACAGTAGCAAAAAATCCTTTACAGTAGCAATGAAACCATTCAGAAGCATTTCCAAATCAAAAGTAATTCAGTTTTATTTTATAATCAAAGCAACCGAAAGTAAAAAAAAAAAACCAACATAAGAAAATTTATTTATTTCTGATAGTCTTGTTAGTGTACTTCTGTGTTATTGTACCTGTCAGATGTTTCCTCCTCTTTTTGTGCTCTATTCACCCTATCACTTTCGATTTCTAATATTTTTTTTTTTAATTTCTTTAGTCCAACATAAATCCATAGACACTAAAGCACAGTGAATGTGCAATTTGCAGACTGGTGAGTGAAAAACCGTAGGAATTCAATTACTTTTACGAGGTAAGCTTGGAGTAACTTGGAGGAGAAAATTTGCGCTTCAAGTACTTGAGAATGTAAAGTGGAAGACAGCTAACAACAGTGATTGCTGACACTTTCCACAGGAAGGTCACAGTTGTGATAAAGGCAACATCTGCAGAAACAAAAAGGGAAAATAAGTAATGGGAACTGATAGCATGGAAACTGGAACTTCCATAGTGCGAAGTCAATTAAAATCTCTTAATTGTTTGCTTATGCTATTGTTCAAGACCATGCAAAACTTAAAAAAAAAAGGCAACAAAACAACCGAAAGAGAAAGTTAACCTCAACATTTTGTTTTTGCCAACTCTTTTCTTTAGACACGAACTTCAGAGTTCCTTTACGGTCCTTACATGGTTTTGCAGCACAGAATAATTTTAGGGGAAACAATCTCAGTATAAAAGCAAAACTTTCTCATAATAAAAAGTAAAGCCATCTTATTTTTCTACTAGTAAGAACGATTTTTACCCGCTATAATACAAGCTCTAAACCAGAAATTCTGCTACCTTTTTGGATCCTTTATTCCATATTCAGATTATTTTTCTCTGAAACAGTCACAACAACTAGACTGAATGATTCTTAAAACCTTAGAGATTAAATTAGAGCCCAAAAATTTAAAGGGAAAACAATGTAGTGATATTGCCACAAGCCACAGTGAAAAGCTATATTTTGTGACAAACATTAACAAGAATGGTGACACTCTACACTTGCTACTAAAATGTTTTTACTATATTTCCATATTTGCAATGGTCAGGTAGTACTAAAATTATCATGGAAAGATCCCAGAAACGAGGTTACCTGAAGAATGGGAGTGGTATTTTTGCTTTTTTCCATTATTTACAAATGTTTATATTGAATAATTTACTACTCTAATGAAGTTTTAAAAATTTAAAAAAAAAAAAGAATTCAAGAAAAGTTAAACTTCACCTACCTAAGAAAGCTCCAAAAGACACTCTGCCTATACCTGTTTCACAAAGAGGGAGAATGAAAATGAAAGGCTAGATTTACAGAAAATACGGAAATTATGTAAAAAAAACCAAGCAGGTTAGCAACACAAAAAGGAAATGAAAAAATGTTAGTAGCATTAACTGGAATATTATTGCCTTTCACATGACAATCAGAATATTTCAAATAGCAATTAAACCAAAATATTTTGAAAATAGAAGGATTTTATATTTGGTCATGTTTTAAGGTTTTAAATAGGTAGGCAGTTTCCTTACATTTGACTTCAAGGTATAATTTACTGTATAAACAACTTGATCAGAGCTGTTTTAATGTGAATGAAAATTCACTTCAGAAAACGCAATACAGAAATGCTTTAGTGCTCCAACTTTACTCATTAAAAATACTTTGCATATTAGATTTCAATGTACAAACTTGTACAGTTTTAGCTTAAGCCTGCTTAGACATACTAAAAGTCTATGTAACATATCACAGACACGCTTAATAAGGCCATTGTGTGCAATTAGTTCAGAAACCTAAAAACTGATGTACTTCCATGAGTCAAGGCAGTATCGAATAGTTTTGCCTTTCTAATTTGAGTGCCTTGTCATACTCATTATATTTCTTTGGGAGGAAATGCTGCTTTTAAGTAACATCGTTGAAAGAAACATTTTGTTTGCCAATGAAGTCAAGCACTATTGGACTGGATTGTTTTCAGTTCTTCTGTACCTTGAACTGTAAACTGTAACTTCGGTTCATACTACGGTACATGCACAAAAAAAGACTCCCTCCCCCCAGTTGTAATGTGACAGATTAGATAAGAGTAAAGCATTAAGCAGAAGTTAAGACTAACTGAAATGGATTTTCTCAGAATAACCCATTAATAACACTTTTAAAAATACATGTTTACAAAACCCCGTGAAATTGCAGCCTTCTCAGTAGCCTTAATGATGAAAAATACAGAAGTTAAGTCCCCAGGCTGCAACAAGCCATGCAACCATTTACTTACTCAGTTGCTTGGACTTGTCCAGCAAATACATGAGGACAGTAAAGCACTCCCCTTTACAGAAAGGTCTGCAAGAAAAAGTCCCTGCAAGTTTTTACACATCTGTGAACACCACCTACAAGTGTTTCTCACTGAAAACCACCTACAAAGGATGGAAGGACTGGCTGTCACCAATACTGAAGACTTACAAAAGTGAAGCAGCAAGTTCTGCTTTATGAAGTTCCTGGAAGTTTAGACTTAAGAGCCAGTACCTGTATCTGTTCTTGCTTGCTCCTTTCATTTGCAATCTGGCTGTGGAGATTCAGGAATCAACCCAAAAATCTCTATTAAAGAGCCTGTGCATCAGTGTCAGAGAAAAGAAAAAGGTACTCTGGCAAATACGAAATAACGTATAATACAAGTATCAAGCCCAGATGGGTTGTTTCTTCATTAAAATTCGACTCCTGAGAAATCTGGGAAGCAACAGAACACCTGGGACAGGCAGTGAAGCATTTATTGATTAAAAAAATAATTATATAATCTAAATACACTACTCTATAGTTTTGAACACCTGGGACATGAGAGAGTGAAAGCAGAACTATGAGTCTCCTAGAAACTCCCATATAACATGTAATTCTTTTATGAGAAGTGACAACTGAAAAAGAGCAACTCCTTACTCATCAGCTCCTGAAAAACAAGAGAGAGGAGCTAGATTCTACTCCTTGTGAGATATAATGAAAATTGTTATATGTATTTCTGTAAAAAATGCGTTTGTAAAATCACACTGAGATAGTTGGTTTTTACTGAAGGATAATTTGATATAAAAAGAAATACGTATTATTTTGATGCTCAGATCCTTGACTGATAAGATTTGCAGTTTAAATGCGTTCTTTCATCTTGAACAACTATGAACAACCAGAACCATAAGACACAGCATGGGATACTGCAATTTCAAGCAAAGAAAGCTTAATATAAGCTTAATATAATTATGAAACAATGATTCTTATATAAAGTATCTATCCTGATAGCCTTCTGCCTCACTCTCTAGCAATACTTCAGCTCTTTTCATCTTGTGGGTTAGATCTAATGAGGTCCACTTGGTCTGGCATAGAAAATAATTCACCAACTCAGTGAAAGATCCTGATTTTTTAAAATCATACCCATTTCAATAGTGCAAATCTCAAAGCCAATTTAAGGCATGCCATTTGGACTGTCAAGATCAGATCAAGAATGGGAGAAGCTTGTGTGTTTGAGTAAAGTTTATCATCTAGATAAAACATACTAACAGGAATAAAGATTGTCAAACTCCAGGAGAAAAGGATAAGAGAATATTTTAACCCAACGTTAATTAAGCCTAATTTCAACTCAGGCATATTTATAAAGGAGAAAGCTGTATTTCACAAAGCATAACATCACCTATTCTTATTTTAAAAATGAGAAGAATATTAAAAATATAAAGTGCAGTTCTTTGCTAAAATACTTTTACTATTACTCACCAAAGTATTCATTTAGAAATGCAAGAGAGGCCACATAGCAGCCAAGACTGAGGAATTCAGCCACCACCATTAACCAGTGCCACGTTCGTATGGTCAGTGCAACCATCAAGAGCTCAGTCAAGATTAGGGCAGTGAAGGAAATGGCAACGACATGTACAAATTCAGATTCAAAAAGCAGCAGGGCTCCATACATCAGAATACCTCCTAGGAAAGGCACACAAAGTTAACCATACACTGAGCAATGAAATTTCAGTGTACCGGTTTTTACGACTGCACATTGGAATATTCAATTGCTTACTATGAAAACTTGCCCAGTATCTTTTTTAGAAACACATTGGTCTTTCTAAAAGAACAGAAGTGATATTTACTGTACTTTGTGCACGTGAAATAAAACAACCAAAGTAAAGCTGTAAAGAAATAAAACTATTAGAAAATTAAACACCTTTTAGTGCAATATATCTGATGAACTGTTAATTAACCTCATTTTGTCAAGTGCTACAAATAAATGAGATATTGTTGAAAGTGTAATTACTTTTAACTGATTACATAATTTAGATTTCTTCAACAGTACTTCTGTCATTGCATGAAAGAAAACTACTGTGTAAATATATGCAATGTGATAAGCACTCATTAAAATTTTTCTGGATTAGCATTTAATTAAAAACATGTCCTTTTTTAGGCGACATGCATCAATAAAAATACCAATCCATGCCGTGTTTTGAATAGGCCCGGCACACTACAGGCATATCAATTTACGAGATAAACAGAAAGCAATATATATAACTGCTGATGAAATGTTAAGCTTTGGGAATTCAACCTGCAGCTGAAAAACAATATTGCTAATAGCAGACAAAAAATTCTCAGTTCAGTAAAATTAGGACTCTCTCCTACCTTGGTAAATACTGATTAAAACCCAGATGAGGAAGGTCTTAAACGACAAAGATCTTCCCTAAGAGAAACAAGTGAGAGGACAGTTAAACAAAACTTTTAAAAAAATAAATCTACTCAGTCCATATATTTTTAATTGTAAATCACTACAGAGATATCTTACAAATAAAATAAGCAGTCTTTGAAATGATATAGGCTAAAAGGCTTCTACTTGTTTTTACAATTCTTCATTGCAAACTTTCACAGAAATCACACAAAGTCTAAATTTGGGGGTAGGATAGTTAAGGCCTTAAACAGCAAAGATACTTTACCTTGCAATGCTCTGGCTGGTTTTCAGAGGGATAATTAAAGTAAAATTAGTTTATTTTTTATTTTAAATGTTTTTATGTCTGTTTTGTAAAGCGTAGTCTTCAAGAAAAATAGCATTGTATACCTACTGACCTAACCCTCAAGCAAAACTGCTGTCACTAGTCACATCTAAATGTTGGATAAACCATCTATTTGCATTCATAGAATAAACATATGACTACTGTAAGTCTTCAGCAAGTAACTATTACCAAATACATTTTAAATCTTCTTGTGATTGTGAATGTTAGAGATTGAAACATATGCATAAATCAAAGAATAAATGCTGTACATGTGCATTCTGTTAGAATTGCAGAGCTGAAAGGATATGCATCTAGAAGGATAAAACGGCAAACAAAGCAGACATTTTGGCGCAAAAGAATTGATCACTGGAACAGGAAAGAATCAGCACTTTACAAAGAAACGTGCTTCATTGCTGTAGAAAGTGATGAATTAACTCTTCCTATTACTTCATTATAGGCTAAAACATTTTATTGGATAGGTGGAGTTCATGGCAAAATGCTAAAGACGCTTTCATAATTCTGTACATAGTCTAGAATGTTGGTGACAGACTGAACATACGGGAAAAAATTCTTGCACAAGCAAAAAGAAACAGATTTTTTTTCTCCTATGAGTGCCTACGAATTTTCCTTTGAGTATTGGACATTGCTACCACCTTTGACCATAGCTCCCAATTAGCAAGACTTGTGAAATAAGAATGAGCTTGAGTTTTGGTTCACCTTTATGGCCCAGAAGGGGTAAGTCACTCCTGAGCCTCTAAGGAACGCTGCACAACAGGCTGTGAATCATTTTCAGATGAAAGCAGGGAGCCCTCTTACTTGTACTTCCTTTCAAATTTTCATCATCTGTTCTAGCTGTAACTCTGTAGGAGCCACGGTAACAGTAATATTGAATCAGTGGATCCTCCAGTGTATGTGGCCACACCTGTTTCTCTGAACCTTCCTAATTTTCTCTTCCTGCACCAGAGCAAGAGTCTGTCAATGACCTGTGCTAATATACCTTACTCTTTTAAAAAAATCTAAAAAGCATTTTCATCACTAGCATATCCCAGAAAAGAAAACTGTTCAGGAATACAATTAGAGTCCACGTCAACACATATTTGAATAACAGTAGATGAATAGCATTGGTAGAGATTTGCATTTAGAGTCCCTAATTTGAAAAATGATCTGCAGAAATATGTAGGCTTCATAGCGTCATGACTACGGCAGCATGATCATAAATTGTTGTAACAAACACTCACAGTAAAATTACCTTGTAATAGTACAGTCAAATGTAGCACATAAATAACTTTTTGTACTACTCATCCGTAGTCATTCACTGATCATCATCTGCCCCACACAAATGCACTGAACTGTACTCTCCAATTTCTCCACATTCTCTTCTCCCCACCTCTGAAGAGAATTATTTGGGTTCTACTTATTTAATACTCATAGAGGTGCAACATAAGCTGGGAAAGCCAGTGATTCAGCATCTCCAATAACTGCCACTTAAGCCTGAACAAAAAACTTTGCCTGCATTCATCTACCCATCCTGGGCAGTTCTGAGTACAGGTTAACTTCTACCTTTGCAAATAAGATGCTTCCTAGTTCCTTCAACAGGTTTCCACAGGCAAGCTTATAACTGCCTTTAGCAGGTTTAAGGCCATGCTTTTTTGAGATTAATCACAGGCTGAAATCTCACAAAGAAACTTTAAAGGTTCTAAAGAGGAGAGGGAGAGAGAATCAAGATCTCCAACAGATGAGAAAAAATTCTCCCAGACTATCATAGCTAATAGCTAGTTTAGTACAATTAAAAAGACAAAGGCTCTGAAAAGTTTGGACCCTCTTCGCCTATAGTCTGTTTTTTGAACTTTTAAATACATCTTCAAAGAATCTACTATCCCTAAAAAGACTATCTGCTTCTGCCTTGGATCATAACTTTTCTAGCTGACAGTTTAAGATGGAGCAGAAGTACCTTTCAAAAAACTTACGAAAACAGAATCTTGAGATTTGTTTCACTTTTGGAGGTTAAGGAATTATACACTTTTGTTGTTTGCAGCTATGTGCAAACACACAGAAAGCAGTATCTACAGATGATTCAATTAAGAGATATCAGTTATCAATATCTGTTATTTAAAGAAAATCAGCTTTTGGAGATGTCAGTACCAATTATTGGGGCGGGGCACGGATGGAGTCTATAAATTAATCTATCAGTTAAAAAAGAAAAAGGCGTTGTGAAAAAGTAAGCATAAATAACTCCAGATCCTGTGGCCAGAACTAAAGCAATTTTTACATCAACACGCCTTCAAGTTTAAATTATTTCAGTCCAACCATTGGTGACTCAACAAATTTATTAATAAAACTGAGTGGAACATTTGGTACTATGGATTATTTCCATAGTACAAAAATCTGCATTGCATTATTTGTGCATCTGTCTCGCATGGAATACCTTAAGAGAATTATTTTAAGAACTCCCAGTTTTGCACACTGGAGATTCCAGCATTTGTTTGTATCTGACCACTGAAGACATTCCTACCTTTGTGAGATCCTTATAAAGTTCTGGATATAGCAATGCCATTTCTGGCTTCACATCCTGATCCAATACTAGAGAGAAGACTGGAAACATAGTATATATGGTTGCATACCTAGGTGAAAGGAAAGGACATAAATTGACACTTTTGTATGATACGATTTTAAATTGATCTACTGAGTTCAATTATTCGTTTTATGTAACTGGAATTAAACTGGTTCTTCTACCCAGTACTGAGGCAATTACCAATACAGCTTTACGCGTGCAACCTGCTCTTGTGCTTCCGAGAGCTGCCAGTCGTGAGAAGTTACAGAGCTTTTATACATTCAAAACCAGTAAATACATGTCTGTCTTCTATATATAGCACCCAAGCTTATCAGCTGTTACCATACCTCCTGTGCACTTGCACTTTGGACAACCAGTTCAAATACCTCACATTTAAATTCATCCACAGACGACAGCATGAAAACTGAATCAAAAACAAGTGCTATATTCTGGACATCAGAATGGTGGTATAGGTAGACGGATGAACAAAAATCCTAACAGCTCTGTAAGTGGCTTTGGATTTTAGTACACGCATGCCAGATGTATAGTTTAGTATGTACTTACCAGGAACTTAGCACAACTATTTACCAACATTTTGGAGAGGTCTACTGCTTTCCTCTGCAGAGTCTGGTGGAATCAGACCTTGATTTGACTATGATTTAAGTTGTAACTGTTTATGAGGAGTATAAAAAGAACTTCTTAGGACAGAAGGGGCAGAGAGGAGGACTAATATATGCATACGCCTCAGCTGTATGACTTGGGGAACCATTTTACTAAAGCAGCTTCTGCAACAAGGCCAGGGTGCTTCTAATCCTGCAAGCATTCACCTGAAGGGAGATCTATGTGGCAGACTTGGGTAGCGCACTCTCAGAGGAAATTTCACAGTCAGTAGCTTCAGCTCCATTTTTAACAGAAAAATCAGTGATTCTCACTGAGGCTTGCATGGCAAACTGTGTAACAGCTGAAACTGGTCTGGGAGATTTCCTCTATTGTTTTCACGCCACATGTGAAAAAGGTTATATGGCATCTTCTTCTAAGGCCATGCAGATCCCTCTCTTCAGAGAGCTGATAACGAGGTTTCCCCCACCTCATACAGTGCGCATTGAACCTAGTTTGACTTTTTTTTCTTCTTCCAGATTTTGGTAGCATACCAATGATAAATGTATGAAAAACGTAGCAGACACCAACTACATGATGTTATTTTACAAGTTAGTTTGCTGTATTTAGTACCAGGTATCGTAATTGTTCGTTACTTACCCTACCATTAGGAATCCTTGGTACAAGGGAACAGAGGCAAAATAGAAGACTGATGAAAATACAGCCTACAAAAAGCAGATAATTATATATATTTAATATAATTCTATATACAAAACATTACAATAAAGAAACAACTAAACAATAACAGTTGATTAAGATTTTGTGACATTTCAAAGATGGACATAGTGTTTTTAACTATTCAGAAAATGAATATTTAAATACCTGCATAGTTGAAATAATAAGGCCTCGGTGCATGACAAATTGACCAAGTGCTGCTGATCTTTTGTAACTGTTTCGACCGTGTACCATCAGCAGCCTACCTATGTGTTTAAACTGTGTGATAGAAAAGTCAGCTGCTAGGGAAGCTTGTTTTCCCTCCTAGAACAAAACACAAATATTCCAAATATAAAACCCAATGTAAAAGATGTGTTTCAAATTTCAAAATTCTAAGTGATAATTAATTTCAAAAGTCAAGTTTGCTTCTACTTCAGAAACCAATCCTGTAAAGAGACACAAAGGACAATTTTTTGAGCATATTCTAAGATAAACTGGCTGTAACAAGTAAGTTTAATCACCTATCCTCCTTCTTTCAGGTAAATGCTACGCAGAAATAACTGTACTGTTTCCTGCTTTTCTTGCTATTTGTGTTTAAAAAGATAAAGCAGAGGACACAGAGGCAAAGAAAATATTAGTTCAAAGACCAAGCATTTTTATCATCTTACAGCATACTATAATTAGAAATTATTAATTCGCTACGGTTTAAGAACAAACCTTCTAATCCCATGTTACGAAACTACTATGTAGTACATATTTGACAATGAAACTGTTAACATTACCTTGCCTTCAATTCCAATTCCACAGTCTGCTGCTTGGATCATGCTGACATCATTTCCTCCATCACCTGGAAAATGTCACTGCAATATTCAGCTCTTCAGAGGTTTTACTCTCCTGGTCTTACAATATTTTAGAAACCTCTTATATACCTTTACATTCTTACAATTAATCTATGGATTATGATTAATTACTTCATCAGTCGAGACCTTTTTCCTGTGGACTAAAGAGGATAACCACACCTTTCTCATGGAACAGCATTTTCTGCTACAGCTACATAGTACCTGGCTGTTGATAAAGTCTCTTTGGCTTCGTTTCAACTATTTCTCAATGCTGCCATCTACTGCTTAAGTTTATTACAGATTTTAGCTACTGCAAATGAAGATCATGTCAACAGTTACCTATTGCACACGTGCGTTTTCCAGTGTGGTGCTGTAACAGTTTCACAATATGAGCTTTTTGGGTGGGAGAACATCGGCAGCACACTACAGCAGGACACTGACAAGCCAACTCTACAAATTCATGCTCATAATACTTCAGACAAACCTAAGGAAAGAAAATACACTTGAATTTCCTTACTATTAAATAGCACTACATGTAGACCAATGCAAAATAGTATAAAGAATTCTTTTATGAAGTTTTGCTTGCACAACACCCTTTTGGGGGGGAAAAAAAGACACTTTCTCCTGACTGTGGCTTTAGTATTTTAAGCTGACGCTTCTCACCCACATAGAGAGCCAACATGCTTTGGCGTTAAGAGAAGAGCCAATACTAAAAGCACAGTGCATACAAATTCCATTCTGTTACCATACAGGAGATCAGAGAACCAACAACATTTGCACATCTAGAACATATATCCCATAATTAACACTCAGTGAAAAACAGAAGTATCTCTAAGGACAACTTAAAGTATGGGCAAATATCAGAAAAAAGTTTAAGAGCATGAAGACACTGACATTTTACTTTTTGAACATAAGTATATAGATAAATCTAATTTGACAGAAGCCAAGTTCTTACCTCAAGTGAGTCCCCAGATATCACCAAGGCACAGTCATGCTTCCTCCTAAAGGCATTTAGTTCTAAGTGAGCCTCTCCTCGAGTGGTAACCTTCAATAAAAAACACTCACTTAAAAGATTTTGTTATAACCTTAAAAAAAAAAAACTGATGAAATAAATCAGGTTTTGAGAACTTGAACCCATAAGGCCTTAGTTCTTCAACAAGTGTTTTATCCCAGTGCAAACCCAACACCCATGGGATGTGACCACAATCCTTGAATCTTATGGAGTGAAAAAGTAACCCTCAAACAAGGAAAATCTATGTAGTCAGCTTAAGTGGTTCCTCACCAAAGTAGACCAGGGCTAAAAATTTAATGAATTAATGACATTAAAATATCTTAAGTTCAAGTTGACCTGAGTCTTTCCATCTTGGCAGGGCTAGAGAAAAAACAGACAAAAAAACCGAGCAACCTCCCAGACTTTTATTTGTTAACCAGTAAAATATGTTCTTAGAATAATGCAAAATGTTAAAATAAATAGTTCCTTCAGTTTGGGTAAGTAGACACAGATTTCAAAAGGCACATAAAAATGCTCAGTAATGCTAACCCTTTTGGATCTTGCATGAGTATGCAAACAGGATCAAATGGCATAATACAAAAGAACTACATCATAGATTTTTTTTTATTTACATAATTATTGTTTCAGAAAGGCCCAGCTATCAAATGCAAAAAATGGTCAAAGGTTACCAAATAGATTTTTGAAGGTTTTGAGCTAGAACACAGAACATGAAAAATGTAAGTTATAACCATATTTTGAGGAGACTGTCAGTTTTGGGTTGTTGGGTTTTTTTCCACCAATAAAAGGTCAATGTATTTTAGAGCTATTATGCAAGACAACTTTCCAAGCACAGAATAAAATACAAACTCTGATTACACTTCTAATTTTGTCTCTGTCAGCACTTTGATTAAACGACTTTTAAGAAGTTTTGTCTTTGGTCCGCTACTACCCAGGATCAGATGTAGTCCAAAGACCTTTCTCCCTTCAGATGGGCTCTACTACGTATAAAATTTGAGTTACATTAAAAAGCACCTGCAAACAGAAAAAGCTATACACGTGCCTCAATTCAGAAATTTTTTTCCTTCTTTCCCACAATTAAACATGTAAAGAGAAAGCTCCTTGTCTGCCAACTGTTAGGAACCCTGGATTGAATTGGCCCATTATAATCCTTCTGCATTACAGAGATTAAGAGATGCCACTACTTGGGGGCACACTGATGAGCAGTTATTGCCCTCTCTGTTCTGCCTTTCACCTAACAGAGATTTTTTTTTTTTAATCTGTAAATAACTCTAGAACAATACATCAGTTAATTTCATCACAAAATGAAGAAGCTGAGACTTCTAGGAATACAAAGGAAAAGCATACAAAACAAAAGGCATTTTTTTGGGAAGCCAAAGCAGTAAATAACTTTTTATTTACTGATTTATAACTAAAATAGAAGTGTCAGAGTGCTTGGTATGTTCTTATATTAATTCAGAAGTTACTTCTTTGCAACAAATACAGCCACAGAAATAATTCTGTATGAAGCCATTTTCTAACCAATTTAAAACTTTGGATACTCTAAGTTAACACAGTTTTCTGCTGATCTCTTATTACCAGTCGAGGTAATGAAAATAAAAATCTGACTCAACTAAATAGATTTTGTTCAGGAAGACTTAATTTGTGGTGTTACAACATGGAAAGGTCAACAAAAATTGATCTGAAGTTTTATCAGAAGCATTAATAATTTAATTGCAAATAGTAGTCTGCAGGGCCTAATTTGCCATTCTGATGCTTCAGAAGAAACTACATTTACATGTAAATTATATTCATATAATTATTTCTGTAGGTGCAAATGGTTGATTTAGAACAAACACAGACATATTATGTCTGATCACACAGCATCAAAGTCTGGAAAATCTATTTTTGTTTGGCTTCAGTAGAGTTGATGCTATGCAAATTAACAAAAATGTATACAAAAAGATATTCAGTTTACCTTTCTAACAATTATTTTAAACAGTCTGTTAATAAAATGCAAATATGTATTATGATATACAAAAATATTCAAATGTCTTCATACTGATTTGAACTATGTCTATACAGGGAATGTTGGCATCACAGTTTAATTCAGGATTAATTCTGCTTGACTCTAAAGAGTTCTATTAATAAAAATGCTACAACAAGCAAGGACCACATTCAGATAGCCTAAATTCCTGGACACACTTTCCTACTGGCTCAACGCCTCACATAGACCCCTCTCCATCATTATTCAGAGGTACCTTACTGTGTCCTATGTATAAGTGAAGATGTAAAATGCATGTTGAATCTGGGTCACCCAAACATGCCTACAAACATTTCTGTAGTATATCATCAAATCTATAAACAAGCACCCTTAAGCAGAAGCAATGCTTTGTAATTCTGCATCCCTGAATAACAACCTAAGTACTACTCTCTTGACCATTATTCTGACATTCTGTACAATAACCCATCAATTTTCAACAAGCAGCCAACTAGTAATCAAATAAAACAACATTGTTGTTAGCTGTCCTTTAATGAACCAACAAAAAAGTTGAAACTATACTTACAGGTCTGAAAATGTGAATATCTTGAGTCCTAGACACTAAATGAGAACTTTTTGCAATGCAAGTTGCTGTCTCCAGTTTATCTCCTGTTAACATCCATATCTGCAAAATAACGTAAAAGTTTACTCCATTGGACATTAATGCGTCTGTTCTCCAAATCTAAATGATATCTCTCTCCAACCTTTTTCTGGTACCTTTTGGGACTGAATTACCACAGAAAATATACTGATATGTGCACTGTTAACTAAAATTAATAGGCAGATTTTACTGCGATAACACACAAAGCAGAAAAGAACTGTCTTCACTTCAGGCAGCTTCATTCTCCTTCCCTCCTCACAATGGCCAATGTCTCAATTTACATGAAGACAAGATGAAACTCTGGAGAAACCCACTGGCATACCTGAACAGCAGGTAAAGCATCAAAGCCTTTCCCTATGTCCCTGATACTATACCTTGAGAAAAAGAGTGAGGATGCAGACAACTACAAAAGAGATAACATTTGTCACAACAGTCTGTGACTCTAGTGAGAATCTATCAGAAAGCAGCAGCCAAGCAATGAGACAGCACATCCTGGAGGAAGAGCTAAAGTCCCAACGCTCCAAAGAGGTCCTGTCCACTGACCATGCAGAACTGAGATGAAAGCATTAAAGTTTAAGGAATAAGGCTGAGGATCCATCTGTTAAAGTGAGACAGCTCTCTCTCCCTCAGCCCCTTAACACCAAGAAAGTTGAAGGACAGCTGGATGAAAAACCATTAGCCCTATCCCAAACTGAACAGACCACACAGGAAGAATGACTTAAGCTGCAGGAGTTACTACTGGATAGTTACTAAGGTAACAGTTGCAATTTTATTAAACTGTAAGCCTCTATCTCCCTCTTTTCCTGCACATCTCAGGTAACATCCTTTTAATTAGTGTCCAGATGGGTCAATGAATGGACAAGAGACTCGTGTTTTCTCATCAGTAACCAAATAATCGATAATTTTATGACCTATCTACAGCTACTATTGTGTTTCCAGCCAAGGCTGTTCCCTCAACCAACTTTCACATCCCTGACCAATTCCTTCTTGTTTGTTAGTAGCACCTCTCCTTGTTGACTCCTCAATCACCTGTGTCAGGAAATTATTGTCATTGCACTTCAAAATTCTCCTGGTTTGCTTGTGCCCCCCTGTGTTGCCCTTCCAGCAGATACTGGGGTGCTTAACATCCAGCACAAGGTCCAGCACAAGAACCAGCACGTGCAAATATGAAGCTTCTTCCAGTTGTTTGGAGAAGGACTCTTGTACTTCTTCTTGATCAGGCAGTCTGTAGCAGACACTCCCCATAATGTTGTCCACTAATGTCTGCCCACTAATTCTAACCCATAAATTCTCAACTGGCTCATCATTTGTCCCAAGGCAGAGCTTCATGCATTCCCACTCATCTCACAAAAAGGGAGATTCCCCACGCTTGCTGCAAAGCAAAATAACTTACCCTCCTTCTGAGGCTAAAAAAATTGTATCTGATTCCGTTTAACCAATGCAAAGGCAACACACCTTTTCTGTGCAGAGTTTGACACTGCTTCAAGCAAAATGTATATAATCATGCCCACTCCCCTCAGATACTGTTCATATCTTTACTTCAAACCCTCTCTCAAATAAATGTGCATTTGACAGCTGTCTAGCATAGCCTGCCTATGAACAAAACACAGCACAAACTCTTGTGCAAAGCTTTTCACACTGTCCCTTTAATGCAAGTTGGACAAACTCTGCAAGGGCAGTTCTGAATTCTAGTTCAAACAATGCACCTTTTGATCTTTGCTGAGGCTTCTTTTGAGTGCCAACCCTGAAAACATTGTTATCATACGAATCTTGTGCCAATCTCATCTAGTGTCAGCTAGGACAGTTTACTGTAGACAGTCAGGGGATAAATGACTGGGAGTCACATACATTTATCCATTGGTAATTTCCCTACAGACGTAAGCTTGAGATCAATGAAACCTGTAGTGGACAAAGGAACTTCGTGCACAACGTCTTGTGTGTTTCTGCTAGTTCATGCCCAGAACGTGCTTAGGACTTGGCATATTTCTTATGTAGAATGAACCTGAATAGAGACAAATATAATTCATATCTTGTTAAAAAAAGTTAACAAATGATAACCTGTTGTGTCAGCAGTATATGTTTAGTACCTTTATTCCAGCATTTCTTAGCATCTCTAGAGTTGGTCTAACATCTGCTTGCAGCTGATCTTCTACTCCAGTGAGACACAGCAATTCCATTTCTCGCTCCAAACTCTCTACAACAGCGGCAACCTTCAGGTTTCTATCATGTATGCTTAACTTTGCTTGGTTATATCGACTCTGTTTGCACAAACACAAAACCCCTTAGAGTTTGCTATGACTCATGAACTATACATTCAGTCTACCAATCAGCTATAATATGGATTCACTAGGCTAAACGTTTGTCTTTAAATGTCTTTAACGAAGAATAAGATTAAAAGAGCAAATTTTACTTTACACCCAATGTTATGTTTTTTTCTGACAAATCACCGCAAGAGAATGCCTTCTGAAGAACTATTAAGAATCAGGCATCACAGCATCTAAGCAGGAACTGCTCTTATTTTTGAGGACAAGTAGATTTTTTAGGTCATGTTGAGGCTACAGAATTAACATTATACTAGCTTCTAGGAAAACACTGTCCAGTCACATAATAAAGCAAAACAGTATCCTATGTATGACTGCAGAACAATCACTAATGAATGACAAAATATCTAATAGATTGTGTGCCATATTGACATTTTAAATATTAATAATCTTTTTTGCCACCTTAATAGAACAAAAAAGAGAAATGTTCCCCTTGAAGTAACTAAACATGGTGAAGCACAAGATCCCTCTGTCTCCTCATACCTCAAAATCTTGATACTGTTCTTCAGTCAGTGATTTTTTGGCAACAACCAGCGTACGCAGTCCTTCTCGTGCCATATTACCACACTAAATGGACCAAACCACAGAATAATTATGCAAATATTCAACCATATGTACACGTTTTATACTATATGCTAGCAGGGGATATTGGTGTTTCTTTAGACTCTTTTTTTGGAGAAACCACAAGCAGAATAAAAAGCAATTATACTTCAGGTCCCCCAAATAAAGTGGTATGCTATTGGTAAGCCAGCTACCTCTCCTAGCTTAAAGAAACCTCTTTTAGGTTGAAGCTCTAAAATAAATTAAAACTATTTTTGAGGCACATAACAAGAGCTGTATCTTCTTTTTCCACTAAACATACCTCTCATCAGAAAAATATCTGGACATTAAAAATAGCCATGGAATAGCATGTCTTAATGAAAAACAAGGCTGTCCAGTGCAAAACACTTATTGATTTGACCTCATAAAGCTAAATAAATTAAACAAGTATTTTACAATTAATTGTGCATCATTATCGCCAAAAGTAATTTTTATGACATTTTGCTAGGTCTTGAGGGAGTTTAATTTATTCATGTCCCCGAATAAATCAAACTGCCCTGCAGCAGATATTGATTCATATTGCCAATACCATTATGAACATACATGGTGTAATCATTGTATTAACATATTGTCTGTATGTAGGGTCAAAATAAGATGATTGCCGGTACTTACTAGAGCCACACAGTGAAAAGTATTAATCAGTTTTGAAATTCAGTCACTAAGTATTTTATATTAAGTTCAATAACTGTGGCAAAAACCTATTTCAATTTGACTGCAACCCTTACTAAACTTCCTAATTCATAATCATACCTCACAGTAGAATTTGATATAAGAAGGGCATTTCAGGATAAATAGGCTTATAGCAGAATACTTCTCAGAAGTAATGAGGTTTTATGTGAAAGGTCAGTCAATGAAAAACAAATTTCCTTGTTTTAAGTAGGAACGTGTTCTACTGTGACTATCAGCTTTGCTTTTCCTGTGGGTTACTCAAGAATTGGAAATAATTCTAACCCCTTAAAATCCATTCAGGACATACGTAACTGGACTTCAAAACCTGTTACTGCACTGGCTCAGGTTGTCCTTTGAATCTATTCCAACAATACCCAATATTTTGACTTTATATTTTTAGTTTTTACAAAACATTATTTTTTACAAATTTTTATTTTGTTTCTTACCTCTTCTTCTAACCAATCATTGTATTGTACAATAGTGGACATTGCAACATCTGCACCCTTCATGTAAAATGTAATTTCTCCTGAAGATTCATCCTAAAATTTTACAAAAGAAATAAAGGGAAAAAAATCCCCCTGTTTATACAGTCAAAACACTACCTACCAGTAACCTAACTGTCTTTTGAAGTAATCAATGTATTATCTTTTATAAACAATGAAGTACCTTGCCAAGAGCTGGGTAAATTTTATTACTTCATTTTACTACTTCCATCGAGGTACATATTTTCATATGTACCTACTTTCTCATATAAGAGGATCAGTTCTAACTGAAGTCAATGTGAGTAACAGATTCCCAGCATCCCTAAACTGCCCGTCTAGATTTTAAAATATGCCCCCTCTAACTACTATTTTGTTTCTTTGGTGGCATTTCATTTCTTTATGGCACAACAGAAAGTTTGCTCTGTATCTTTGAAATACCTAAGTAATTAGAAATTTACAAATAACCTAATGTAAATGCTTGCTAAAGCCATTTTAATGATGAAACATTCATCGCATATTCAGAGAATTCACACGCAGGCAAATATAATCCAAATCAGGAGTTTCTGAGGTATGGTCTGTCGCAGAAGGAAGAAATTAGCCTGATCTGCAAGCTTCTTAGAGTATCTCTGAACATATCACTGTAAAACAGGCTCTTAGGGCAAGCCTCACCTAATGAAACACAGACTTGCCAAGGTCTCTCCAGACCTGAGCATGCACATATTCTGCCTGCAGTATCCTTGCCTAAGGTTGATGGCATGCCTGTCTTGTCATCATGGACAAATAAAAAAAAAAAAAAAAAAATCGCATGAGTTTGACACCTATTTAACCAGGACTTGGTACTGATCTAACCATTTAACAATGTCTGAAGCTCTTCTGCCACAGCGTCTGACTTTAGGCAGGGAGAAGGTAGAAATATGAAGTGCGAATTGCTTAACATTTGCAGGGGTTTAACCTTCCTTTTAGCATGGTGTTATGGCTTCCCTTCATCTGAGGTTTTAATGATCATTACTATGCGCCCAACTGGGCATCTAGAAGACAACTAAGCACATATGTCATAAATCTTAGCCCTTGTGCGTTGTGCTGTATATGCACGCCAGTTCAGATAGCTACACTGGGTCTGTAAAAGCAGCAGCACTAGTAGTATAGGAAGATGCTAACTACTATTATAAGAAACTTCAGCCATGAAGAAGCAATGTATTTTGTATGAATAAACAAATGGAAAATTAAAAACAAAAACAAATGCAGCATCAGAGGCTAACTGTGAAGTAGGAAAATTAACATGTTCCCATGTAAAAGAAGAGTTCATGCTTTACAAAGCTCTCTGCAACATCAGGTTTGCCTGATTTTTCTACCATTGCTTGCTTAGTATTTCATGTGTACCTGTGTCAAAGGTATATTTTCCATTTGAAAATCTTGTGAAATGCATTCCATGAAGGATTAAGCTTCTACTGAATTTTATAACAATAAAAACTCAGTAAAAATATTTTTTGAGAAATAAGAACCAACACCCAGAACACCCCCAAAATTACCCTAACTATGATCCCCATGCGCTTGCTCTCAGAAGTGAAGGGGAAGATCTGCAGAATATAGTACGTCAGAATGTGTCCACCAGGGGTCTTCAGCTGCATTGAGGTCAAATCCCTGCTAACCAGAGTAAGACCAACACTCTCTGTCCACTGCACCAGAGCTACCTAAAGAAAACAAAAAAAAAAGGGAAGAAGAGACATATGTTTAAGTGTGAAAGGTCTGTTATACTGTTATATAGATTAGGCTAAAGCCAAAAAACTATTGCTGAACTTATTCCTGCAAATGAGGTATTTAGAATATATTGTTCAGAAATAACAATTCTAATTAAGAAAACAGAGATATACTCAACAATACTTAAAGGACATCCAATAGAAATTATGCAAAACCAGAACACAACTTCTGTACCAATGACACTGCTATGTAAGAAAAAAAATTTGGGAGTTATTTCCATATAAAACATTCTATTTGATCTACAATTACCTGCAATTTGAGACACTGTAATATGTAGTAAATAGATAAGCAAAGGATCTTGTTTTAGCTTACTTTGTTCACTTACATCATTTTATTGCTTTGCTTCAACAATAATATAATTGAGTTCTTATCATATCAAATGAGATGGAAACCAGGGTTGCAATACTGCATCCCACAAACATGCTTGTGAAAGTCCCTTTCACAAACCCAGAAATGCTGCATTATACAATTATCACTATTAGCTACTGCTACATGGCATCTTAAATGCAGGCATTAGAGATCTGCTTTTTTAAAAAAAAATTTGCTGCTTTAAAGTGCATGACATCTAGCTTCTACTTTCTTCTATGTTATGCTTTCTATCAACACCACCGTGTGGTTTATTCCTTCAAAAAATTAATACTTTTTATTTTTCCAAATGCTAATCATTATTGGAAACTAGATTTTTAAATGACTAGAGGGGTAATTATAATGAAGTTCATATTATTTTTATGGAACCTGCCTCTGCTGTTAGTCTCAGGTAAGACGAAAAAAATAAAAATCAAGCAGTCTGATAAAAGGCATGCAAGTAGTAAAATCCCTAGATAAGACATGATGACTAATGCTCATTAAGAATTTCACCCAAAGCAAGTAAATCACCATAGCTTCTATGAAAATTTAAAACTGGGGAAAAAAAATTGTGTGTAAACCCCTAAGAAACCCTACCTAGTAGTGCCATTTGTGTAGGCATCACTAAATAAAAATACAGCAAGATGCAGTTACAGAAAAGAAAAGAACACACTTTGAAAAGCACCATTTTAAAATCTCAAAAATCACAGGAAGTCTTTTTAGAGATTTTTCTTCTTCAATAGAAGTACCATATAAGCTGTAAATGATCCAGTACTCCCAAGGTTAATTTTCAATTTTCACAGTGAAAGGTTACTATTACATTCTGACCTGTAAATTGCATCTCTCTACTAATACCCTATCATCTCATTTGTGTCCCTTTGCAGCTAGGACTTAAGTGTTCTATATTTGGTGACTCACATCTGTTTATTATTTCGTTTATGCTTGGCTTCACTTACCATTTGAATTAGCATATTGCAGCACAGTCATTTTGGATTCTTATACCTGGCCTACACAAAACTGCATATTTATTATTTTTTTTTTCTTTTAAATTGAGCAGTGCCAATACCATAGCAGAAATAGTCAATAAGGCTCAAGAGTCAAATAGATGCCTAAAAGGCAACTAAACAAACTTGAGAGCAAGGCATTAAGTTTGACTCCCGTTATTCAGAATGAATCAGAGCACCCAGACCTTACCAGCTTCCAGAACACAACCAGACCTTACCATTAAATATCTGAAGCTTTTAGAATAAAGAAATTAAAAAAAAAAGTACTTCACAAATGTAATGAAAATCTAAATTATTAATCTTAAATAAATATATACTGAATGGCTGTCTAAACAGAGTTCAGAAAAAGGATTCTTAGGTTAAGTCTCTCTTCTTGAGGTTTCCCCTCCACAAGTATATTCTCTTCCCTTCAATATGTTTCTGAAACCTTACATTAAAATGGTCTTGCAGTCTAGCGTGCATACATCAAGAACCCCTAGAATGCCAGATAAACGCAGCAGCTGTGGCTTCTACAGAGCTTGACATATTGGATGGAGTCAGACAAAGCAAAGCTTGGACAAACACAAAAGTCTTTGCTGGTCATGCTACCATTTTGCTATAAAAAAATCCACTCTAATTATAATTATTTATTTGCAGATAACCATTAATTTCCTAACACACACAGAGGAAACGTATCAAGTTTCCCGAATCCAGGTTAGGGACTTAAATTTGAGTATTTTGTGGCTCTTGCCTGGCTTATCACCAATCTTCCCTTCTATGCAAACTGCCTGGGAGACAGGATTACACTGGCAGATCCAGGGTCCTCCCACTGATGAGACACAGGTGTGCACCTGAACACACTAACTGTGTAGCATTCTCACAATAGGTAATGTAAGTGCAGTCTAACAGAGCTTCTGTGGTGTCTTCCTCCTCAGTAGCAATCCAAAAGTAAAGACAGCTATCCACCTCTTGCGTGACAAGGTCAAAGCAGCAACTTCCAAATTAGGAATGAAGGTATCAAATATTTGCATTATGAAATGGAAAGGCAACAGATCTGACAAAAGCTACGGAGAAACACCTCTTGTTTAGTGTTTCTCACCCAAAATCTTTCAGATGTTTCTATTTATCACATGCCCACTGTTGAGCTCTGGTTTCCCATCAGCAGTGTCTCTCCACTACAGGCCACCCGATCCTCAGAGCTTCTATTGTTCACAGCCCCAAATATCAAACTCTTCAATTACCACAGCACAGATTTCCATTTAAAGTCAAATTCAGAGACTTCATAAGGGAACTGTCTCAACTCGAGCAGTAACTGCATGACCCGCAACGTAACCTACAGCAGTACCAGCTCAGGAGGTAGAAGTAGCTTCTCCGAGCAGGAAAGCGTGTCTAGCTCAGTTGCCTGAGGAACATGTGCGTCTCGAGAGGGGCACAAAGAAGAAAAAGTTCAGAAGCACTGTTGTTACAGACCATGGCAGCCCTGCATACTAATTCCATGTTTTGGGGAAATAATCACCCCATTTCTTTAGAAATGTTCATCTATGGAACTAAATCAAAACAAGCAGCTTACAAATATCTTAGGCAGTTTCTAGAAGTTCCAAAAAGTACACAAGGTTGTTAAGTGACAATGATGCAGTTACCTATTTTATCAGTCACAAAACCTAAGCCCACTAGAGTAAGGAAAATTAATAAGTTAAGGACTTCATAAATCCCACATCAGGTACAGAAAAAAAAACCCAAAACCATTATTCCCATTGTGGATTCAGAAATGCATATTTAATTAGAACATCAGACTGATTTTAACATAAAATAAATACTAATCAACAATTTTTAAAAACTTTAGAAAACATGTAAATTGATAGGCCACAAAAAGCTCTATATATTTAATTTTGTCATAGATCAATTACATTCTAAATGATATTTTTCAACTATGCTGCCAACATTATTTTTTTTTAAAGGAAAAAAATCTCTTCTCCAATAAGTTCTATTAGTCTATGACTCCCATTTAATAAACCCAATGAAACTAATTATGCGGCAGAAAGTGCTAAAAATACCTAAGCACACAAGTCAATAGTCAAAATTAAGGTCGACATGTAAGATGAAACAGATTGTCCATATAAAGCATTTAAAGGAACAGCCATATCTTTATTTACTTTCAACTCTGAGGATGAAAGAGTTAAGTACCTCCCTGCCCTATCAAGTAACAGGAGTTTGCATCTCTCTGGAGTGGTGTTAGATGGCTTTAGGCCATTCAGTCAGTACTACAGGACTGTTCCTTACATAGCCCAACTCAAAGCCAATATCTGGATTCTCTTGACTTTTCCCTGTGAGAGTGAACAACTTACACACGGAAGGGCACTCTCATTTTCTCTCAGATTAACATCTTCCTTCGCTTCCTCTGGACCAACAGGAAATATCACTTATCACCCAGCTGTCTTACTAATTTTCAGTCTGTGGAATTGCCAACACCGAGTCCCTTTGCTCTGTGGAAAATATAACTACCTCTCACTTGTCATCTTGGGAGCATTATGGCATGAAGAAGTCCCGGTTAAAGAAAACCTGATGTGGTCACTTGAAAAAATGAAACTCGCCTTGCCTTTGGACACTGGGGATTATAAATCCACAAAGTGAGCTATTTGAAGCACCCTGCCGAATCCTCAAGACCTTCAGTTACTGGATTAATCCTGAAAGGCTATTACTGCTTGGCAGAAGACCAAAAAAATGCCCTAAGGCTGTTCTTGCTTGCTTTAGATACTACATCAATCAGGACTGGAACATACAAACCATCATACTACTACTGCTCTGTTTGAATTCTGGGCTATTTGGAACTTAGCTGGTCTTAAGAACCTAATCCACTAATTTTGGTTTTTATGATAGAATATTTTGAGAGAGAAAGCAGAAGTGAAAAAAAGAAACAACAATGCACCACACTCTTAGCTTGGGTAAATTGAAACAGAGATTTGATACTTACTTGACTCAAACATAGCCTTTTATCAACCAAGACAGAATAGCAATATATTTCTACGAAAAAATATTCAAAACCCTATTTAGACTGAAACTGTCAAGGCCCTGAGTGCATCCTCCTTCCCAGGAGTTTGACCAGCTGCGTTCAAGGCCAGGTCACTGTTAAAAGCTGCGATGAAGAAACAGCTTGAAGAAACCTCCATGGAGGCTGCCCTCCCCCTTTACCTTGGCTCTCACGCTTGGTCCTGTGAGCTGCACTGCAGTCAGGTTGCAGCTATGCCCACGCTTGGCCACGTACCCCACTGACCTGGCCCTGACAGGCAGACACGACTTCCTGGCTTTGGATCTGCCTCACTGCCATGAGCTTTCCTTGCAATCACCAGACTGTGGCTAATGCTGGTTGTTGTCTCAAGACCTGATCCTGACTTCATGAATTGACTTCCTGGCTTGAATTCAGACATGCCTCATCACCACAGACCTGTACAACAATCTATACTCTTGACTGTCTCTGGTTTCCATCGTGGAACATGCTCCTTTCACCTTGCTTGGATATTGTGGGGCTGTACACCTCATCACTGAGGCCACTGCCTCTAGCAGCCTGGCTATGCTTAGCTCCTGGCTTCCCTTTCCTTGCGGGCCAGCCTGCCATTGCTGCTCCCTAGCAGAAACATCTAACTAGTCAATATTTACAAAATGTTGCTCCAAACAGTTTATGACCAACTAATTGTCACTTTCAACACACAATGTTCCCTTTTGAGCTAACATCAGTTTAAGAAAAAGATCCACTGCCTCGCAGCTGGTGTTGGTCACCCCATCCAGCAGTTTGGGAGTTCCTCCACATTTGTGCTGACAGCTTTTCTGGAGCCATGCTATGAACCTGACCACTTAAACTGGAAAACGACCCGTATAAATAAAGGCTTTCAAGCTTTTGGCATCTCTGAGGGAGCAATCTGTAGGCCAAGAAGGAAGGACTAGTGATGGAAATTTTGTAAGCTAGTTTTGCTGCTTAGAAGAACTCTCATATAACCAAACTGCATTTAGTTCAGAGTGTTTAAGAGCATCTTCACTTCAGACAATAGCATCTACTTTCAAAATCAGATTGCCATGTAAGCCATACAGAGGTTACATGTGCAGTAGTTTGAAGTTAAGGCTATTGGTTTGGAAACAGGGAAGAAGCGGTGAGATTTCTTTTTCCCACTGCCTGAGTGTTCCCAACGGCTTCTGTTTGGATTGTTCAACAACAGCTCACATGTTTCCAATCAGCACTCGTTTGTTTATGTTTATAAACAATGATTTGATAACTAACATTTGCAGTCCATCGCTTCTCATCAAGAAACTTCATGATTAAAATAAAATTATTAACTTAAAAATACAGCTTGATCATGTGAAAAAACTGCTGATCAATATTCAAGACAAGCTATGGAGTAGTTATTCTTTGTGGGTCTCGAAGGTCATGAAAGTGATGGTTTTATGCTACTGAGTGATTTGCTTTTCACAATACATTGACAAAACAACACAATTAGTCTTGCTTCAATAAGCACACACAATAAAATGAATTAAACAATACAACATGTCTCATACATTACAGCTTCACTTTTGTAAACACAAAAGCTGCTTCACTAAGGGCATATCATTTCCCTGTCTGTTTTTAAATGATTGGCTTTGTATCCTTGTAATTAATTTTAGCAACTCTGTTGTCTCTGGGCAGAAACGTTGGAATTAAATAACTGACCACACTTTAAGGTAGTATTTAAATATTCAAAATCCTGGAATTAGAAATGCTTGCGAATATAACGGTGCAGGACAAAGCATAACCAATAAATAGCTGGTTTATGAGACTAAGCAGTCATTAAAAATCGTGACTGATCAATCTTTTCTGACCAAGGGGAGCAAAGGTCTTCAAAGGCCCCTGTTCATAGCATGCCCCTGAAATGCTTGGGTCTGTGACCTTTGAACTCCATTGCTTTACCTACTTAGCTTATATCCTTTTATGATTGTTCATTACATTAAGGTAGCTGGCTTTCTACAGATGAGCTGAACCCATACCTATGATGGTCAAGAAGGGGCTGTTTTCATTTTTTTCAGTGAGTTCTCAGTGAGTGTTTATTGTTTGCTATGCTACAGCTGTAGAGGACAAGTGACAGACAAATGAAACTTTCCACTCTTTCAGAGAAAATGAAATATTGATCACTTATCATAAGAAACAAAGAGCCTGGCATAAGTAGAGTTCACATTATGAATACAAAATCAGTTACTTATCTCAGGTTACTCTAACAATAGATAAAGACATCTTTTATGATGAATGTACCTACTTCTAAATGTGCATACTTTGTTATGGTTATATTTTATCTGTATATGGATGCTCACATACACACAGATGTGAACAATTTCAAATGAATTCCTCGAGCCAATTCATTAAGGGTACCGTGTGTCAGTGTATCACTAAACTGCTTCTTATACTTTCCTACATGGAAGAATAGTTTATACTTACACATCGTTCTCTGCTCTTTATATGCTGTGGTGCTATCACGCAATATTATATAATGCAACAGACAACTGTGCAAATAATGTCTTCTTTCAAAAGACTGCAATCAAGCCAGAACCATAAACAAAATCTAAGAGAACAGAGTTGTAATGTTGAGAAAGTACAATGCATAAAACTGGTTAAGTCTATTAAATGATAATGTTGCTTATTAACCAAATATGTTGTGATAGGTCAGTGCCGAGGTTAAACAGAAAACATCAATTGAACCATTTCCCTAAATAAAGCTCCAGGGTGCAATATTCAAAGCACTTTATTCAATAAAAAATGCTTTTAAAATGGTACTTTGGTGATTGGGAAACATTGGCATCATCCGTCAACCTAACTGCAGGAAAGTTCAATAAGCTAAATAATGAACCATTTACATTATTTTCCTTAGGCTCCAGTGATTTGCAAACATTGCATCAATAGAACTCTTTAAAAAATTATGATAAAGACCTGCTAGTCTTTCAACTCTTAGGCTTTTTGCTGTCATGCTGCAATTTTTATGCTGTTTACATGTGTTTTGTAGCTTCATCTTTTTATAAGACTCCATTCAGCATCAATTTCTCATTATATTAAAGCATATTTGTTCAATATAATTTTACTAGTGTTTTAAGCATTACCTTTGAAATAATTTAATGTTTTCTGTTCTAAAATTCAAGTTTTTCATTTCACTGTCATATAGTTTGAATACATGAGTTGAGATGATTAACAAGAATACCTGTGATTTCTCTTCCTTGAAACACTAACAGTTTCTTTGTTCCTGATTTCCACTTCCCTTTCCACCCTGAGTCCCCGATCTGTCGTATTAGCACTTTATCAACTTTCCTTTCCTCTTTCCCGGTTCAAATTCCCTACTGTCTTCGCGGGGCACCACTTGCGTAATCTCAAGTCTTACAGACTTTTCCTTTAGCAAATGCGGGAGGAGAATTGCTCTTTTTGGTAGTATTTTCAAGTTCCAAACAACTGAATGAATATACAAAAGCCCACAGAGAGACAAGAGGAAATGGGAGAAAAAACTCACATAGTGTCTCTCAATTGCACGCCTCTTCACCTCATTTAGTAATACCTTTGGCTGCTAAAGCAGAATGTTTACTTAATCCATATCTGTCATCATAGGTAGATACTTGGTTTTGCAGTCTTTCATTATATTTAGTAATACCTCACAGGCTTATTACACTGATCTATTTAGTGAATGTGAATATACACGCATACGAAAATTTGCACATGTGCACAATACAAGTCAAACATTATACAACTACACTAACAACCTATATTTAGAGTGTATCCCTGGCACAAACAAATGCATTCTCTATGCATAATGCAGATCAACCCACACTATTAACACCACGTATAGTATCATGGATTATTTATTTTAGCCAGAGAGCAGCATCTCAAGTCCTGCCTAGAATTTATTTTTAAAAATGTTCTAACTGCCACGTTTTAATCACTGAGAACCAGGCGCTTCTTTATATTCTACAATCCTTTAACAGTATGAACTCTGTTTATAGCATCTGAAATGCATGCAACGCCTGTTAGTTCAGTACTACATGAAGTCAGACTTAAATTTATTTCTTGCATTCCTAAAAATACTTGTTACAGACTTGTTACTTCTAGCAATTACAGCTTGCAGTTCGAATTGCTGAAGTTTTGTTAGTATTACATACGGTGATATATTAGACATGTAAACCAAACATATACCAAGAATAATAGGCTATGCTGTGGCAAGATGAGGTTTGTGCAAGAAATATTATCTTCCATCAGATCAACTCGTATAGTCAGAAAAATATACCGGCTTTCAGATACACACTTCCCTTCTTCACATCTTACAACAACCTTGTTTTGATCATCACTAAGCTACTGTGGCTACACCACCAATAGTACATCCAAGCTTCAGACACTGCCAGAATTTCTTTACAATAAAGATGTCCCTCAACCTGCTCACTTTGAGGCAAACCAACCTCAAAATACTCTATTTCTCTATCATACCGTATCAAGTACATACATGTTTTCATAAAGTGGATGGGCTGTAATTATTTTTTATGCTTACTTTGCAGTATCTTGAAACATGAGCTTTGCCTCTCTTCTAATATCTTTTTAGATTGAATTTTAGGCAATCAATTTAGGCCCCAAAACAGGTTTATTCAAAACAGTAAATCAACTACCCTGAATGCAGTGGGATTTGTTTAAAATTCGGATTTCAATGGAAGTCAAATGCATGTTTTTATTGAAATGGGGTTTTAAATTTGTGCTACAATTGATGCAATTTTGACTGAATCCTGAACATTATGATGCTGCCTAGGATTTGACACTCAAAAGCTTTTCTACAGGAATACTTGAGGTTTGGGTTGCTTTTTTTACCTGTTAGGAATCTATACATTCCACTAACTGGTAGTGTCTCTAGCTAACGTACCTGGTTGTCCATCACTCAAAGCCGTTTCATATCCCCCTTTGTACATATATGCTATGATTCATACATGGATTAATGTTTTGAGAATATACCTAATAACTTTAATTGCAATACTCAAAACAGTGTTGATCCCAAAGCACTGATTTCACAGACCTTTTAGTTAAATAACTGAAAAAAACTTTTACGTAACAAAGAAACACCAGATCTTTCCTACAGCTGTAGAGGAAATAAAACCAGATTATGGCTAATTTTAAAGAAACCCCAGCCCCAAAACACTCTTATTTCACAGTTCTGCTCTTTTTAACTTAACTTATCCTGTTCTTTATGAGATATTAATTTTTTCACCCTTGCATACTAACCTCATCAGGGCTGGAAGCCTGGTAAGTGCGATTTTCATCGCTGAAGTCCTGATCCACCTCTGCATATTCTGTTTCTCCAGACACACCAGCCCGGGACTCGTATACTGGGGTGACATTGTGGCACAGTGCAATGGCCTTCACTGCTTCGTGTATCCGACTGCTGACACTCTTGCGGACTTTGGGTGCAGACGACTGAGGTTTCCTAGATGGTGTTGAACTGGTACTGTTTCCACTATTCTGGGAGTGCACCTTTAAGACCCAACGCAATGAACAGTAAAACAAAGTTCAATAATGGAAATAAAGCATGAATATTAATATATATATCCAATTGTTCCCTTTCAAAAGGTTGATAAATAACAAGCATAGTAACCACTTATTTATTTTATATAACCTGCTGTTAACTCATTCAGTTTGTGATTCATAAAAACCTTCATCTACTTTTCTGTAAAACCAATACGTAACTGGGTTCATCACCTTGCATTTGTAGTCAGATTTCAGTAACAGACCCTGAATTTTCAACTGCAGACAGTTGAAAAATGGGAAATGAAAACAAGTATGAAGTAAAAGGGGTGAACAGGCTGACTGGATTCTGCAGAAAACCCTGCTTCCTCACTTCAGAATTCAGCTTTTTCAGTGATATGTCACAACAGTCCTTTAACATCCTTTACATTCTATGAATTGTTCTTTAAAAAGTATTTAAGCCAGCAACCAACTGAATGAGTTCATAAACACCAAAACAAATTGCAATTGTTGTGCTGTTGTTCTTTAGTCTCTTTGTCACCCATGTACATTCAGAGATTGGAAACTCCAATGCCATTAAATTGGAAAAAAACTTTTAAATCTTCACCTAAATCTCTGTATTTTAAAGACCATCACATTGGTATGGAACAAAAGAACAAAAGCAACTATCATTGTTAAGTATAAACATTAGGAGTCATTAAAATACAAATATTGCTGATTTAATTTATAACCTACACAATTTCCATATTGTTTGTGAACTAATGCAGTTTGTATGATTTTGCTGCAGGCTGAAATTTGTTTGGCCTTACAAGAATGCAACAATCTAATAAAATAATGCAAAAATAATAGTTTGACACATTTTTGAAGATCACATTACTATTGCATAGCCACTAAACTAGCACTATTTTAAGCTATCCTTCAGAAATGCTCAAGTATGTGATTTAATTCATCTTTTAAGAGAAAGTACTATAAGTTTGTAATTAGTTGAGAAGAAGTGGGTTGGGGTTTTTTTGTTTTGGGTTTTTTGTTGTTGTGGGTTTTTTTCTGCCTTTTCTTTTTTTTTTTTTTTTTTAAGTAAGCATATTAAATATATCAGCAGTACTATCAAAGGCTCTTCTGTTCACTCCAGGGTAACTCCGAAAACCTCTTCAGAAACCACGCTTTTTTCCTCCTGACTGCAATCTGCTGAACCGTGAACATTCTGCCCATCAAATTACAGTGTTGTCTAATAAAGGGTTTAACTTTCTGCTCATCTGGCACTGCTTTTCAGCTACTGCTTTAAACCTCTGCATTTGCATTCTGCTAACGCTGATGCCATTACAGCCGCAAATAAATTAAGCTGATTTACTCCTTCTGAATTATGTTATGTTTATTGATGCTTGTATAATTTAATTTCACACAAATTCCATTAAAGATTATGCCCTCTATCACAAAATGCTTCCAGTGGGGAAATATAATCAGGTTATAATAGATTTGTGTGTTACATTAAGATGACAATAGTCTAGTAGGTCCACTGTAATAATAAAACAGAACACAAACAAGGGATAAAATCAATGTCACACAAGAACCACTGCCTAGCTAACTGGCAGCTTCTATTATCATAGATTAAATAAAAACCTCACCATACTTTTTCAGATTGAAACAATTGTTTAATAGTTGCTTGTTTTGTTACTGAGACGCCTTCATTTTTCTGTTTTAAAGAGCTGCTACCAACACACGCATAATTAAAGCATTACTTAAACATCAAGAAGTGTTTATATAAAGCTGAAAAAAAAGGAAGTTCCAAGTAAGCTCTTTTCATCATCTACGAACAGCAAACCTAGATTTGGGAAATCTTTTCCCACAATTGAGAACAAAAGCTTTCCTCACATTTCTTTCTTTTAAAAATTTCAGTGCCAAATGTGTTACACTTATTAAAAACTTAATTAACCATGGGTACCATTCGTTAAATTTTGCAGCAAATTAGTAAAAGCTTCACGCAAGGAACAATTCCAGGAATCATGGAATTCTTTTCAGGTAGCATATTCAACCGCAAAATACGAAAACAGTATTAATGAACATGCCTCCTCTAGAAGACTGATGCTTAGTCATCAAACTCAGTCAGATCTAGGTATGCAAGCTCAAGACTGTCAGCTATTATTATTTATTGCTACAGTTGTTACTGTGAATACCCAAGCAATCCATTATAACAAAACTAAGTTTGGGTGATTTTTATAAACATAGTCAGGTAGCAATTACTTTCAGTAACCCATTCTGAACCAAATTTGGACTGTTGATCTTTAGGTAAAAGAGCTCCATATCTCATTTCCAAGGCATATGGTTGCATCTCAGTTACTATTCATGACTATACCTACTCAGAATTAAGCTGAAATGGATTTAGCCAAGGAAAATGAATTCCAGAAGTGGATTTGTTGATCTGTTTAGATGTGAAATAATACAGAAATTGAAGTTGCAGACTAAAAACTTGTAACTCACATTGCTTATTCACTGCTTTCCATCCTGCCTCTCTTCCCAAAAGCTACATAATATTAACTGAGTCTAGTGTAGTGTCAAACAGCTACTTTTTAATTTTTATTTTTCTTTTAAGGAAATGTGAAGGGACCCATATTCCAAAAAGCATCACGACTAAAGATTCAAATCAATTGTTGATCCTACAATCTTTTTACAACAGAAAATGAGAACCCAAACAAGGAGGTTAGTCTACAAACGTAACTGGGTCAGCCAGTCATGTTCGAGTACCCAAGTTAACTATGGTAAATATTTTTTTATATGAAGTGTTGTTATCATACTGTACACAACAAATGGAAATATTAGTTAACCTATAATTTATTTCCTCTTCTGTCAATTTATTTCTTTTTTGTTTCAAATAATAGAAATAAAAAACAAAGTAAAAAATCCTTCCGAATCTCAAAGTGGAATCAGGTGCTTAGAAAGGTTTGCAGAAAGCACTCATAGTTTACATACACAGGAGATGCAAATGATGCTTGCAGAATTCCATCTTCCTCCTTCATCCCACAACTGACCCACAGACAGACAGACAGTCACAATCCAGACCAAGCGTTCTTATACATCACAGGAACACTTCGCTCTTAAGGAATATGGAGTTTTCCATTCTCACCCCCACCCAGTGTCATGCTGTTTGCAATCATCTTAATTTTTTTAAAACACTTTTTAGATACGGTTTCTAAATTTTATTTTGACAACTATTTTTTTTACTTTTTGGTTATACCAATTAATGTGGCTTTTCGATGTCTATTCTTGATGAGTATCTTCAAAGACACAATTACTGCTCATCTTGTTCTGGACATTTACTTGTAATTTGTAGTCTCAGTAATGAATAGCTTACTCTTACATGATCTTGCAGGAGCAAGACTGCACTGCACAGACAGGTTAACACAGACTTTTGCTAGTAGGGAACAGAAAAGTAAACTCCTTTAAGTGGGTATTATGAGGAACTTCAGAATCAGGACAGAACTATGTACTGTCACATTTTTTCCTTTCATCATATCTGTTAAAAGATACCTACAAATGAAAGAACTTTCATAGCATCTCAAATTTCTAGACGTAATCAGTAACAACACTGCTAAAAAAAAAAACTTAATATTAATGGTAAATAATTTATGAAATGAGATACCTGTGAATAGGAGTTTATAATATGACTCTGAATTTCATCCATTGTGTCTGTTCCATAGGACACAGTACCTAAGTGGAGGCGCTTAAATATCATCTCATTCTGTGTAAGTGTTCCTGTAATAAAGTAGTAGTATATCACAAAGAAGCAAAAAATACCAAGAGAATGCCACAAAAACCCCACCAAAATCCTTCTTTTGGAAAGAAGGAATGAATCATGAGTTAGCATCTGTTTAGTTAATTAAAGGAACATTTTTGGAGAAAGATCAGGGTTAGCCATGCTGGAAGAAAAAACTGGTTCCACCTTCAAGTTGATTCTGCCAACACAACTAAATATACAAGCTCAAAAGAAGACAAAAAACTTTTTTCTTCATATGAAAGACAGAAAATGCAGTATCTGGATGGAACTGACTTTCAAAAGCCAACGCAAGAGTTTGCAACATTAAAAAATCTAAAGCAAAAAAAGAAAAAACAAATCCCCAGAATTCATCCAGACATCTCTCACTTTGTGTACGAAGGCAGACATTCTGGCAAACAGGCACATTCCACGTTATTTAGAGTAAGTCATTAAGACCTAACATCACTTCCAAACTTGACAGATTCAGGCTCCAACCGGAATAAGCCAGAATGAACAAAATCAGTGTTTTCAAAGCTCACTTCACATTTGTAAGAAACTACAGGGTGTCAGTCACAGACTGACATTTGTGTCCACCTCTGCCAACTAGCCACATCCTCTGGTTTGGAAAAGCTCTAATTGAGGGGTAGGGGCTTCAGCCTTCCATGATGGGGCACATCAGACAAAAAGAGGACACTACCGCCTAGCTTCCCATGGTCAGCTCACAAAAGATTGTTTTGATAATGGCCCTTCCTAAAACTTTTTTTCCTATGGTTACTCAGCCAAAGTGAAATTAATACAGTATAAAGCTATTCTTATATTTAACCACTCAGGTTTGGGTCATTAAAATACATAAATCTGATGATTAAAAAAAAACCAACAAAACATGGTGCCAAAAGTGACATTCTTGAAGCGTCTACAATATTTTTAATATGGAGGATATAGTAATTATCTATAAAAAAAATTGCAGAATAAAATATTTCATATTTAGTTTATTTATCTGGATTATTTTTGTATCATGTCTTTGTCCCAGTATGCCAAAAATACACAGTAAGCCACAGGAAAAGAGAAGACTAAAAGCATGACATATACTATAATTACTATCTGGAAAACAGAACTGTTTGGACAGCTAGCATCTAGTTTATGTATTTAACAGGGCTAGAACCATTAGTGCTCTTCAAAGATTTGGTAAAGCTGTAGAAGTCTCATGTCTTTCTCAGTTATACTTGAGATGTCTACCACACCTACTCCTTGGTAATATCTGTACAGTGACACTTCATCTCAATTGTTGTACCATCATATTGCGCTATCAAACCATGTCTTCCTGTATCACCAGTACTAGATGATCATTCCAAATTCCCCCTCTCCCATTAAAAAATGACACTTCCCATCCACTTTTCCTTACATGTTATTGAGGATTTTTTTTTTGTAGTAATATCATTTGAATTTAAAAAAAAATAAAAATATTTAAAATAAGATTTATCTGAAGTGCATAAATTCTCCACAAAATATGAACAACATTATCAAAAATTCACATGAGAAGTAGAATATTCCCAAGATTAGAAAACAGCCCAGGAAGACAAAGTTCCTGATCTCTAGAATTAGTAAGTCAGAATTTTTTGGTTATTTTTATACAAGGGAGAAGAAAATTATTTTGGTTTTACAGTAATCACATAAACCCATGAGAAATTACTTCTTCTGCCTTTAGAAACTGTACTTTTATTGAGACCCTTTGTTAATTTCCAAGTAAATCTGCATCACCTTCCTTACTTTTGAGGCATGCTAATATCTTCTCACTGCACTTAGCTTTGCCAAGCCTTTGAATTAAAATAAATACTCCCTAGGAGTTGTGAAACTAAATGGTACTCAAAACTTGAGACAGCAGGCAACTGTCAAACCCACTTCCCACTAGTTCTGTAATTGCTGCTTCAGGAAACTGAGCAGGAAACAAAATTAGCCCTACGATTATTATATTGAAAGATTATTTCTTCTGACACTATTAAATCAGTCCAACTCCAAATCATGCTTGGTGAGAGAAAGGTAGATAGGTGGAAAATTCGTGTGTTCCCCCTTCCCCCACCCCTTTTCTCAGCTAGCAGAGAAGAAAAGCTTCTGAGCAGAAAAGTATGGATTTTCCTATCTTGCAACAATCAGGAGCCAGGGAAGGAAGTTTAAGAAAAATAGGCAAGGAAAAATAATCAACTTGTAACAACACGGAAATAAACATTCCGGCAATCCTAATTCAATACTTGCATCTTATACATTACTTGTATGATCCTTTTATCAGCTGCAGTAACAGGAAATATATATCATATGAAAAGAGGCTGCAAAACCACCTGTCTCTGCTACAAAAAATTGTAATAAAAAAACCACAACCAAAAAAACAAAGAAAGAAAAGAAACGGCAATCACAGTTTGCTCAGGATTCTTAAGACTAGTGTAAGGCTTTCAACAGTAATCCTGACATGTTATCAAACATGCATAGCTGCATTTATGAAAGTGCTCCCAAAAATTTCTGCAAAAAATAAAAGAAAATACACCTTTTTAAGTGTTCCACATGGAAGTTAAGTTTCACCACGTGTGCAAATTCAGATTTATTTCTAAATTCTCCTACTGAATGTAACACCAAAACAGGACAGAATCGTTCCCAGCAACTTGTTCCAAATATTCTATGGTGCCAATCAGTCACATTGCAACTTCAGCAGCAGTTCTGTCCTAAATTTTAGTCTTTTAGTTGAAGACTAATACACCTTGACAAAAAAACATATCTTTTATTTTATGCCCCAAAATACAAGCCCTTAAAATATCCAGAGATAGATTTTCTAACATAGCCCACTTTAGGAACGAAAAACAACCCAAAACTGAGCTCTCTAGTCTGCTCAAGGTGGTAAGTACTAAAGAACAGTGGAAGAGCTTTCTATTTTTAATAATGCTTTTTCAAGACCTACTTATCAGTTCCACACTTCCAGGACAGTGCTAATATGAAGAGTTATTAGATGAAAAGCTTATTTTAGAAAAGCTTCCAGAAATTATGCTAGCCAGTAAATGATCTACTACTACTGTTATACATTCTTAAACTTTGCTCTACAATGCAGGTACCACACACAGAAAATATCCTGACAAAAAGTTAGTATAAAATTGGGTAAGAAAAATTTAGTATGTTCTTTAATGAAGCCAAGAGCTTTTTTTTTTCTTTTCTTTTTTTTTTTTTTCCCTACAATTGTATCATTAAACACAGAGTAAAGCAGGCAAAGAGGAAATTAATTTCTAAGGAAAAAGTCCTGAAGGCATCATTCCCTGGGTGGCAACAGATGTGATTCACACCAGAGCAGCCGAGGTTTTTATTTTGTTTTTGAGAAGCAGATGCAGATCTTTCTGATCCCATATTAGTAGATGGTAATTTGGACCAACACCAACAATCTAAAAAGGCCAAAACAAAAAAGCAAGAAAATACGTAGAGAAGAATTAGTAACTTTGTGAGAAATCGAGAGGGTGAGTAACTTTTCATAAAATACGAGTACTTTGTTTGAGCTACTTGCTTAAACAGATGAAAAGTCAGTGTAAATGTGAACATTTCTATGGAAACTTTCATGGGAGATCAGGCCCAAAGCTCTTAGTAACTAGACTGTTGGCAACAATCTGGAGATGCAAATTCTTTCTATGAACCCCGGAAAAAAACATAACCTGGTATAGAATGTAAAAAGAAAATGAAAAAAAAATCATGGCAAACACATATATAGAATATGTCTGCTCACTCAGTTGCTCCACTTACAAACAGGCCACAACCATAACCGCTACAAAACCTCAAATCAAACAAATCCCAGTACAACCCATTAAGAATAAGGGCAAAGACAAAGAGAGCTGAGATATCTTTCTTCTTTCCTGGGCAGAAGGTAACAGTAGAGGTAACAGATAACAGTTATGAATAGCAGCAGCTTCTTCCTCTGCGCCTTCTGTCTCCCACAAGAACAGCAGCAATATCGAAGAGCAACATCCACGCTCATTGGATACATCACGTATTTTCAGCTGACGGGAGTCCAACAGAAGCCACAAAGTAAGGATTCCTTTGACTGATCTACTTTGAGTGCACGTCTGGAGGCTTCCTGTAGGATCTCTCCATCAAAACTTTCCATTCCTAGTCTGCTCTATTCACCCTGCAACTAAGCGGTACTAAAAATCACAGAGGTAGAGGAAGTGTAAGGGTGTAAGGAAGTGTAAGGAAGGAGTGAATATGTATCCATCAAAATGAAGTGAGGAGATGTGATTCCATCATCATTTTTTAAAATTACTCTTTCTCTGTGGTAGCTTATGTTGAACAGCTAAAGAATAAAGTATAGTGTAAACAATTACTGAAATTCACTATTTTAATAGTACATTATACGAGGCACGTTTAATGTAAAAGCCCATATACACCAACCTCGAACACAAGGATTTCCCAGAAAACCAAGAATGCCATTGCTCTATGCATCTGTTCAGCTATTATATCTGTTAAGTATCTCATTTGGTCCAAACACCCGCTAAAATGTTAATTACAGAACTCAAATACAAGTGTATGCATTAGTAAATAACTATGCTTGGAAGACTGTATGCATTTGTTTTAGCCGAATACTCTGGTAGTTCTTGTGAACAGCAGAAGGTTTACCATCCCACATCCTAAGTAAAAAAACCCGTTCAATAAATATTGCCAAATATCTTTATTTTTCTTTCATGCTTAGAATCTTTTTGTACCCTGGAGAGGATAAGATATCATGCTCAGCTGCCCTTGGAAACTGCTGGAAACCATGCTCCCCCCTGTAACTGCCCCACCCCCCACCCCCCCTCACTGTAACGGATGATGCCTTTCTGTCAAACTTATATGTGATTCAAGTCCAAACAACATGGCATTTTGGGTAATGGATGCTATAATTAAAATGTGAGTCCTAAAAGACCTGTTGTTTTAGTGGGTGTTTTTAGTAATGGCTTTGTTCTACATGAAGATAAAAACTCCCTAACAAAGGAATTAATGTATTGCTTTAATAGGCTGCACCCTGAGTTAAGTTTTAAAATTTATGACTTCTCTGCAGCATTGTTCTTTAAACAATGGCATTGTCAAATGCAACCAGTGAGAAGATTAAAGTTCTCCCAGCAGATTAAGTACAAATTATCTGTCCTCCTGTTTCAGCATCATTTGTTCATTTATCACATAACGTCTAGTATTTCTGGTCAGTGTCAATATGCTCTGCATCCTTGCAGTTAACAGATGTCTTCTCTTGTCGAATGAATTACTTTATGTTTCACGCACTGGTGGCCGCAGATGTGTCACTATAGCAACATCATTAATTTCAGATCTTACCGGAAACATGCACTCCAATCAAACCTAATTATACCACATTGCTTTCTTGTCCCACAATAAGGAAACTATAATGCAATTATTGGGATACTTCATTTTCTATTCTACTGTGGCAAATGAGAGCGCCACTGTGATGGACGCTTCTTGTCAAAAAGCTTATTGATGAAGCACAAACCCAATTTACAATCATACAAAGGACTACCTTGCAATTATGTTAGTAATGCAATGCTCCTTAGACTCAACAACTAATTCTCAATCATTTCCAGTGAAGCTTGGACCACAATCTAAGATTTTTGCAGACTGTTCTCTGGATTCCCCTTCATTTTTAATATTGGGAAAAACTTCACCTGTTTACATTTAACTAGACCAGCCTTTTAGTCCTGCTTTTTAGTAGCACCCACTGGGGCGGACAGCCACAAAACTGCCTCTCTTTCTCCTCTGACAGGAGGAGTGGGCAGAAGAGCAGAATCAACTGTCTCATACGACTAGAACTGAAAATTCAAGCGAGAAACTACTGAAGCTAGCTCTCATGAACCGTGCATAATCATGCAATGGTAATCAAGGATTAATCGTACAGATTCTGTTCATTACCTACCAGTAAGTTGCACATTTATGATAAAATGCAGAATGAGACCAAATGTATTCAGGAAAGGAAACTGGAAGCAGCTACTGATATATTTGGGAAAAGGTATGTTGGCTACATGTTTGTCCAGAATTAAAAATAATTTAAAATTTGCAGGGCATTTAAGACTAATAAATTTGAGCAGTGTTTCCCATGGTGGTCTAAAGAAAAGCGTGGTCTGCAAGCCACGGTCAGTGTTCTGAAGCTGGTAACGACTGCTGGACTCCAGCTTATTTTCACTTACATCAGCTTTCAGCTAACAGTTGGATAAAGTGCACAGGGTGAGACTGCTGACTGTTAGTCCAAAACATTTTGGAACTACTGCCCTAGGGTATCGCATTTACTTTCATTTTTACATCATTAGCTTACAGATTCAGATCTTCCTTCAGAACTCAACAGACCTCAGTGATTTGAAAGGCCTTTAAGGTTGAATGATAGCAATCTTCCAAACTATACACAAACACATTTGCTGGTAAAAGTCTTTTAACATATGTCTATTTAGCCCCTTTTAAGTACGCGCTCCGAAAGGCCAGAATACAAGTGCTTCTTCTTAAAATTAAACAGAACTACCGTGATTGCAAGTGGCATGATGTGGGTTGAAAAAAAAACAAAAAACAATTAGAAGCAAAACAGGGTTGTTTCTCTTCATATATGCAAATCAATAAATTTTATCCTTACAAAGTTTTATAGATGTAACACAGTATTTTTGCTTTGAAAACCCAGCATCACTAAATTTTGTTGCCCCTCCAAAAAATTTTTTGTTTTTTTTTTTTAAAGCAAAAAACCTCATTTTTTAATTACTGTTGTATTAGGTTAAGTGTACGGGTTGTCTTTCTAGAAGTACAACTGCAGCAGCTTTTTTTTTTTTTCTTTTTTCTTTTTCACACAATGTTCTGTTTCTCAAACAGGGTAGTAGGTTCCTCCAGCTTGAGGAAAAGATAGTACGCTGATCCTTGTGCCTCAGAATATTAACTGGTCACCGGAGTCAGAATTCTGCATTGTAGAGCTGGCTGAATGAACTGTTAGCATTTTATTCAGCAAGCGTTTTAAAATTTTCAGTGTGGTCTAACTGTAAGCAGAATACCTCAACACTTGAACCACATTTCCAGTTTGGTATGGTAACTGGATTCTCTATCAGAAAAGTTTAAGAAATATACATTGGTTTTACTTACAAAGTAGTGCTTTGGGCAAATGAACTCTACTGCATTGCTTTGAAAATTCATTGTTTTTGAACATACTTCCCTTTTTCCAAACACATGCTGTAAATTACATATTTCAAGCCTTCGATGAGACAGCACTCTTAAAAGTTACATAAATTATCATGATGAAGGGTGCAATTAAAATCAATAAGCAGTTTCAAATAGCATACAAATCATTAGCTAGCTGAAATAAAACTTGTTAAAAGAAGCGTTCACTTGCTTTGAAGAATTACTACACTATAATGAGCAATACATTTTTCTACATGCTAAGAAACAAGGTGGCAATTGTCTTTATCTCTTACAAAATAGAAGAACAGCATTCAGAAGTGTATAGGGTAACGTGTACCTATAGAAAAAAAAAATCATGAAAGTGTGTATTGAAAACGTGACAATATATTAAATTTACATTTCATTTCAAAATATGCAGTAGTGGAAGTGTTCAGCATGTGAGGGAACGTGGAACTATTTCAAGCAGAAAGAGACGTAAACTGTGTATTATGCTTTCTGAACACTGTAACAGAGGTCAACCTCTGCCCCCTTCCCCAAATACTTTCTCAGCATTTTGAACTAGATTTTACTTAAAACCACGACAAAATTTCTTTAGCTGTTTGAGAAACAACTTTCTCAGTTCAGAAGTTCAGCTTTTTCAGAAAACAGGATGTTTACTAGAACTGATATATTCAATCTCAGAAAGAACCACAAAAGGAGAAAGAAATACTGTATTTGCTACCTAATTTAACTTGTTACTTATTATGGTATTCTCCAAAATAAACTTTAAGGTTCCTTATATAAATCTAGAACTAAGAGCACAGTAAGACTGTAACAAGTGTCAGTCATAACAGCAGACAGCAGCATAGCGCAAGCTATTACTTCACACACTTACCTACTTTCTGATCCTGTTAAGGGTTGGGTTTTCCAGTATAGCAGGTCAGGTATAGTAACATGTTACAGTTATGATTACATCTTCATACAGCAACTCTAGAACTGGTCTTTGTAACAAAGAGCAACTAACTACATAGGGATAACAGATGTCATTTTGGAGGTTGATCTCATGACTTGTTTTGGAAATGACTTGCTCTCTCAAAGGCCATTCTTAACTATCACACAACATTGCAGTAGAAATGAGGTGCAGAATAAAATAGCATCCTGAGTGTTAACCCAGAGTCTTTTCAGAGAAAGACAGATGGTACTCTTACTAATACTATCCAGTGTCCTGTTACTATAGCAGGAGTGTTCCCACTGGAATAAATCATATTAATATCAAATACTGACTTTCACATGTAAGTACTGGCCTACCTAAGCCTGTTGGTACTGGTACAATGTCCTCAAGCACACGCTTAAGATTTTACTGAAAAATAAATATCAGTAGTTTAAAACTACTCTTACATTAACATATTGAAATATAGAGTAAGTTTTAGAAATTTTATAAAAGTCATCACATTTCAGAATTGTAACCTGATATACCTGTTTTATCCGTTAGTAAATACACTAATCGTCCCAGCTCTTCTGGTATGGTGCTAGTTCGAACAACTGTTCCAGGAATATTGTCATCTTTCATAATCATCCACCCATAGGCTGCCTTACCCATGTCCAAGTTCACACGTAAACTGCAAAGGAAATTTATACCATAATCAGTGTGAATATTAGGCAAAGTGAAAGTTATAACTATAAAAATAAAACTAGCAGCTCTTTTTAGGATACTTGGAAAAAAAAAAAGTATCTTTATATACAACAAAAAATTTGGAACAATGTTTTTGTTATGTGTTTGTAGAGTACATCTTACATTAGAAATTTAGGCTCCATTCCAGACTTTTAGAAGCTACTGCAATACAAACAAATGCAATACCATGCCTTCTGCATGAGACAGATTGCAACACATTGTGGAGATTCTTGACATAATTACATTACTACACTTATACAGATGAGAATATTATATACACTTTATCAACAAGACTAGATCTCTATTCAAGTCACAGTTTTTATCTGTTAAAAAAACCACAACACCTATGTTTTCTTTATGATGTGAAAGTACAAATATTTTTGTACCTCTTCAAGTCACTGTTTTTTAAAAAACTATTTTTTCTTTGGGTAAGTACAACTGTATTTTGTCAACTTCTCTTTCCCACCACAACCAATCAACAATGTTGCTGTTCTTCCCAAAATGTAGTTACAGAGGATCTCCATTGCAAAAAGAGAACAGTGCCCAAGCAGCAAAATGCACCCTCATGTGATGGAATGTTGGCTGGAGTCGCTACTGCCAGCAGCAATAAGGAACCTCTGGGTAGCTCTGTACTAGAAATTGTAATTTGCAGCAAGTTTTACTGATTATACATAGAAGTGCAAAATCCAAAGTATTTTCTTCCAGTTCACTCAGTGTCTGCACACTTATTTGTTAATATTTCCATGTCTACGTCATACACGAATGAATTGCCCTTGCACCTCGTACTCCTATGTTGTAATAAAAGTCTTAACCCATGCTGGTCAGAGATAACTTTAATCCCATTGCTCTTCCCCCAGATTAAATGCTCTAACTCAAAACCATAGGCCACCTTCTTCTAAAACTTTAAAACGCTACTTTCTTTTAGCTATTCATGACACTCCTGCTACCATGTCAGAGGAACGACGACTAAGGAACAGGCACATGTTCATTTCTGTTGACTCTGCTCTAACAAACACTGAAAAAACAGTTAGGAGAGTGGCTACGTGAACTATTTGTAGTTAATTTGCCCTGGGCACAGGACTCGGACTCCCAAGTTTAGTAACAGGTTTACAGTAACGTGACTCTTAAAGCTATTCAAAGGTATTTATCAAGGTCAAAATACTGCTGATGTACTCCAGACCTGTTTTAACAGTCCTGAAGTGCTGCTTTAGAGCATAACCAAAACAGCAGCCACAAACAGTTTTCACCTGTCCCCTTGCAATCACAGCTGCAGATTGATTGTGAGTTACCCGAGGTAATGGTAGAGGGAACACTGAGTCACAAACTGCAATAACCCAAAGAGATGCATTTAACTAGAATTGTGAGAACATCTGAAATTTCAACACACACTGAAAAAATTCAGTTAACTCCATGTCCCCTCCTTCCTGAATTTGCACAGCAGAAGGCAACACATGTTCCAGCACAAAAAGAAACAAGCATTTTTGATACAAGATTCTTGACAATTCAAGATAGTATTTTGCTCTTTAACTAGCTCTTATTTTCCCATTAAAATTATTATCAGCAGGAAACCATCCTTCTACCTGGTGACATACTCCAATTAGTTTTGCAATATCATACCAAACTTCAGCTGCCTTCAGACATGCAAATATATAAATAAATCAGAACAGACTTCAGGAGGACTCCTCTATCAGATTCTTTTTTTGAAAATGCTACAGTATAACAAGGAGAAAAATACTGGAAGTCACTTGCCTCACAGTGGTTAACTACAGTTTTACCCTGTCTTACTCGATCCAGAGCCAGTCCTGAGCAACCACTATTTGTATTATGTACATCTGTTAACTTCCAGAGTTAGAGAGAATATAAGAACCAATGTAACACACTTCACACTGAGATATGTATTAGTCAAAAAAAGGAACCACAAAAGATTTATTCCTCTCAGGGATGAGAATCTGCTAGTTAGCTAGTCAAGTACAAAGGATGTTGCCTAGCTTGAGAACAGCTAGACGTTTGCTCTAGCCAGGAGTAAGCAGAGTAAGTGAAGGATGAAAGCTGCTCATCAGCCCACTTCAAAGAGGCGTTTGGGCTATAAATATTTTTTTTCCTGCCTGGGCTATCAAGACAGGAATTCTGCAATGAAAGTTCTATTTAAGGGCTGCAATCTAAAAGGAACTCCTGAAAGGAGATTGTAGGGAGTTGGTCTCTTCTCCCAAGTGACAAGCGGAAATGGCCTCAAGTTGCACCAGGGAGGGTTTAGATTGGATATTAGGAAAAAATTTCTTCACCAAAAGGGTTATCAAACATTGAAATAGGCTGCCCAGGGAAGCAGTGGAATCACCATCCCTGGAGGTATTTAAAAGATGGGTAGACATGGTGCTTAGGGACATGGTTTAGTGGTGGTTTTGTCAGTGTCAGGTTGATGCTCCCTTCCAACCTAGACAATTCTATGATTCTAATGTCAGGTACATGGCACAGAAAGAAAGAAATCCACATAGCTGCACTACCAATGGAGACCTACAAAGTCGTCCAGATAGGAAAAGCTGTACTTCAGTAAGATTAAATCAGAAAAGTCTCTCAAAGCTGAAGTGCAGTTCATATCTTCACTTGCATCTTTTACAAGCATGCGTGTTACCTGGTTTTGATGTTCTAAACACTCTCTATATGCATTTAATTATAATCTCACTTAAATATAATGCAAAAGTAAGAAAAAAAAAAAAGAGCATCTTCTCTTGCTGAGCGGTGAGGAGAAATCTGTATTTCAAAGCATCGAGGCTTTTCAGCATGCACTGCTAAGTGGAACAGAGCATACCTCCTTTATGCTGATAGACCTAATAGAAAGCTGGCAGCACTGGCCTCCAGCGAAATAACATCTCCCCAGTGACTAGTAAGTCCAAGCCAGCTTTCTGGCACACAGAGATACTAGGTACATGCTTGAATTGTTAAGATGAATAAAGAATTAAACAGAAATAAACAAAAAATGAGGGCTATAGATGCATTTTCAGCATTAATTCTAAAATTTCTATACTGTATCCTGCTCTGACTTCCTTTAGTTGGTGCTTGTTGTCTTAGAGGAAATTTTTGTCTTCGAAATCATTGTAGCTATCACTTTAAGGACACTGTTGTAACACTAAAAATGATGGAGGCCTATTAATACTGAGTTTGCTTTCAAAACTGGAAATCTCTCCAACAGAGCTTCACAGGAAGAGATAAAAATACTTGACTAAAAAGTTCAAGAATTTTTACACAATAAAACAAGGAAATACTAAGCGTATTCAACACCAAGCTACTTGCAGTGCCTGACAGTATTAGCTATCATTTCTCATAAATCCTTTGTGGACTTTAAGAAACCTCATTATATAACCAAAAACATTTTAAATTCACCAGTTTTAAATCCTTCCCAATTTCATCCCATTTAAAAGAATCCATACATATCAGTTGATGTTGATATCAAAATGAAAATGCACAGAACAGCATCACATGTAGCATTAGCACACTGTTGCATTAGTCACACTAATTTTTAGCAAACCAATTAACACGTAATCTTTAGACACAGTATGTTAACTAATATAGGTATTTGAAGGCTGTTGCAGAGAATGGGCATATTTAGTGAACATAATAGTGTGAAGTTTCTTGTCTCTCAACTGCAGCACTAGTTACCCTACAGCAGGCAAACCCTAAGGCAACTTTCATCCCACTTGGGGATTTATTCCACTAAGAGCCAGGGTGGCATTTCTCTGCAATTCAGCTTCAGAACAAATCAGTAACACAACATTTCAGAATCTACACTGCTTTTACTACAAGTTAAAAATAGATACTTTAGCTCTTACTCCCTCAAAAACATTAGTAGTTGTTTAGGTTAGACAAATTCATATTTACAGGACTTGCAAATTTCACTTTTTCCCAAATGTTAATGACATTAGGGCCCCTTGTAAAGATTTCTTGATTTTGTTTTTTAGTCAAAATGGACAAGTTTGCCAACAAGCAAGGGCCTTCACTGAGAAACTTTCAGATGAATACACTTAGAAACTCCAGAAACATTCTGCCTTTCAAGACTTGGTGAAAAGCAATCAAGAACTAATGAAGTTAGCAAAGATAACTTTGTGAACAAAGTGGTACCATGCCTATTAAAATTCAAGTATGAATTTGAATCAAAATCAAACGATAGTTTTATTTGAGCTTTGGTGGGCTGGAAGAACTTCTTGAGCAGTCCTGTATATAAGCAGAAGTTTTACAGCAAAAACCAAAGCCCTGCCAAAACTCCAGAAAAGTATGAGTATGACCCATAGAGGTATCCAATTTCTAAAATACATGAAGTAATTGAGATATAGTCTTTCTATTTTCGGGACTTCTTTTTAAGTGAAATACTGAAGATCATATTTGGGTCACATTAGTACGCAAAACTGTACCCAATTCCTTACAGCTATATCCCTTAACCTTCCCATATCCCTACCTGCTTGAAACTGCTATAAACTATACAGAGATAAACACTTTATTTGCAATCTAGAAAACAATATGGAATACTTCTAAAATTATTGGTCAAGAAACAACCAGAAGTGCTTTAACTTCAACATGCCTGGAAAGTTATCTTCACAGAAAGTCATGTTTGGACCCTTACAACTTCTATTAACTGGCACTAAACAAAATAAAAAGAGAATGAAACAGAAGTTACTTCTTTTAAACACAATATTCTACCAGGATCTAAATAAATAAAAATCAAATCATAGCTCATCCCTTTAATTTCCCCTAATTCCCCTTCCCCTATATTTTATTTGGAGAGGAAATGTGAATATAATATTCCTTTTGTGTTTAGCCCACTATATACATTTCTATTTAGTTTTCTCTGCTATCTGTCTGATACTCCCAAGAAAAGCCTCTGATCTGTGTTCTTGTTTGCTTCATAATTGGTCTCACTAGTTCTCTTAGATTAATTTTTCTAAATTTTGTCTATTATGTAAGCATATAAAAGGAAGTGAAAGAAGGTACATACAGCACTTTACAAAACCCAAGCAATGAATCTAACTTTAAGAGACCTCAATCCCACACATCTATGCTTAAATATGTGTGTCAAAAAAAAAAACGCATATCAACCCTGTATTGCTATCGCCACTGTGGCACATGTAGTTTTTCAAGGGCCACATGCAACCTAGGTACAGATAATTAGATGTTGTAACATAGGTAGAACTTAAAACCTCAGGAGGAAATCTGGGGAATAATTAATGAGAAAACTAATCTATGCATTTCTTACAGGCTGAAAACACAGTAGAGTACAAAATACAAATAGAACGCATGTCAAATGAGCGCCTTGGCACAAGAGATGCAGCACATGCAGCTCAGAATAACAATAATTACTTCCTATTAAAAATGTTTCTTTGTTATTTTCACATTTATCAGGTCAGATGCCTTCTTTCATTAAGCCTTTTATACAATGGCAACAATATTGACATTAGATGTCTAATACAAATAATTTTTAGAGCATGAATATTTTTAGTGTATTCCAGACAGATTTAGCATTACTTCCTGTAATACTATTAGATTAAAACCAGAAAAACAACCAGGAGCAAATAGGCAATGTTGCAAGGTCAGAAAGGAAAAAGATCTACTGCAATAGATCAGTTAAAAAATTATTATTTTTTAAACTGCTTGTGCTTTCTCTATGTAGAACGAATATCAGACATTGCAAGAAAAGCACAAAGCTAGCTCAGGCAGTAGGTACAGCATTATAGTGGGCAGAGTAAGATTTACTCTTAGCATGAGACACGCACACCGTAGCTCCTGTTGCATGAAGAAGTCAAAATTAGTTTGTAAAATATCAAGAAGCTTCATATAATATTCTTCAGTCTCTATCTCTCATATCATGGTATGGTATAGAGGCATAATACACATGAGGATTGCTTAAACTACTTTAGATCTTCCACACTGAAAGCTTTGCATCGTGTACCTAATACATATTCTGTCTCTATACACGAGACTACATATACTGATAGTTTCACATATATACATTATACAGTTTAGAGCTCCAATACAGACAGCACAAACTACAATATGACTGAAAGAAGCATAGCTGCTTACTGCTGTTAGACAGACACTACAGTCCTGCATAGGTGTGAGTTCCCTGGATCTCAGGAATATAGAGAAGCACACTGAATAAAACCTCCTTTTTCATATTTGTAGGATCCAGGATTTGATTGGATATGAATGAATTTCAGATACAAGACGTCCTAGCAGTGTTTTCCTCACTGCCCACCAAAACCAGACTGACATAACTTGAAGGATTTTCTTTGCATGCTCCTCTTGGAGACGCAGAAAAAAGCACTGGGAGCCAGGTAGTGCCCCAAAACTTTACTAAAGTGCAAGGCTGTTCCTTCCAGATGTTTGGGACAGCTTATTTTGTCAGAATGGCTCAGTGCCCAGGAGCCTTGGGCTGTCTGAAGGAAAGGACAGCTTCTGTGTATACCAAAACTAAAGGATCCTCCTGAAAAGATGGCTGATTAAGCCCCTGTCAATCCAACTTTAAACTGCCACTAAATATAGAGTTGGACGATACACATTTTTACCAGCTCCCCACAATACCTTATCAATTTATGGTAAATCCTCTACATTTCTTAACAGCTAAGCATAAGCATGTAGAGCTACAGGATTCATATGTCTGTACACGTGAGGCAGTGATTTCACCAAACACTGTTTGGCTAAACCCAAATTATTTTGGAAAACTTTCCTGTCTACATTTTTTTGGGGAAAAACAGCAAACCAAAGCAACCAAACAAAAGGACTCAAGTCAAAATGCAACTGACTTTGTCTTTCAAGGTGTTGAAGAAGGCTGGACAACGAATAAACGAAGTCCCATTCCTTGGTGGTGGAGGGGATCCCGTTTGGCAGTGCAGTAGCATCACTAAGGCTAGCCTTTGCTTTGGCCTTGGCTGTCATTTCTGAACTGATTCCTATGGCAGCTCAAGTGAGTTGATGAAGAGATGCTACAACTAAATGCCAGGGGAAAGGACAGAACTGCTTTGTGGTAAGGCTCTCTAACAGCCTGACCATCTTTCCTACACCCTCATACACACCAGTATTTTCAGCTCAGGAGCTGAGCGCGGGTATCTCGCAACCCACATTGATTGAAGTCCCTTCTGTTCTTTTGTACTTAAAAATACAAATATTGGTAACTGTCTCTGACAGCTTTTTCAAAAAATTTAAAACTAAAACAACTCATCAAATTAGTAGCTGCAAAAATTGAAGGAAAAACTCCTCAAGACTTACATGATTAGTATTAGAATCTGAAATGTGTATGGTGTCTTCAGTTCCACACAAAAGGGAAATTAAACTCTCTTAATAGAAATGTAAGCCTTATTTTAAAAAGATAGAAAATTAAAAAGAATGTATCTATAACCACAGCGATAGAGTTAAACTGGGTAACCAGGTAAAAGCACAACTATGACATCACCTTCCCCTACCCGAGGTGCTGACTTTTCATTAGTATGACTGCTTTTGCCCTTTGTCATTCAGAAAATAGACAATCCAAAAAAAAAAATACAAAAAAATACAAGTTGTTCAATAAATGGAGCTTCCTATTTGGAAAAAAAAAAGAAAAAAAGAAAGAAAAGAAAACAAAAGGAAACGTCACGGGCCTAAGAACTTCCATACTGGTATCACAAAGAACAGTGGCACGGACATATCTGAGGACACATGCTCCCCCCAGCCTGCTATGTGATAACAGCACTAGGTGATGTAGTCCAACAAGATGTTGTAAACTAATGGACAATGTATTTCAAGCAATGATTTTATTTAAAACAAGTAATGAAATGGTCCCAGTGACACTGGAAGAACCTATGGATAGGCGTTAATGGTTCCCAGACTGGCTAGAGCCAACTAGAAAAAAAGCTTAAGAATACCAAGGAGCATGGAAAAACTTAAGAGAATAGGCGAGCACAATCCTAGAGTTTTGGACAGTCTGTCAAAGACTTGCTTTCTATCCTCCTTTCCCAATACATTTTAAGAAATTCAAATAGATTAACTTTATAGGGAGGCAGATTGCCTATGTAGGCTCGCTGGGCTATGCTTCCTCTATAGGGGAAAAGGAAACATCAATATAGAAGAGTAATTTTTAAGGGCCAAACGTTTCTGGGAGTGTGGGGCTATTCAAAACATTTTGAGCTGGGCTAAGCTTTCAATGTTTGTTTCCTACGACTTTTTCTCCATTTTGCTTGAATCCTTGTACACGACAGGATGTGTGCAAAGTTGTAGGCATTTTGTTTGTTTGTGTTGGTTTGGGGTTTCTTACCTTTGCTTTACGTTTATGCCTCTGAAGTCTTACATGTCCCACAGTAATACCCTTGGCACAGTGAAGCAACATTGATCTAGAGTATTTAGGATGCAGATGAATCACAAGGAACTAGCTCTCCCCACAGCAAAAAGAAAAAAAAAATTCTCTTCCTATTAATTAATAGGAGAGGTTACACAGAGATCATTTAAACTCTACTAACAGTTAGTCACCTCCTCCTCATCATCTTCACTGAAGATGTCTGGACATGGAAAATTATTTTTATTGCATACCTGGAATTTCCCTTGCCCTGCAAACCAAAAGCCAACAGCAAAAAAAGCTCCATATTTAGAAACTTCCCGAATTCTCTAAAACCATCAATCCATACATTTCATTTGTGCATGAGTTTAGATACGCTTTGCCTCTAACAGGCAATCCTAACCGCCCTCATTCGTTTCCTTTACCTGTGAAAAGTTTGTTATCTCCCCCATATAGCTATTTTAATAATAATGAGAAGACACAACACCTGGTGCTTCTGTGTCATTAGTCCTGTAATTTTCATCTCCAAAGAGCTTACACTTCAAATACAGCCTAAAGAATAAGCCATTTCCATGCTTAACATCCAGAAGAGAGGAAGAGAAATGTATTTATATTTGAACATCAGTATGACTGGGGTTGTTTATTTCATCGACACTGTGGGAAGTGACCCTGCATACAAATGATCTGAGTTGAAGAAAAAAAATTGGTATAGAAATAGATAAACCTCTAGAGAAAAACGTATTCTCTGATAGATTCTTGTCTGATCTTCCATAGGGTAACTACATGGTCCATCTCAAAACTAAACCAACCACATTCTCAAATACTTCCGCTTTGTGTATTATTTCCCACACGCAACTGAAAAATGGGATTAGGTGTATCCTAGAAATTATTTTTGGAAAAGAACTATTTCAGAAGTCCACTAAACTGCTCTCTTAAGAGTTGATAATGAGCTGCTCAATTAACATGTTTTTCAGTGGCGTATGTTGAACTGTCAATATAGAGTAAAATTTACTTAAAACACCAATCTGCTCTTAATCCTCTTGCATCCAGTAACACAGATATATCTGTCTTTTAACCATTTTAATAAGTTTTGGCTTAGTATGTTTATCATGGAAGAACACAGTGACCGACAAGCGATCCTTTATACTCTTCGCTCATTTCTCCCTTCCCCTACATGTCTTTGATGATTAAGCGCATCTTTCAGCAATACACAGGCTTTACTTATGACTTGAGTGCAGCACTTTTTGCCTCTTCACACGGATAAGTTGCTTAATATTCAATAACTCTGTGTATATGGGGGGAATGATGACATGACCTGAACAGCAGCATCATACAAGCAGTAAGGGAGTTACAACAATGACAGTGTTTAGAAAGATACCACAGAATTGAAACACAAACGTGTAAATAAAAACAAGAGGCAGTTAAAGGAAGTGGAAACTGTTCTAAATGACTGGTTTCTACAATGAGATCTCCCCAACTCCACAGTAGATTTGCTGGAACCTTCTCTTTCAACTTCCCAACAGAATCAGTTGCTCTTGCAACACAAAAGTATTATAAAAGTACAAGTCCAAGTTATAAAACCTTAAGACAGATACTTCCCGAGTATCAAATCCATCAAATATGATATAGTTGCCTTCACAGAGATATGTACTTAAAAAATGTGAACACAGTAACATGTAAATCATGTAAGCTTAGATTAAAATACCTAAATAAATCCCCCTGGGTTTTTTTTGTTTTTTTTT
>VWZL01001117.1:70464-77964 GCA_013396915.1 Stercorarius parasiticus
AGATGGATTTAAATATTGTCCGCAAACCTGAGGGGATAGGTCTTAAACCTATCTACATTTTAGTTGCTGCTAACTCTCTGGCTAGCCACTGGGCCACTGAGTAGAGTAACATATCTCGAACTGAAGAGCTCCAGAGAGCATCTAAAATTAACAGTCACCGTAATCTAAACACTGAGTATTTAAATAGGAGAGAGCGTTTCCATTTTGCAAAGGCAATACCCATTCAAGGAAAAAAATTCATTTCAGAGTCAGTGTTCTCATTTCTGTGTCCACAGCAGACTTGATTACACGCATGGATATTATTTCCTGTTCCAGTTTATCTGCAACTCGAATATATAGTACTCATGCTTAATGAATTAATTAATTCAGGCCAAGTCTCTGCTTGGTTACACGTGTTAAAAGTCCTCTCATTGTAAAAGCACACCTACATTATTCAGCCATTCAATTTAAATTAATCATTGTTGTAGTAAAAAGTCTGTATTTTAACCAGAGAAATGGAACATTTTCAGTATTTAAGGCATTAAGAATAAAATTTCAAAGTATACCTAACAGTTCATTCAAATACGTGTTTCCTAAAACCACGTTCTCAAATATACCAAGACTGTATCCTTATTAATACATTTATGCTAGTAAAGGATTAGATATCCTGATTGCTCCAGTAAGATGAACATTATACAAAAAAAATACAACAGTATTGTTTTCTGTACAGTGATCCTTCAAGAATCAGCACATTTGTTGGCACCTTCTCCTTCAGCTTCCTGATAAGATCAATTTCCTTCGCAATGAGAAGCAAGTATAAATTTCAAGAAAGCCACATTCAGTGAAATTAGACATCTGTATTTTTCTTTCATTCTGTACATACCTGATCGGGATGATATAGGAAAACAGGAGGAGGAACCGGAAAAGGTTGCGATACCATGGGCCTACAAATCCTTGCAAGGTTACCATAACAACTGATAGTGCAACTAAAGCCAAAAACAGGGCTTTGGTCAGTTGATTCAACTCCAGGTCCAGCAAGCCAACCTAGCGGAAGAAGTATAAATCAAGTTAGTCATGACTTTTTCTTAAAATGACACTTTTGCAGTGCAAACGATTAGCTATTATTGACTTTTTTATTCCTATCTATTAAAAATCCATGCACTTCTAACAATTAACTGCATTTTGATAACTGAATTGATTATTGTTATTATGCTTGCATGCATTAGATGTTCCCTGGTTACAGGACAATTACAATTCCCAGAACCAGTGTGAACTGTCCCAGCCAGGCCTTTTGAATCCCTTTACGTCTGACACATCCCTCCCCCAGTCCCTGATCCAGGACAGGAACACAGGAGGGGAAGGAGAAAAGATAATTAAAGATGAAAAAATAAGCAGGAACAATTTTCTTCTGTCATGCATGCAGCAAAAATACTGGTGCTGTATATTGTATTTGTAGGGTGGCTACTGCTCATTTACTGCTAGAAGATCAAAAACCTGTTAGAGTCAAGAATCAACGGACAAATGCGACAGAGCCACCTTCTCACTCATACAACTAGTGTACTGTAACTTGTAACTACACTCCCACACCAGTCTGTAAATATGAACTAATTTCATAGAAGTAATTTATAATTGTATGAGGCTTTCAGTTATTCAATGTAATAATAAAAAACAACAATCAAGTGGAATATCCATTTTCAAGACAAAATAGTAAACAGAGCTTCAACTTTTCAACAAGTAAAAAGGTATCTGATTTACAAACATTTTAGCAAAAACACTATCTTTCATCCACTGTTTCTCATGAACAAATATTTTTAAGCTATGTAACTAAGACTCTCACCATTTCAATAATGTATGCTGTAAGCTAAGTATTTATACTCCACTTCTTGGGATGCTCTTGTAGCCAGTAAAATATGTGGGAAAATTGTATCGGGAAGAGTTTCCTAGGCCCCGTCACAGATGCCCCTATTATCTCCGAGTCTTGCCAGTAAGACCAGTAAAACATAACACTTCCTTAGATAACAAACAGTATGCAAAAGAACCACTTTAAATATAGTTCTTAAAAATTCCAGCAATCTTGCTTATACATGGGCTGTCCCTTCCCTAGAGAACCAGGCAGCTGAAGACCACAGCGGCTGATTTATCAGCTACATTTAAAAAGCAGCACAACGAGGACAAATATCTTGCAATTTCCGCTGCTTCAACTACTACATAGTTTATGCTTGAATTATTGAGAAAAATAGGTTTTTGGATTAAAATGAAGAAAAATTAAGCCAGGGAAGTAGAGCATGTTTCAAAGCCCAGATCTTTTTGCATTGACAAAGGCAGCCTAAGTTTCAGGCCTCGCTGAGGATCAGATGAAGTCATTATTCATTCAGTCAGGGAAAAAAGACTCAATTACCTCAACCTAAAGATGCTATCAATGAATGCAAAGTGCATATTTTACTCTATTCATCCAAATCCCATTAAAAAGTGAAAGGAATGATTTAATCTGGCCTTCTAGAGTTGGTCTTTTTTTGTAATAAAATAAAGAATCACTGTCTTGCAATATGCATAACCAGTACCTCACACTTTTTTTTCCTGCATCATGGCAGTGAAAGCCTATCTCTCCCCTCAGCTCCCCCCTCTGCCCCTGCAAAAACCCCACCCCAGAATAGAAATGAATAAAGAGCTTCTTTGGAAAGAATGCCACTTTTTGGACAGAAACATTAAATTTAGTCCACTGCACACTGATACGTAGCTAATTCAAAGCATTAATACCTTTCTAATTGATGAAGACAGATGTGAATTTAAGTTTGCGATCCAACAAAAATGTGTTTTGAGAGATATTAAGAGAATTTTCACACAATAAATCTTTCTGTCAAGAACATTTGGTTTGTTACTAATAATGTCATCCTTTTTAATACAGATCATACTATTTGCCATAGTTAACTTTAATATTTTCATTTACTATAGCACGTGAAGACAATTGCAAAGCTCTACTTAAGAAGGCACACAAAGGAAGTAAGTTTTAATAGAAATGCATTCACCATTTCTCAAAAATTAGTTACTATAATGTGCTGAAATATACTTAGTTTAATTCTGTGCCTTTAAACAACTTCTGCACTCAAACTAATGAAGCACTGTTGAATTACCAAGATACATTTCATGTAGAAATTCACTAACATTCTCTAAAATTCAATTGAATATTGGAAAAGTGGGTAAACTTCATTTTAACTACATTGTGATTTTATCAAAGCATTTGTAAAATATACCATCTCGAGAAAGCAATTTCTTTCCTTTTGAAAAGAATCATAACCAGAATAATTATGACAATATAAGAAACAGATGAGTTAAGAATTGGAGTAATTTTCCACATTCATTGCAATTTCCCATATTAGAAAAGCAAATTTTCTTCTTCTTGTCATAATATTTGTTCTTTTTGAACCAACTGAGCTAACAAAATTAAACACACCACTGGAAATTTTAATCTCCAAGGGAAAATTTGTACATAATGTCTAAGACAACCACAATAGTTTTGCAAAGGGGCTGCTCTAAGATAATGAACACAATAATTGCCTGTATAATCTAAAATGCTACTAACGGCAACAACTGGAAATCCATTTAGTTCCTCTTTAATTCATGCACGAAGTTTTAAATAGCTAATGGTTCTCAGTAAAATAATGGCTTATACCACCAATAAAAAGTATGGCATTGTCTACTTGCAAATCGGCTACAAGTTTTTAAAATACTTTATTTTTGAATGAGAGAATGATTAAAGGTCTAAACTTCACATTTTGGACCACAAGGTATAACTCATTATCTTGTGAGAAAAGTTTTGTCTTAATTAGCAAAAGTTGAAAGCAACAAAAAACCTTTCTGACTACTGAAGCAGAACGTGAACAGCAATATTGCTATTGCTGCCCTAGATGCTTAACTTTTGGGAAAGGTTATCTCTGAAGCTATTATTGCAGTAACAGAACAATTCTTCTACCATTATAAAAAGTATATTACTGAAAAAGTGAGAAAAATTTTTATGCTAGAATATTAAAATGCAACATTTGATCATAAAACGTTGCACAATGATAAACATTCCTCAAAATATTGTAGTGCAGTTATTTTTTATTCAATTACAAATTAAATCAAGTTTAAAGTGCATGAGAAATAATTGCTAATAAATAGCCTTTTTTAAGCACCCTACTTTAAGCCTGTTGAAGTATTAAGGCGTTATCTTAGGAGAGACTTCCCCCCCTCCAACCAAATTCCTCCACAAAGGTAACTATATTTCAGTAATCAGTGGGGTTCTGCGCTGACAAACACCATATTGACTACAATGAAATTTCATGGTATGTATGTTTGAGATAGACTTTGGCTTTAATTTTGCACCATAAACATAAAGATTTTCTTTCCTATTCTCACACATGCTGTGAACTTAACTTTATTAAGCCTTGAATACTAGCCAATTATTCATGTTTTCATTAATTCTAGTCTAAACTTAGATGTAATAGTTATGCAAAGAGTAAATTAAGTATTTAAAATTACTAAAATTCAAATAATGTATCTTTCTTCTTTGGGCTGACAAACATTGTGTTTCATCATTTATAAAAAAATAATTTTTATATAGACTACTATATACAGTTAGCTGCACATATCTGAAACCCTATGGCTTTCTTCAATGATCTGTTAAACCTTTCCTATAGTCCCTAGAAAAAATAGATTATTAATCTGTGTTTAAAGGGTAAATAAAGAGATATCATTATCTGTTTACCTTAATCTTTGGTACTAAAAACATGTACCGCAACTTTGGAATCTGTAAGTGTTTCTTCTTTGTTAAGTCTCCTAATTCCAAGGTTATTCCTATGATTCAAATTCTTGCCTACTCAGCAATCCAGGTAACCACATTAAGTTAATATAATTATGAATCAAAACAAATAAAGTAAGTGAATTCAAATTAGGAAGCACCTTTCCTTAATTCACTGTACTCAAGTAACAGTCTGACAAATGTTCCTCTACAAGCCTGTCTTGATTAACATAAACCCCACCAAATTTTGCTTACAGAATTTTAGACTTTTTAATCACTATCTTACTCATTCTTTTAAGCAGTAGATTCAAAGGTTAGGAAAGCAAAGAAACCACTGAAATATATAAAGGGATCATTTAGTGAAAAAAGTCACCTATCCCTGCTTTTTCTGAGGTCCATTTTCAAACAACCCAATCACTTGTTTAGCTACAAAAGCAACAATGACAAAGCTTGAAAACATTTTCTGGAGTACTAAAAACCTATTACAAGTTTTATTCATTTTGGAATTTGAGCAATAATTGTGGTGGTAGTGGGGGGGGTTCTACTTGACTTAGAGAAACTGAAATAAACTTTAGTTATTTAGTCCACTCCGGTGGAGTTATAGAAAAGTAGTAGCCAGAAAATAGTCTATTTCATTTCCAATAACATTTTCTGTATTTCCTTTGGCAAAAAAAGTACTCACCCTTCATGCTAGCTTTAATGCAACCCACCGTCACTTCGACAAACTGAAATATTTGGCATTATGTTAATAATGCAGGTTTATGGAACTGAATTATGTCTATTCTACACTGACTTCAAGAAACATTTTAAGATATTTAGCATTAATTGTATCCCCAAAGAAACAACTACTTGTCTGTATTCTTACAAAATAAAGCCTGTATCCAACAGACAGGCACTTAAAACAGCAGAAATCTTTTAAAACTCAAGAAGAAATACATGGTTATCATCCAAAGGAAGAAGAGTAAGCTGCAAGTAGATAATGGTTTTTTGGATGTTTTGATATATGTTCAAAACCAGAGGTTTAAATGCTCTTAAGGGGAAATTGAGTTTACTACATTTTTAAATTACCCTTCTGACTTGCCTGTTTTTACTTTAACAAGCTATTCATAACTGCATAATATCTATGTTTGAAATAAACTAATCAATTCAGAAAAAGAAAATAATCCTTTTTGTAGCTAGCAATATCTATAATGCTAAAAGAAAACAAAGACTCAAACATTTCTCTCTCTCTCTGCCTCCTTTATTCATCCGTTTTATATCATTGCCTTTTCCAGACTCAACGTCATCTGAGTTCCAATACTTATAGTGAAACCTGAAAGTCCTCTCCAGGTTTTTAGAGGTGCTTAGCCCTCTCTAGTTCAGTCTACTACAGTTAGAAGTGTAACGTGAGCTATATCCACAACTATACGTAGTGGACTCAGTTGCTTGAAGTGAGGCACTCATTTTGACAAATGCTGGCCACAGCTTTCATTCCCTTAAGTCTGTCTTTTTCAGTTGTGTCCTGACTTATCCCAATGCCAACGGTTTACTATATCTGTAGTAAGACATTACATTTCAAAAGATCAAAGTGAGAGAAATTGAAGGTGATATCCATTCTTAATATCCAGTTCACTATAAATCTGATTTTCATTAACACTTTTGCAGTTTGCTCAACTATCCCAATGTCTCTTAAATAATCTTCAGTCTGATTTCTCTTTTTAGAATCAGTCTTTACACAACAACGAAGCCAAATAATGCACGTTTGCTTCTACCTGACTTTCGTATTTTGCTCCAATTTGACCGAAGGAGACTAGTGGCAGCTAAAGAAATGCCATGTGTAGTTTGGTCAGCAGAGGGTGCTCAAGATTAGTGTTAGCCCCCGTTTCCAAAAGCGCGCTGTCGGTAATGCAGTACCAAGCCCAGCACCGTAACTTTACAGGGCGCCCTGTATTTCTGTATGATCTTCCTCAGCCGACAGCATTTACCTCTTTTAGTTTGAAATGCTCAGAGTTAATTATTCGAAGGACTTTAACAATTCAGGTTGTATACTGAAATTATTATATTTCCTTCTTAGCGAAAAGTTACATATCACACACAGTCACAGACTTACAGAATTATAGAATGGTTTTGGTTGGAACCCTAAGGCGCCAGTAAAGAGATGCTGTACAACCATACATCTCGGACTTTGCTATGTATTTGTCACACACAAGAATGATAAAAAAAGTGCACAGAGCATATTAAGAAACTGAGAAGGTTAATGGTTTCTTAAACTCTAGCATCCACGTAGGGATTGTGCTGTATTAGTAACACACCCTCCTCCTATTAGAAGCAATCAATTGAAAACATTTTCACAAGACCACCCATCAATTTAGAATAATTACTTCAATAATCTAGGCTAACTAGTCATACTGGAGACTTCAACAACCAAAAGCATTCACACAGTGAAACTCTTAAGACGTACATTTTTTTCAATTTAAAACAATCTAGGTACACAAGATTTCATACAGAAGACATTCAGAGTTTCTAAGAACTCACAATTCCCCTTACATCTCATCAAAATTGGTAAAACATGGAATTATGGGTGTAAAAAAGTCATGATTTAAAGATGTCTGATTTTACACTGAAACACTACCTTCAGATTTGTATCTGATCTGTAACTTTTACAAATACTTGTTTTACCATCTTTAAGATGATCATCACCAGCTTTCACTCACAGACTTTTCTAGCATACTGTCATGTAATCAATTCTTCCAATGGTCAGAATA
>VWZL01001117.1:82964-186560 GCA_013396915.1 Stercorarius parasiticus
ACTGAGGTAAAAAAGAAGGGCAAAGAGCATATTTGTTATGAATATGACAAGCTTGTTACTCTAAGGGTGCAAACAGAACTAAGCAAATTATCTTAGTTATGATCACTATGTTCAGCCTATATAAAAACAAATACTCCGTCCTGATATGCATAGAACTTTCCCTCTAGATATTCATCACTGTAGACTAAGATTTCAAGTCATGTGAATCATGATCATTACTGAGCCTTAGAGAAATACATTAGACTTCAGCTGCATAAATTAGGACATCTCATAAATGAAAACACACAGAAGTTCTGTTTTTCTGTACTTGCTCTACATAAAAAGAAGTCTAGCCATCTAAACAGTAATGGCTGTAAAGCATACAAATAAAAGACGTGAACATCAGAGGAGTGTCTATTTCAAGAATGCTCTGCGAGTCTCTGAAAGATACTAATTTCTGACATTTAAGACATCCCTCTTTCATAATAATAAAAGTTAATATACTTTAAACATACCCACCACAAAAACTATCTCTCCTTGTCTAATTCCTTTCCGTATTGGAAAAAACTGAGCAAATTCAGAAAAATATGAAAAGAATTGCACAAATTATGGAAAACGATGGAAAAGAAAAATTATATAGGCTTTTTGAATGATCACCAGAGTTCTTAAATAAAGATATTAGGCATATCTGGTTTTCTACACAGCTGCAATATCAAGTTTTTAGAACTGTGAGTTTCAGGAACTTGTGTGTGCATCTTTACTAAGGAAAGCATATAGAACATTCCACAATTAAGTTAAAGGTTTCAGATTTCCAATAAAATACACGCAGTAAGAAAAGAAAAACACACACAAAAATCAGTGCCAACTGTGGTACGCTGCTCTAATTAACAAACACCTGATACACAGCGCATAACTCTAACATAGGGAAACACATAACACCCTATTTCCACACTGTCAGTATTTTGATTACTGCCATTTTGGCTTGCATACTGCCAGCATGGCCTTGCAGGTAGAGCGTCACGAAGGTGGGGCAGTTCTAAGCGATGAGATGAGGTTCTAAGTATCATCTGAGAGGCAGTGCCCCTTGCCCCTACCCCCTCCACCTCCCAATAGCTGCATTTTGCCAACGGCATGATTAACTCTGAACGGCAGCGAAGCTGTAAGGAGCAAGGCAAGTGAAAAAGCAAACTCCTGCAACTGATTAGCAGCAGTGGAGGCAGCAGCTGAGAGGAAACAGCCGTCAGGGACTGCCTCTTAACAGCTCACTGGGATACTCAGCACAGGTCAACTGCACAAGGAATCTCGCTTTTGCATTGCCTTCTGTAGAATGATAAAATTTCAAATGGTTTCTATATTTTACCAAAAATAATTCATTTTAGCCTAGTTCACTACTGGTAATTTTATTTCTGTAACTGTATTTCTGGTGAACAACAAGTTATTCCGTAAGCTGATCTATTTTAAGAGTTGCTCAGGCTGTTTTGTGAGATTAATCTATTTTTGGGACTACTGCAGAAATGGTGTATTCCACCATTGATCCTTCCTCAAACACACTGATGTGTGAAATGACATTGAGCATTTAAAGCATACTAAAAGAGAACAAAATCCAAGCAATTTTTAATGGGAGTCTCCAAAACGGCAAGTGATATATCTCCAAACATCATCAATTAAATTCTTGGTGAAAACCACAAAAAATTTAGGACTCTGAGTCAGACATGGCTTATGGCTAGTCATTCACATTCTGGAGCATATAAATTTTTATCCTCCTATACTGTTATAATAGGGAATTAATTTAACATTGTAGGAATTTTACAGCTATGAATAAATTCTTGGGCTTAGCAAAATCAATGGAAGAGTTTGCCACTAACTCTAAAATATACAGTCAACCCAGAGTACAGTGAGAATTCTTTCTCACTACCAAAGAGCCACTCCCTTGTTTGTTTTGGATATTGTTATATAACGATTATTTTGTTTGGAACTAAATTGTATATTGTTGCACATACTTTGCCTTGCAGTAGGATTGTAAACAGAAAGTTGCACCAGGTGAAGTAGAAATGTTGATTCAACGTCCGTGTCCCAAGTATCAGAGTGCCGTAACGCAGTATAGACAATCTCTTCAGTTCAGTACTTGAGCAACAGTTCGGCCAGGTGACTCAGACGCCACATAGCAATGTGGCGCACCATGCTAAATTACATGTAGCCAGAAAAGACCTACCACATGACTTGGTATACCAATTGCATAACATGTTTAATTGTTGCTTTCAGAAAAAATTAAAAGTTAGGGCACAGGTTATTCTGGGACTTTAACTTGTGAATTGATAGCAGGCCACATCACGGAACAACTTATTCTCTAGCCCAGGGACATAACAGCAAAGCAGATAAGCAAGCGATGATCTAATATTATCTTCCAGATGCCAAAGAAAATACATTAGGATCAAGTTTGCTCTAAGGCTACAGACATCATGTGCATGCAAACCCAATAGTACCAGTATCTGAGATATAACAATACTATGAAACACTAAGCTGTATGAGAAATGAGGTCCAATACCTTAAACTGACCGCTCTCAGTTACTGTTTTCTGTTTGTGGGGGATTTTTTTTCACCATTGATCTCTTGTGCCCCAGTTTCCCATTTGTAGTATTACCATTTTATTACTTTTTGAGAGGAGAATGTAAAGTAAAGGAGTATCAAAAAAATATACACTGCTATTTGAGAAGCACAAGTAATGTGGATAAAAATGCCATATCAAGTCACTGAAAAGAAGCAATTGCAAAAGTTGTAGAGCATGCTGTAAATAAAATATAGGAGTGTACAAAAAAAAAAGCCTGGTACAACATACTAGTTTGCATTAAGTGAATTCTGTCCACATATGCACTCAAAGAAGTCAATCAAAACTTTCAGTCTTATTGGTTTAATGTAGTGTTATAAGCCTAGTATTTTTCTAGTTTTCTATATATGAAAGAAAACTGAAAACCTCAGTTCCTTTATGTGGAATTATACTTTTTCCATACTAGCCATCTGAAGATCAAAACCCCACTTCCACACTTTTGCTATTGCAGTTAATGGAGTTACTGGTAACAATAGTTGATAGATAGTCTTTCTGGCTCAGAGTGAAGGACACAGAAACTTTGCTTTTGGTTTGCCAAAACACTGCTAACCATTTCCAAGTATCAACGTTCCTACGTTCTAATCCCAGTTTTGGAAGAACAAGAGTGGCTCCTCTGCCGTTCAGCCCTTTCTTTCCAAGCTTTTCAGGAAAGACTCTTTTGTCCTCCTCTTTACCTAACACTGTTCCATCTGTCTCACTGAGACACTCTAGTCTTTCGGGGGGGCTACTCTATTTTCCATCTTCTGCTACTTTCTTTCCTTTGCTCAGTGATGAGAGCACATAGAGAGAAAAGCACTAATACTACATTACATGTATTTCCTCATGGCCCGATCCTAACAATTCTCCCTAACATCAAGAGAGGGATTCTCTTACTTCAAGAGAAGCTGGTGGTTAAGCACGTTCTTGGATAGAAGCTCTACACACAGGGGACAAACGTAAGTTTGAGGACTACTTGCTACCTGTATGTGACAGGTTTCTCAGTTTTATCCCATACAAAGAGGAGTTTTTAGGAGGATTAAGCACAGTAGACCACCCTTCATTAAAAAATTCTACATAAAACCTTTTCTTCTTACAAATCCTTGAAATTTGTCATGAAGAAACACGTAAGTTTTCAAGGTGCTGCTTTTATCCTATGCCCTTCAGACATACAGCCATAGAAAGCCATTCTTCTCAAATAGACTATAAACATCAAATTATCAATTTAATAAGAAAAATATGCAAGTGAAGTTACTGGGCCCTTGCGTAACAGTGTAGCAGCAGCATGAGGTCAATGCATTTCTAAGGCCCTTCTGAAGCTCTTTAGGCAACAGCAAATGGGATTTCATGGGGCATTTTCTTCTCTCGGTCTATACCGACATGCAAGATTCATGATGGGATTCTACGTCCATTATGGAGAATACTGGTGGCATAGTACACAAGCACTACTAATGTTAACATAGGTATTCATGAACAGAAATGCAAGTTGGACTCATCAATGTCAGCTTTTGAGGTGGAACAGATAAGAACGGCTTACTAATGCAATTACAAGATATTGGACAACCAAATTTAAAGATGTTCAAAAAAGTGTGTCAAGGCAGGAGTACTGAAAATGCTATGTTGAACAGGTAAATTGGTGACGTGATATCAATTTCTGGGAACACACGAATCTGTTTCAGCCACTCTATTTCACTCCAAATAAAGAATGGATGGAGGGGATGTCCTTTTTTGGGAAATATTTTTCAAAAATTACTCTCATAAAATGGGGGAGAGAAGGACAGGCATAGAAAAGCCTTTTATATGTAGAGAAGTCAATTTGGTCACAAAACACTAGGAAGAGAAGTTCTGTGGGAGGAGAGAGGGGTGAGTGATTTTGCCTCAGATTACCAGAATAGAAATACTTTTTTATTACTCCAAGGCTCACTAGCGAGGCCATTGTCAAATAACCAAGGGCAACATACACACAAAAAAAGAAAAACAATACCAGCTCTTAGATTTTCATTTGTTTAAAAAAAAACAACAAAACCAAACAAAAAAGCCCAAAACAAAAAACAAACAACACTTGCAAAATCACCAAAGCACCAACCACAAGACATGTAGTATTTAGCTTTCATGCTAGTGAAGAATTAGGGAAAAACCAATATTACTGTTTTGATGAACACTGAATGGTTTCTATGAAGCTTTACTTCTGATGTTAAAACATAACAGCAGATGCAGAATTCCATAATATAAGGCCAAAAAAAATAATGTTTTGAATGCTGCTTGTAAGGATTAGCAATACAAAAACTATTTTTGTACTAATCTGAAGCACACTAGGCAGATTACATGCTGTAGCTCCTTTACAGAGGCTACTGATTTCTCATGAGTTCTATTTAAGATAATTTCTACTCATTTTGATGCATTACGTTGTACATTCCGAGTGCACATATATAGTGCACAGTCCCAGTAATTTTAGTGTTTCAACCTTAGTATACAAAATACATTCCCTCGAATTTATTTCTGTCTCCCTCCAAGTATATTGTGTTTTTTTAACTTTATCCCCAAAATCTGTTGCCACTGGTGGAAACAGGTCACATTTGCAGAAGGGCTGTGCTAACAATCTTGCTTTCTATGACGACCAAAACTGCAAAAGCAATTCTAAATTTAGATAACAAAAAACTATTCTGCACTTTAAATAGGTAAGAATGAGAACACTGCAAAATGCCAGACAAAATAAATAAATAACCTTAGTTTGTTAATTTCCCTCTTGGTTAATTAACACCTATAAATGACCTTTAGCATTGACAAGTCCAACTTCATCCAGAAAGCCAAGGTTTAAGAATATCTATCCAAACAGGATTGATTACTGATTACAGCATTGTGAGGAGCACAATTCAATCTGATTTTTTTTTTTTTCTTAAGGCTGGAACCGCATTCCTGAGTAAGCTGATGTGACTGCCAATGAGGTAAAATGCAGAGAGTCATTACGCTATAATAATGTTGATGTTACCATTTCTACATTTATCTAAAGCACAGAACATATATCATTTTAGACTGAAATTAAACCTCGTCAGAAATAATTTTTCTTTCTATTGTTTGGAATTAAAAACATATTGAATTGATCCATTAAGAAAATTCTCTTCTCTCTATCTTTGTGTTTTTCAGACTGCATCTGCATCCTTAGGCAATGAAACAATTTTTATAATTGTAATAAAACAACAAAGTGTTGACTTTAAGTTAAGAAAATTGTTGCTTGAATGACTAAATACTTCAACAAACACAATAAATCCTTCTAAGTTTAACATACAGATAAACCGCATGCTTGAACAGGTACATACATTTCGTAAGTTTGCTTAAACTTATTTCAGCTTTAGTCTTCTGCTCAGTGTTTATAGAGCATGTCCGCATCTCTAAATTTTAATATTGGTTTAGTCAAAAAACATCTACCTTTAAGCAGGAAAATTAAAAAATTGCCATTAGATAAACATGAGTTTATAGTACAAAGTACAGCAGTAATGTTATACTCCAAGAAATACAACTGAAGCATCTGTCTGTATTTCAATGAAGAGAGGAACGATAAAAGAGTCAAGCCACTGTATTTCTTGCTTATTTCTGGACATAGAAGCTTCATTTTGGCAATGTAAATTGAGAAACATAGATTTCAGTGTTTGCTTTCCCCCAATGCCAGAAGACACGAGCATCACTGGACTACATTCCCAACAAGAGTGTATCAACACATTTTACAGGAAAACCTCTAGAGTATTATTTTATTTGTTTTCAAAGGCAGCAAAGACAGTCTGCTATTTAAAACCAGTTCCAAATAGTATTTGGAAAAATTCTTCTCTAAAGCAGAAGAGAGGGAAGACTTATTTCCTCTCAAGTTTGCAGCAATATCACAACTGATCAATTTAATTTAAATTTTGTTTCAGCAACAGTAACACATAACCATTATCATCAAGCTTGAGAAAACAGGAAGATTCCCCCTCCCAAATACACAGAAGAGGAATGAACTGACTACTGCTTGTCTACCTGCTGCAAGGCTAACTAGCACAGAGTATCACCAACAGGCAGTAAGTGCCTCATCTTACAGAAGTATGCAAACCAGTCTCACCCTACGTGTGCTGGTTTTGGCTGGGATAGACTTAGTTTTCTTCATAGTAGCTAGTATGGGGCTATGTTTTGGATTTGGGCTAAAACCAGTGTTGATTATACTGGGATGTTTTAGTTATTGGTGAGCAGTGCTTACACAGCGTCAAGGCCTTTTCTGCTTCTCACACCACCCCACCAGTAAGTAGGCTGGGTTACACAAGAAGCTGGGAGGGAACAGAGCTGGGACAGCTGACCCCAATGACCAAAGGGATATTTCATACCATCACGGTCAGCATATAAAGCTGCGGGAAGGAGGAGGAAGTGGGGGGGACACATTTGAAGTTATGGCATTTGTCTTCCCAAGTAAGCATTACATGTGATGGAGCCCTGCTTTCCTGGAGACGGTTGAACACCTGCCTGACAATGGGAAGCAGTGAATGAATTCCTTTCTTTACTTTGCTTATGCATGCAGCTTTTGCTCTCCCTATTAAACTGTCTTTATATCAATCCACAAGTTTCCTCACTTTTACTCTTCTCATTCTCTCCCCCATCCCACTGTGGGGGAGTGAGCGAGTGGCTGTGTTGTGTTTAGCTGCCTGACAAGTCAAACCACAACACCATGGTAGAAGACACAGAGACAGTAAGATGTTAACTCCACAGAAAGGTAGAGTTAAAACTGCATGTTAAAAATGTTGACACTATTTTTTACACTAAAGTACTACCTTTTATTGCTTACTCAACTGTCATAGCCTTAAATGTTTTTCTGTTTTCCGTTCCCAAATCCATCCCTACTGGTCACACTACTTGTTGGCAACTGCTTTAAACAAGGATGCTCAGTCCATAGAGAGAAAACCCCATGCCAATATTATAGTTGAGTAATTGGTACACACAAGACTCATTTACAGAATAATTTGAAAGACAGTTGAAACAGAGTTGATGCACTTGATGTAGAAAACAGGCTCCAGAGAAAGTCTTCACCTGCTCAATATAAGATTCATTTTTAGATTTTTTGAAATATTCTATAGAACAAGTCCCAAAGCAGAGACATTTAAAGCATGTAATTTTACATATACTACATTAAGCCTCATTATTCACATTTAGTAAATTATCTATTAAATCAGCTAATTACGGTACAAAGAACTAAGCACCTCCAAGAAACAAATGAATATACATATTTAGAATAATGAACATCTTAATAGGTCAATGACTCCTTGAAAGGCCTTTGGACAACAAATGAGTACAGTTTAGTTACACAAGCATCACCTGTTTTTTCAGTGGCAGATAAAATGCTATTTAAAAGCATGATTTCTAATTAGAATGGAATAGACTATTTCAGTTGGAAGGGACCTACAATGATCAACTGCCTGATCAATTCACAGCTGACCAGAAGTTAAAGCATGTTATTGGGGGCGTGTCCAAATGCCTCTCAAACACTGACAAGCATGGGGCATCAAGCACCTCTCTAGGAAGCCTGTTCCAGGGTTTTACTATTCTCTCGGTAAAGAAATGCTTCCTACTGCCCAGTCTAAACTAAACCTCCCTGAATTGTTCCTAAGGTAATTATTTTAGATAGTGTTCATATACTGATAATGCAATATATGGCAGAAAATATTAGGCTTTGGCTCTGTTAGTTTGTGTATGTGCATGTGCATGCGTGTGCACATGTACGAGTAACGTTCTGCTTCTTAGTACTTCATGAAAATTATACATTTATTTAGGTTCCCACTGTAGATGAAAGAACACAACAATTGATTGTTAGCAGCTGTAACATGTATTATGCAAGCAAAGGCGGCACATGTATTGTCATAATAGTAAAAACCATGCTGCAGCTTGTCAACATGCTGCTGGATCTCTTTTTTGTAGGTTTATCTGCTACATAATCTTTTGTTGATGAAAATTTGGAGCAACTATTTTAAAATAAACAGTGATTTTGAAAGCATCAGGGAAATTTTAAACAAATCCCTTTACCCTTTATTATAGTTTTCTGTGTGAAATATTCATGCAAAAAAAATTTTAACAAATATTTACTAAAAATCTAATACACCTCCAGAATTTGTTGAATTTGGGTATAGCGTGTTACATTTATGCATACTCCCCTGTCAATTAACTATATTAAATAATTTCATTTTAAACACGTGTGAGAATTATTTATTAGTCAGAAGTTGTTCAGAATTCTTAGAGAAAGATTCTGTTACTAAAGGGCTCATCTTTATTATCAGCTGGAATAGAAAATAATTATGCACCATAAACATTCTGGTTCCATTTTACTCTGTTATTTTAAAATGTATGTTACAAAGATTAAAATAATAAAGGCCATCTTAATCCACGTAATGGTACGTATCACCTGTCTCTGTCAATGATACATTTAAAAGCATCTCTTTATTAGAAACGCAAATCAATATGCTCAGGGGACTGCAATAACTGCTTCAAGCAATTTGTATTATCATTTCATTCCTGATGTTCCTACTCAGAGCAACTTATTATGAATGGCGTGAAAATGGCAACCTGTCACAATGGATTTTTTCTAAGCAAGAATTTTTTCCTTTCTTAATATAATTAAGTATCTTCCTACTAAACACAGGTCTTGGTTGTAAGATAAAGCCTACAACTGAAGTTTCATTTCTTTATAATCGAGGGTCCTCCCCAACTTACATTAGAAACATTACTGATGAAAGGAAGAGCTATTTGCTTTGTTTTGAACTGAAGGAACCTTGTACAGAGGGAAGCACTCAAACTTCTGGTATCTTTTCAACAGACCCATCTGTTGACAATGTTTTAATTGCTTACAAAAATCCCTGGAAGAGCATTCTGAGTAACTGGAACCTCAGTTATCTTGCTCTACTTCCTCTGGGAACCCAAATAAATTTTAGTAGTCTGTCATAAACACTCCTTAAAACTACTTTGCAGCTCTGGCCAAATACTTTACAGTAAAATAATCTGAGAGAAATGAAGCGGGAATTAATATTTAGCTGTGAGATAGAAGTATGAAAGTCTGAAGATATGCATTTATACTTCAAAGACAAATGTTTCCATTAATACCTGTAACACTCCTAGCTAAAGGAAGAATAATTTTACTTCTGAAATGAGACTGAGGTGGAATTCACTTCTCACACGAAAGTTCAAATCGGTTCAGCACAGACAAAACACATCAGAGCAGGAGCTTATAGATTTTTGGTACACCTATTTTTAAATTTTATGAAAATAAAAGTAGGAAATCCCACAGTAAGACTAACTTACCTTATTTTTTGGATTGGATGTGTTCATTACACTCCGAGTTTCCTTGCCTGTGTAAATTACAACACCAATTACAGTTCCTGAAAAACAAACAAACAAAAAGTAAAACAGAGGCGTCAAGTAGTTAAGACAAATTTGTCTGAATTAAAACTTGCAGTAATTTACAGTCCCTCTAACAAACCAATTGCATGAGTGCACCCTCAGCAAGTTTGTCAACACCACCAAGCTGTGTGGAACAGTCAACGCGCTGGAGGGGAAGGATGCCATTCAGAGGGACGTGGACAGACTTGAGAGGTGGGCCTGTGTGAACCTCATGAAGTTCAACCAGGCCAAGTGCAAGGTCCTGCACCTGGGTCATGGCAATCCCAAGCACAAATACAGGCTGGGCAGAGAATGGATTGAGAGCTTGGGGGTGTTGGTTAATGAGAAGCTCAACATGAGCTGTCAATGTGCGCTCACAGACCAGAAAGCCAACCAAATCCTGGACCACATCAAAAGAAGCGTGGCCAGCAGGTCAAGGGAGGTGATTCTGCCCCACTACTCCAATCTTGTGAGACTCCACCTGCAGTACTGCGTCCAGCTCTGGAGCCCCCAACACAAGAAGGACATGGACCCGTTGCAGCGAGTCCAGAGGAGGCCCGCAAAGATGATCAGAGGGCTGGAGCACCTCCCCTGTGAAGACAGGCTGAGAGAGCTGGGGTTGTTCAGCCTGGAGAAGAGAAGCCTCCAGGGAGACCTTATAGCAGTCTTCCTAAGGGGGCCTATGGGAAAGATGGGGAGGGACTCTTTATCAGGGAGCATGGTGATAGGACAAGGGGTAACAGTTTTAAACTGAAAGAGGGCAGGTTAGATTAGGTATTAGGAAAAAATTCTTTACTGTGGGGGAGGTGAGACACTGGAAGAGGTTGCCCAGGGAAGCTGTGGATGCCCCATCCCTGGAGGTGTTCAAGGCCACGTTGAATGGGGCTTTGAGCAAGGTGGTCTAGTGGAAGGTGTCCCTCCCCATGCTAGGGGGGTTGGTTTTAAGGCCCCTTCCAAGCCAAACCATTCTATGATTCTATGAAGAAGCCCAAACATTTAGGCAATGTACGTAGTATTGTGAATGCTGTTTTTCAGAATTGACTACAAAGGATCATCATAACTTCTTTCATTAACATCCATAAAAATAACAATGCACTTTCCTTCCTTTTAATGGAAACAATACTTTCAGTGTAACTTGTTAAAAACTTATATTTGAATGTAAAATTGTCTCCAATTGTTTTCAGAAGTTGACACGCAGCGTAAATAACTGCCCTTCACAAGGAATACAAAAATGAGTACAATGGTGCTGAATGCATCATACACAAATTGCCTGCTAGCTCTGTCATCTATAATGATGTAAAATCTAGTTCATCCAATTAATTACTTTGACAGAATCCCACACAAAAATATTCTCCTGTTCATTATGTTATAAAAATGATTCCCTAGTTCCAATAAACTTTTAGTCAATTTTTACTGGATGATATAGTAGAACTTGGCTTCAATATCTAAAGGGTACTTAGGTACTGAAGAGTACTTTAGAGTACTTCCAGTACCTAAAGGGGGCCTACAGGAAGGATGGGGAGGGACTCTTTATCAGGGAATGTAACGATAGGACACGGAGTAACGGCTTCAAACTGAAAGAGGGTAGATTTAGATTGGATATCAGGAAGAAATTCTTTACAGTAAGGGTGGTGAGACACTGGGAGAGGTTGCCCAGGGAAGCTGTGGATGCCCCATCCCTGGAAGTGTTCAAGGCCAGGCTGGAGGAGGCTTTGAGCAGCCTGGTCTAGTGGGAGGTGTCCCTGCCCATGGCAGGGGGGTTGGAACTGGATGATGTTTAAGGTCCCTTCCAACCCGAACCATTCTGTGATTCAGCATCACTACGTAAATTTTTATATTAAATTGAAATTTAGGTTTTTATTAATATGCCACTATCACACTTTCTAGCACAAAACAAAACCCTTATTTATATTACTTTTTCAAGTTATCTGAAATGGCTTTATGGCAGTAAAACCAATAATGTGATATTTTTGTCGTCTTTATGCCATGAAGAAATAATTAATAGAACTTGTCAGAAACACCCTGCTCACATTTACAAATTTGTCTGACATTAAGTAACTTAATTTGTCTTTGGAATCAGGACCATATGCAAGATCTGTGATTACTACTCTTGCAGTATAATACATCATAAAAAAATTGGAGGAACCCACAAAAAAAAAATATATGACAGTTAAAGATGTTGGCATTAAAGGAAGTTTAATTTACTCAAAAATGAGAATGGAAGTGAAAACTTTGAATCCACATACAAAACATCAGTGATTATCCATTACATCTTCTGGACAATTAAAAATTAGTTTTTCTACTCTTTTCCTCTATATACTGTAACTTTTCCTTACGACTTCCCTTGACATAACAGTTTCCCCAAAGCTAGTTTGCCTCTGCTGACAGTTCCACGTACAAATTTGCACATTAGTATATAGGTTACATGCCCCCAACACACCCCAAAATTCCTCCTGACTTTTGTAAAAGAATACTCATTGACCCATAATTTCTGAACTCTTTCTACTGCTCTCCAACCAATGCCCATATCCCTTTGGGGCACTGTATTTTGGAGTGATCCTCTGAGCTGGCCCCTGCCCAATGGTCAGAACACACTGGACAATATCCTGTAGGGAATCCCCTCCTGCACACTCCAGCAATCTCTGCCTTTGTAGCTCTTTAGTTCAGTAAAAGTTGGGGAGGACTTCTCAGTTCCAGATGCCACCTTTCCAGTAAGTTTCACCTGGCTAGGCTGCTGTAGTCAGGAAAACAAGCTGTCCTACTTGTCTCGTATTTTTTTCCTTGAAAAGTTGGTTTCAAAGGTGAAAGTCGGATAAAATCCATTTTGACTACTGAACTTTGATCGTACTTTTGGCTAAATCTGACTGAGCTGCTGCTTTTACTGAGGTGTTGATCTTTGATTTGAAACTTTTGGGGTTGTTAGTTACTAGCGCAATATCACTGGTAAATCTAGGATTCCTTAGACCTGAATTACGTCAGTGTAGGGAGCTCCAAGTCTAATTTTAATGTTGTCCCACAGTGGTTGTACCACAGACAGTTCTGGTGTTCTGGAGGGTTTTTTTACCCACTCTTCTCTCTCATTATCCTCAGTAAATCTAAGCTTAATACTAGCTGTGAAGAAAGATGCATATTTGCACTAAACTCCACCCCGGTCCACAGTAGAAAGAACTGAATCCAATTTGGGGTTCCTGGAAGCATAGCTGTACTACAAGCCTGGGCTTATTAAAAGCAATGAGTCAAATATTTTCATGTATGGCCCTCTATGCAAATTGGCTTTCATGTAAACTGGGCAACCCCTGATTGGGAAGGGCAGAGTGGTTAACAAAGGAGAGAGAAGTTACAGGAGATACCACTAGAAAAAACACATGGGCCGGGAAATGAGATAAAAGAGGACATGCAGAATTAACACATACAAATAGCCAGGCATACTCTGAATATGTGTGATCATATTAGTACTTGGGAGACACCAAAAGTTATGTGAACCATATAAAAATAAGAGAGTGCTCAAATTAATTAAAATCATGTGTAGGACTTGTCACCAAATAGTGCTTTTTACAGCTCTGCAGTTATACAAATTGTTCTGATTTTATCTAAAGTGACTTTGCAAGACTGACACCTGCCAAAAATGACCACAATATTCCATTAATACAAATCTCCTTTTAATAGCTATCTCAGCAGGTCTCTCAGAAAATTGCATTATCTTGTTTGGAGTCTGAACCACACTGATCATTACAGTAAATGGAGAGCAAAAAGTTCAAGTCCACACTGTAGTGGAACTTTTGAGGCTTTTTAACACTTAACTGCTGACTTTCCTCTCTCCCTTTCTAAACGGAAACGTACCAAAGCTTTCAATGAACACAAACACCACAGCAAGTGATGTCAGAAACACAAATTATCTGAAAGATAAGTAATTTCATTACAGATGACCTCAGATGTTTTCAAAACACTTAGTGGTTCAAATTACTTGGTTATATTTAAGTTGTTTCTTCGGTGACAGCAGTTGTTTCCAGTTTTCACTAACCAAAGCTTCCCTTACCTCTGGCACTATTACTAATTCCACAGCAATAACACAGACATTAAGAATGGCACATAGACTTTGTACCTTGCTGCTATGTTTTTGAAACTCACTGGGACATTGCCACGGAAAAAGTCAGAAAATTCTTTTCTTATCTCACTTATTAAAGAATAACAAAAGGATGGCTGCATGCTGTGGACTTGAGGGGGACTTTTGATTTCCACCCCCTGCCAGAAGCTTCCAATTAGTCTTTGTACTTTCTGTGGTTCAGATAAACATCATATACACAGTCACCAGATCTCTGTCAGGGTTTTACAGCAAGGGGCAGAAAGCACTTCAGATTTGTTAGCAGTAGGCATCTCCATTTAGGTATCTAAACTATCAATTCTGAGACTAGAACATCTGGATATATAATATGTATTATGTGTGACAAAACGGTATTTTTTTTTATTTTTTTTCCATTTAGCTTACTGGTATTCTAAGGGGTAAGGAGCTGAACTGAAACCAAGGAAAGTAAACACCTTCCAAATGTACAAATTTGAGAAAACTCACTCTCCTGAACTTTATTTGTTGATACTAAAAAGCTGTGAAATAGTTTATTCTTGAGTTGTCTGACACCTCATGATTTTGTTAAACCAATTTTTTAGTTCCCAAAATTCAAAAAGAAAATAAAATAGTCTTAAGTTATAGCAAATATTTTTCTTGCCACGTGCACTGCTCTAGCAATAGCCACTTCTTTTGTTTCTGCAGAATCCATTATTGCAGTATCCTGATATTTTCATGAGCTTTGGCAATTTGCATTCAACATGTAGTTGATAAGATTCCTTGAAACCTTTATACACTTACATTTACTGTTACTGATCTGCAAGATGATTGATTTGTGGTCTCTCCCCTCCAGAACTGTCAGGACTTCAGCAACCAGAGCTCAAATTTTCTGAGGTATTCCCCACAAAATTCCCCAAACGCTTTTCCTAGCCTGACCTTGACCTTCTATATCACCTTGACAAATAGCAACGGCATGTGTCTTGGAGACAGAAGGCTCTCCTAGCTGATGCAATACATTTTATGCAGTATGTCAACAGGAATATCAGGAAATTCAGTATATATTTAGTCACTGGAAAGAGGAAACTGGGAAGAACCTCCTCACCCAACAATTGTCCTGTACGTCCTATGTAAAACCTTCTTAAAAATTAAATAAGGCTTTGTATCTGCAACTCAGGTACATATTCCTTTGTTGGGTGTCAGTGATGTAGCTCCCTGTCTCCGCCCCTGAGACTAACAGTATCAGTTAGGAATAGATCAAGATAATAGCACAGGCTGACCCAGAATGCTTTGTAACAACCTCCAAGGAGTTGGCAAGGGCAAAACATAGTCCCAAGAGCAATGGGTCACATATTTGCTTGGCTTAGTTCGAAATGATGTCCAGGCTGCTTAAAGAGCACTGGAGCAAGCAGCCTTCCAAGCTAGGATGCCTGAAAGACTGCCATACTGAATAGTCTTAACGTAAATGAATAGATGTACAGGCAACGTTGTAGGGCAGAACTCTAGTCCCTACCATCTGGAAACAAGTTACAAACTCACTTTCTTCAAAGTGGCAAAGAAACAGAAGATTAGGCTTGCACACAGACATCGTATCCTTTTGGGTGAGAAACACCTGCATGTGACAGAACTGAGAGCCTAGACAGTAAAGAAACTGAAATAAGACACCAGTGCAGTTGAGGCGAGGTAGCTATCCACAGAGAAGAAAAATAGTACAGACTTTCACATGCTACGGGCTGTTTATTCTTCTGTTTTCATGGAATCTGAGTGGCATTCATCTGCAGAGGTTGTGTGTGAGCATAATCTTCCACTCAATTTTTCAGATATAATCAAGGACTGTGACAGGCCACGGTAGAGGAAGGGATGCAGAGGTGCCTGCAAACTTGCGTAGACAGAGTCCACCTCTGGCATACTGCCATAGCAAGCTTTAAGCAAGGCAGTTAATATGTGTTTATAATGCAGTCAGACAAGTGTTTTTATTAACAAGATTTTCAGTTGTCACAAATCTTGGAAACTCAATTGTGAAGTCTTAATTTTAAAAAAAATACAAAACCATAAAAATTCAAGTTTAATTAGTTTAGCATCAAATATCCTAACTTAGCTATGTCCATTCAACTTGCAAGAGAGATGAAAACAACTGAATGATACATCAGTTACCAACCAAATCTAGAACATCTTAATTTTAACAATCCACTAATTGTTTTGCCTTATAATCTCCTTTATGACTATATGCACCTGTAAGATCTTATGAACTCCTTATTAGTTAAGCAACAGACTGAAGGCAGTAATTTCCTACTCTTCGTTAAAGGACTAATCCTGTCAAATGCTAAAATTACCTCCACAGAAGTGCTGAGCAATTCTTAAGATCTGGATTTACGATGCCATACAGCACAAGCAAATACCCAGATAGTAATCATATATGCTAGATAACTGCAGTACTTACATGAGAGGAGCACATTATCACAATATTAAATTGTAGTTAATACATGCAATGACATAAGTGAAATGAATGATATGCCAAAGTTTAGATTAAGAAGATATAATTAATGTCACAGAATCAGATACTGAAGGAAATTATTTCTGCTACCTTAATTCAACCACCTTCTGCATGCACATCATGACACCATTTTTAATTAATTTATCATGTTATTTTTCCTTGCAGAAGGGACTGCAAACTTGAAGAGCCGTTCAATATTTTTACTTTGTATCATTCAGTGACTTGCTCTCTCTTAAAGTCTTATTCCACTATTCAAAACCATGCTCAAACAAGACAGTTATATTCTCCTATGTTTTCCTTCTGCCACCATTAATAATTAACCTAAGTCCTTCATAAACAATTAAACCTTCACAAGACCCCTCAGAGGTAAAAAACCCAAACATATGCTAAGGCATAAATTTTAAGGAGCACTGTTTCCATTAATTTGGGTGCCAACTTTAGATGGTAGATCAAGAGGCCTCAGACATTAGCTACACTTCTAAACAAAATCAAATCATCTACCCTGGAAATGAAAACATGAACAGTTTTCAATTAAAGTTCAAAATTACTGGTTCAGAATTACTGACTTTACAAATGTATACTCTTTTAGTATGGTTTTCCCCCATACATAAATTTGGGGAAAAGTAAATTCAGAACAGATTTACACAGTATTGAAATTTATAATTAATAAGCACATAGTTGGGGTTTTTTGTTTGTTTGGTTTTGTTTTATTTTTTTTTTTAACACACAGTTACAGATCTTGGCTACTTAAGTTAAAAGCCTAACCAAGGACAATTGTAGGCATCTATTTGCCAGAAGAGCTTTAGAGAGAATAGTTTCCCAGTACAATCAAATGAAACAACACCAAGCATCAAAGAACATGACTATTTTTTCAGACTCTGGAAAGGAGTGCTCAATCACAGACTCCTCTGCCATCTCCTCAAACTTGATCCCTTCCCCGCAGCCATCCAGCAGGCCCCTCACTGATGTAAGAAGGCTTCATAGTAGGGACTAACTTTACAAGTTAGGTGGAGACCCTTTTTTACATCCCCTCCCTCCATACCCCTCCTCCTCTTGGCTCATGTTTCCAGTTGTTCCAATTCCCTATCTTAAATCCTAGCTCTTTTTCAGAAATCATGCTCTCCCGATTCTTTATTCTCAGTCTTTTTGTACAGAAGAATAACCACAGCTCTTTTTCCTACAGTCTTTGAGCAAAACCAGAAAAAAATAATTTTCTGCTCTTAAAAAAGAAAAGTTACAACGGCTTAAAGCCTGAATACAGCATCTAAATAACATGAACTTATAACTGAGACACATATAAAACATTACTAATATTTAGATCCCATTATTTTAAAATTACACAACTATATAATTGATCTATACTTTCTGATTAAGATTTTGCCTGACAAAAGATTTTAAGCAAGTTTTATGTGCAGCATGGAGTATACAGAAAAGAAAGACTCCTAACAAATGCAAAACCACCCCTTTTTTGTGGACCCTATCTACAGTGAGCTGAACAGAGTACTTTACAACCTGAAGTTTTAATTAAAACAAAAAGGTCCGTGACTGCAAAATTTAAGCAAAAGAATTAAACTATTAAGGAGGATTAAAATGCTATGAAAATATTGTAAGTAGCACAATGAAACTGATGGAAAGGCAGAAAACAGAGGAGCAAGAAATTAACAGCCTGGAAGACAGAAAGATTTTCAAAAGCCATTACTATTTCACACTGTAAAAATAAAGATATGCTTCTACAGAGTTTTTAGATATGTTATCAGCTTTGCTAGTGCAAAACTTACCTGACGCAACAACAGTGCTTGCCCATAATGTATTTTCTATGCTTAGGCTTTCATGAACTGCTGGATCACTGTCCTCCTGTTAAAAATACGAACAGCTACTAAGTAAATCAACATCACAAATAGTCATAGTTAAGAACAATGCCAAACCATCTGAATAACTTGCACAGGATGTCTGCATCCTTGTATCAATCACTGTATAAGACTATTCATTGTACATACTTTTTTTGTCTGTATACAAACACAAAAATAACTTTCCAAAAAGTGAAACATTGACTGAAGTTCATATTACTTAAACCAAATTATATTCAAAGAACTAAATTCCATAGTGTTTTAAAAGGAACTTATTATTTTCCTCAGATGTATCAAACTGCAGTTGCTATACCAAGCACTTAAAGTGAGTTATGAACACCAATTACCAAAAATTAATACCCCATCCTTTATAACTATTTAAATCATCTATAATCCATACAGTAAGTAATGGTCATCAAAATTTGCAAGCCAAGTGACATCTTATCAGCTTTAGGAAAGAATATTTATATTTTTAAAAAGAAATAAACGCTTGTGTTGTCTTACCACATACTTAGAAAATACATATCCAATGGGAAAATACTTCGAATAGGAAATTGCTTCTGTGATTATTTAAGACTTTCGGTTTTTTCCTCCCCTCTCTCCTCCCAAGCAATAATGGTCCACAGATTGTAAACAGACTTAATCTCTCATAATCAATTTGGAGCATGTACAGATTTGTTACTCATTAGCAGCTGTGAAATGTGCTGTTTAGAACTAAAGGGAACTTTAGGAGGTAGGATAATCAAGTGCATTTGATCGAGTTATGGATTGTGCTAAACATTTTGCAGGAAAACGGGGACAACTAATTTACCAAAATACACAATAAATTCTACATAATGTCAATAATCAAAACCTATGTCCATTTTTCATCTCTATTTTGAAACAACCACCAAGCACAGGATGGGCTGCTTAGAAATCTCTGTTTCTAAAAAAAAAATAAAAAATCTCAAACTAAACAGATTTTTGTGTACTTCAAAAGATCCCTATATAGCAAGGAAACTAAAGCTCTTACTCTCTTAAGTGAAGCAAAACCATTGTTTAAAAGGAATAGAGAACCATTCTTGTCAAAACCAGAGGGAAAAGAGGGAGAACATGGAATTAGCTATAAGAAGAAAACCACAAGTTTTGAATTAAGATTCACACAAGAAGTAAAAATTCTGTCAAGAATCAGTGTTCTATAAGATTAGTCTTTCATTAAGAAAAAGGAGAAATATTTTTTGATTCTTACCTAAGCATACTGCAATTACCTAATACTGCAATACCTAATACTGCAAGAATTATTTGCCATACTCCTAACAATTAAAATACATTACTTTTGAGACAACAGCAACTGCAAGCCCACTCTAATAGTATCATGTAGGAATGGTATCATGTAGGAGTTTTCAGTAGTTGGGGAGTACTACAAAGAGCAGAAATGAATTCCAAGATACCGCAACATAACAGCAGAAGTACTTCATATTGATAGGCCAAGGAATGTTTACTGTAGAGAACTGAAAATGTATCCCTGAAGATAGAACAGGATCAGCAGCTATAGCAACATTCAAAATTGTTGACACTATTAGTAACACATGAAGTCCTGATCACTGAAACATTAAATACAAGAAAAGTATTCCATTTTGGCTCAAAAAAGTATAATCTGTGGCAATTATCAATCATCTTTGTAACACTTGATAACTTATTTCTGAGATGAGTGCCTTTGATAGGGTTCATCCACAGCCTAAATTTTTTGGATAATTTTTACTAACTTCATAATGCTTAGATTCCTGGTTTGATTTAGGATTGTTGCTAGGTTATTCAGATTCTGTGATTATTTCAGCCTTCTGAAAGCCTAATTAAGCAGTGTATAAACATGTAAGTCTAGGTGGAAATTATCCAATAGTACTAGTTTTTCCAGAGGAAGATGCCAGTAATATGGTCAAAATACTAACTGCAGCTGACTGGGGCATGACAGTTGGCGGAGAGATTGCCATCTACACCTATAATGCTGAAACACGACCACATCCAGTGGTAAGCTTCCATACGGAACTTTAGAGGTTTCAGAATCTATTCAGAATCTACAAGACTAGGAAGAGGACACAAACTGGACATATGTGAGTTGAAAACAGATATTGAATTTTTTCATTCCTTTCTTGGGCTTTTCAGAATTGCTGAAGCTAACAGGAAAACTTTCCTGAAATTCTTTCATACAGACAATACTGATTAGCCATTTGTAACAAGAGTGAAAGGCTGACGCTTTCATACCAAACAGTGGGCCTGGCACCAAACAGGAGTTTTAACTTCACACAACTTACCATAAGATGCACAGGCTGTTCTCAGTCAGCAACATACATGCTAACCTTGTTTACTTTTTATCATCCACAAACTATTCTGCATAGTTCAAACTGTTTCAACTTGCTTGATTTTTACAATTCTACCTACCATCATACACTGCAAAAAAAGGAAATTCTGCTTAGGTATTCTGAACAAGAAATTTGTAGAGTTTTTCACTGCATGACTAGGTCAACTGAAAACAATGTATAGGTGTATAAGGAAAATGCTTTTATTTATAAGCACTCATTACTGTACCTCAAAGAGCAAATCATGCTAGAGTTTGTCACAGGAGTCCCCAGCAGGGATATAATAGGATGATGCATACTAACAGAGAGGTGACCAAAAAGATCCCATATTTCAGTCAAACACTGCAACCTCATGGAAATGAATGGGTCAGTCTTATACAATCATCAACATAAGTGATAAGACACAGTTGTGAACAGCATACTTGTGACGAATTCAGTCTCAAAAAATGAAAAACGTTTTGTATTTTTCCCCTCAGAAGTTACATACAGAATACCTGTTGTCCACAGTGGGACTCCAAATAGCTCCCCCCAAACACTGAAAGAGATATTTCCCCATCTACCACTTACTAAAACTGCAATTATGCTGAAGTAGTCACTTTTGCATTGTGTTGAATTCCAGCATGGTAAAAGAATTTGAATTTTGACAGAAACATTGTGTTTTAACTAGCCATTAGCATAGAACCAACACACAGAATTAGAGATTACAGAAAAGCTCTAGAATTCAAAGAAACATTTGCTGCTGTATCTTTGCACACCTTTATAATTTTAACTTTAGATAAGACTTCAGAACAAAATAGCTGTAGAAAAAACACCTATGACTTAATAGTTTAATATATTCTACAAAAAAGTAGACAGATGAAATTCCATACAGTGAAATGTAAAACGATGCCCACAAAGGAAGAGAACATCCCAATTTCACAAACTGATGAGCTCTACGCTGATCAAAACTACTCAGAAATTATCATGACTACTCAGAAAACAAATTTTGGGGTTATTAAAAATCTACCAAAACACTAACTTAATAGTCACAACCAAGTTAAATGCTTAAAATCCTTAAAATTGTTAGGAGAGAAAAAACCAACAACAACAAAAAATCATGCTACTACAAATAAATCCATGTTTTGGTGAAGTCTGAAATACATAGTTCTACAACCCTCCTCCCTTGCCCTTACTCCAAACAGAAAATAAACAGAGCTGGAAAACATTTAAAAAGGGCAACAAGGGTAGTCAATGTAGCTTCCATACTAGATATGACTAAATAAATCTGAACTCTAATGAGGAATCTGACAGACATCTATGAAATGGGCACCTAGAAAGGGAAGACAAATACTGCTGTCTCTTACCAAAGAAGAAAGAAACCATAAGCAAAGCTAGCAAAATTAAAACAATAAGCAATTGCTCTTCATAACAATATGTAATTGACCTGCACAAATTCTTCCTATTTGAACGCTAAAAAGTTACATATGTTCAAGGGTGGCCTATGTAAGTTTAAAGAAGGAAAGTTCATTTCAGGTTACTTAGAGTAACCAGCTCTGACTCGGGAAGTTCCCACATCACAAGCTGTTGAATCTTCTGAAGAATCTTCTGAGGAGGTATTATCATCTACTCTTTCCCCACAGTCTGCTTCTGGCTATTGTCAGAAATAGGATACTAAGCTCAGAAAACCTTTTTTCTGCCTTTGTGTATTATTCAGTTATCAGATTTTAAGACAGTGAATTATGAAACTCTTCTGTACTAAAAGAAGAAATCGAAAGCCTTGCAGTGGTTATGAAGAGCTGACAACACAGACAGGAAAAAGTCACTTGTCCAATGTCTACCTGCTACAAGACTTAGTGAAATGCCTCCTTTTAGGTCATTCGAAATAGGAAAATATCTAATGAGCTGTATCTTTTGCCACACATGCCATGCTCATCAACATAATGGTTTGGCTGATCAGTTACCTTATGCTTATTTCATTATGATCCTTTGACATCTTTATGCCCTCATCTAACACTTTCACCTTTCTACAGCTCATTCAATTTACCTAATATTACACCTTCCATACGCAAACAGATGACAACTTAGCCGTATTTTTCATTTGTCATAAGTTACTCAAACAAAAAATAAAAAGTATATTTACAGGTTATGAGTTTAGCTGTTTTACATTATTTTTATTTCTACTTTTGGAGTGATGGTAGGGATAGATGAAGCAGGGAAGGGACAAGGTCTCAGACTCCTGAACAACGCCAGGTCTATGGTAAAGAGAAATGGTTCTGCACATTTTCTGAGGCTACTACAGCTAACAGAATAATGTATGTTTTGGGGTAAATGAAATCCATCTCACTCTAGCAGCAGAAGTTTGACATGCAAGGGCTTCTTTGTCCAGCTGACGAAGTTTCCACATAAGGCCTGCCGGCCTGAATTTCATTTGGCAGCTGTATGCTTATTGGACTTTAAATTCTGAATTAAGTTCATTACCAGAATAGCGCAGTTCAGTACTGCATTCAAGCTTCATATTCAGGCTCAGTTTTTGAAATCCTGTGCAGTATTGATCATAGAGATTTAAATTGTCTACAGTTCCTATTCTAGGAAATTAGCCTGTAGCTCTTGCATGTGCAGAGAAAAAGGAAGAGATGACGAGTTACATAAAAATTGAATATATCCTACTCTCAGTCCTCAATTCATACTACAGCTGACCAAGGATCATAACAAATTTCAAGTAGCCACTTAAAAATTTTCAAATCTACAATCTATTAGAAATTTTTTCAGACAATGACATAGGCCTTTGAGACTAAATAACTAATCCTTGAATCAACAAGTGTACCACTTTCATTTGACCTTCTCTAGCCTTATTCCTACCTGACAGGATGCAGCATAACAACCCCCACCAACTTCTGTAGGAAAGTGGGAGAATATGCATTAGTTTAGTTGCATCACTGAAAGAGATTCCTTCCCCACCCCAATCCCACAGCTAATTATTCTTGTTATGTCCCTTTTACTGGCGTACGTTATTTTGGACAGGGTCAGATTAGTTTCTGCACACGTTAGCCCTGTAGTCTGGCTGTCTGTGTGATTGTTAGTGCCAGCACAAGGAAGGTGAGTAGAAAGAAGCTGCAAAACGTAACACCATTCCCAACCTAAGATTAAGCCAGATTTAAGTGAACACAACCATTGCTTCAAAACATGTAATTCTCTAACAGCTAATACAAAGTAAAAAAATGACTCAACATTCTCTCTACTAAAATAAAAGACTTATCCAAGAAAACGTCTGTATGATTACCCATGGGTCAGAGATTCTACTCATAAATGAATAAACAATTTTCAGTGCTCACATCTCGGTATGTATTTTTCCAAAGTATCAACAGCTACATGCAACACGTTTTGCAGCAAGGTACTTTTTTTTTAAGCATCTGACAAGGTCCTATATTGGAAAAAATGATACCAAATAGTTCTGTACCACAGAAAAAACAATAAATTATGACAGCAGATAACTAAACTCAAAGGAACCAGCTCTCTGAATCTCCTACTAGAATAAATAAAAATAAGATTTAGATATATTTCGAGTAAATGAAAAGACGGAGGTGACAGCAAAGAGCCGCAATATAGGAGAAATTAAAGGAAAATATTCTTACGGGAATGGTTGAAGAAGGACCCAAATTTAAACAAAAAAACCGCTAATGTCAAAAGCAGAAGGGAGAATTTCCATGATTTTGCCCAGAAGGTGTAAGCAACAGGTAAATAATAGTGGTCATGCTAGTACACACTAATGTAATGCTCTAGTCTACTCTTTGGGGTCCACCTGGTAAAAGTTGAGTTAACAAGTATGGCTACCTTTTATTCTCTTTCTACCGACATGTGTTTTTCTCATGCTTTTCCAGAATTGATGAAATAGCTTCCTAATTTATCAAGCTTACATAGGAGCATCAGACAGAAGAGAAACTCTAGTAGTTACGCCTGTGTACATCTCTATTCTGTGCACCACTGTTTCAAAATAAACTCAGCCAAGACATGGACAATGCCCTGAGAACAAATAAAACTCTCTCACACATTTTCACAGAACACTAATTTAGCTCAGCTATTGCTTCTTGGTAGGATGTCCAGAAGACAGGAGAGGAGGAAAAGAATTAACTACTCCATTATTTAAGTGCCAGGCATGATCCTTCCCACATGCCCACGTAAAGACACACACTTAGCTTTTCATGCACTGACTGCATACAACACATCAAAATCCATGGAGGAACAACAGAAAATTACTTCATGTGAAGCTGTCAGACGTCAATAGAGTACAGCAGAGCTTTAATTCCTCCTGACATGGTTATGCAGGTGTACTGCAAGAGGTATCTTATGTCAGCTATCAGGTTTGCTGTGGATATATTTCTTGCGTAGAAGTACTTAAGAGAAGTTGTTCCCTCATAAAAACTCCAGAGCTGTGCACCTAAGTTTCTGTTTTGTTTTGGTTTATGGTCATGCACTTTTTGAAATTATCTAAGTTTGTCTCCTACATTGTTAGTACTCTGTCTTCATAATGGGGAAAGGAAAGAAAAGAAAAATCAATGTGCTATTACCCTGTCAACCTATCCTTGCAAGAATTCTTTGAACATCAATGCTTAAGTAGGAAAAATGTATGCATTAGCATCACTAAGCACACTAATTTATTTTTTTTTTTACTTTAACATAAAATAGAAATTAGATGCAAAACCGGATTTAGTGTAAGAAGCAAGGGCTCATGGCAGAAGTAGAAAGATAAATCAGTAAACGAGTGTCCTAAGGCAGCATCTCACTATGCAGAAGGTACACAGTTAACAAAAAAACCCAAACAAAACCTTCTAAAAAGACCTACAGTGCAATCCACCGTGAACCAAATCTGAGGGCACTGCCCTCAGATGCACGCACACACAATTTCAGTTTAAACTTCCCTTACCAGTCAAAACAACACATACGTAAACCTGAAAGTATAAAATGCATCAGGATTATTTACACTTATCAGGGATGCTTGACTCATACAGCTCTTATTACATGTACAAGCAGAACCCACAACAGGGAGCAACTGTTTAGTGAAGATTTCCCAATGTGTCAATTACACATACCAGAGTTGTTGAAAAGACTCTGAGGAGTTCAATTTATATTTAGAAAAGTATATACTTATCCATTGGGACAGGAATAACATGAATTTTACAGCTGTTAATAGAAGTTTCATTTGGACAATTGTTCAATACAAGGTTTAAGTAAACATTGTTGCTTACAGCTTTGAAGGCGTGAGCAAGTGACATTTACTTTGTAGGCAGCATGAACTACATAACTGGTATAAATTGGTCTTCAAGAGCCAACAACTGCAATATCTCATTCATCAGCATACTTAGAATTGTGAACTGGAATTCCAATTACTGAACAAAATCTATTACCAATTTGAGTCACTTGGGTAAAAAACCCTTCTCTTTACCTCCATAGTAGTTAATTCTCTCAAATTATTTTAGAAACAAGCTATCAAGAGGAATGAGTCAACTAACACCGAGTTTGACTAATATAAACAAAACAATCACTGTATATTCTAATATAATACTACATATCTGTAAAGCAATTTTAAAAAAAAGTTACTATCTATTATTACACTCTGCTTTAAAGGGTTAACTTTAGTAGGCCACCTTTTGAAAATAACAGAAAAAAGTCACAGAAATGATTGCATTGTTACCATCATATTGGGTTTTGAATGTAATTGTAGCTGGAAAAAAAATTTAATAAAGCCTCCATAAGTAGCTTTTAGTTTTATTTTACTTTTTGAGATAACTGAACTTTGGAAATACCAGCTTTCCCTTGAACTGAAATGCTGTTAAACAAGGCACATTTTTATTGCACATAAACTACCAGTTGCATTGTCTTAGGCTACTGAATGTATTCCACTTGCCACTTTTTTGACATATATGAACAATACAATTGATGCCTGGAGACAAACAATATATACCGCTATACAAACAGTTTCATATAAAAATATGACAGTGATGTCAATAAATATGCAATTCCTGAATTCTGCTTTTTTCAGATATTCTTTTTGTATTAGCTTTCTGCAATACACGTTTACCAGGATATCTATTATATGAAGTATTGCCATAGCAGGAACATGTGAAAAAATACTGCTGTAAAGCTAAGGGAGGATCTGATACAACTTTGACACTAAGCGCAGGCTTCTCTTTTCCATATCTCAAAGTGAAGTAGAACTGTATTTACATGTACTACTTACCCGTGTGAAGGTACCCTCAAAACTGTGAATATCCAGCTGTGGCTTCTGAGCATACACGTAAGCATTGATTGAAAAGAGATCCTGTAAAACAGATTAATGTACTTAATATTATTTAAACATGAATTTAATCACATATTTTGAAGAACTTTTTAGTGGTAAAAATTCCAGTTTATGACCCCCGCAACCCCACCCGAAGTTAAGTTCATAAAATTTTTACCCAACTAAGAAACACACTGGTTTTTTCGGTACACCTTCCTATAAAGGAACCAGATCCAAGATGATATTCTCAATATGGTGATAGTTCAAACACTACACTTTTACATTTATAACATGAGTTAAAAATTGTATCTATGAACAGTCCCATTTTACTTTACAGTAGTATAATCTTAAAATATTTTCCATACTTTACATGTATGTTTGTGGGATTTTTTGCCTTGTTTTGTTTTTAATGAAACTGGAAAGAAAATATTTTTGCAGCAAGGACAAAGCCAACTGAATACAAGAGGAAACAATTAAATTGATTCAAGTTCTCTTAAATGCTCAAGCACATCTGCAGTCAACCCATCAGAAAACACCATCAGCTTCGAGAAAGATTAGATACATCAACAGGATCACTCAAATGCTTGAAGTCAGGGATACGCCAAACTAGTCTGTTAAAATTGGGTCTAATATATGTGGTGCTGCTACTCATGACAGCAAACAACCCGTGAACCATCCTACACAAACTGAGACCATCAAGAGACTCTTAGATACTACAGTAGCAGGCTCTATAAATAGACGGCAGTATGGTACAAAGAAGGGAAGAAAAAAAATAATCTGATGATTGTTAGGTCTTAAGAGCTGTCCCTAAAGGCCCAGGGAGGATCACCTTAAAATTCTGAAATAATTATTTCATCAGGTAATTGTTCTGAAACATCCACCTCCCATAGAAAGAATACCGCAGACTAATTGTTAAAAACCTGATATACAGAACTTTCTTCTCATCACAAAAGCAAACCTTTTGGTGCTTTTTAGATGGTCAGGAACAACAGCAGCTAAGAGGTTTCAACACAAGTAGACTGCTCATGCATGGATCCACAGTCCAACTTCTACTCTCGAGAGGAGCAGATGGTTGATACCAAACCGCAGTCGATCTAAGAATCATAACCTATGATGAAACACAAGAGTGTCTACCTTCTCACCAGATGCAGTGCCTAACTATTTGAGTTATCTCCATCCTTTATTACTAGATGAATCTTGCAAAAGGCTAATGAGACATCAACTCTGGGGAGCAGATTACACAACCACAATACCCTGGCTCATGCCAGTTAGAATGTGCTATCTTTAAAAGAAGAATTAATTTTATAGCCTCTTTCATGGATTTATAACCATACCTTGGCTCAAATGTAGCTATTTTTAAAAGCATGAATTTTTTTTGTTCATAATTTGAATATAAAAAAATAACTGCATTTGAATGCTACATAATTTGAACGTTACAAGACTTAACTAAGGCACAATTGTCCACCTGTGTTATCTTAAAGTCTGACACATTTATATCCTTTTGTTTCTCCGATAAAACAGCTAAAGATTTTTGATTATTTTTTCCACTTTTCCAGATCAAAATGAATGTTTTTTTTAAAATCCATTGTACATATATCAAACGTTTCAACTCAGTTTAAAAATGCGTAGCCCTACAAATAATGAATTTGTACTTCTATTTGTATTCTGCAGACAAGAAATCTCTCACTTCATACCTTGCAAAAACACACAGACTTTGTATTTCGTATGCTTTTTAAAACATGAATCAAATCTGAACATTAACTCTCACAAATTATCTTTATCTTAAACCATTACCCATTTATTGTAGTCTTTCACATGAAGTTCATTCATTGCATCCTTGTTCTTCCAACCTACTTTCATCAGGTTCACGAGAAATAATTTATATGAAACTAATACACATGTGGTGTCCTATATCTTCATCATTCACTTCTTTCCAATCTGTTATCACCTACAATTTAGCTAATCCAGGCTATTATGTGCTTTATTATGCAAAGAAAAATAAAGAGTCTCTCAGTAGTGGACAGCACAGCAGAAAACTAATACCACACACATACTCATATATACAATAAAAACTGTTAGTGAAATGCGTCAACCAAGAACTTCTCCCTTTTCAAAGAATGCCTTAGCGGGAAGCAACATGAGAATAAAAGGAAGCAGAAATATCCACCTTTTTAAGCATACCGGCATTCATACAGTAATATATTTTCCTGGTTTCTAACCTTTGTATTTTTCTTCTACTGTGATGTTCTCCTTTGTTACATTTTAAATATAAAAATTTCTACTGCATTCCTTTAGTGTCTTGTCTTTTTATGTTTTAGTTCTCCTTTTGTATTTCTGATTTAACAACTAAACTTTAACATTTCCCTTTTTCTCTTTTTTGAATTTCAACTCTGAAACAAACTCACTGATCTTTCTGAAAAAAATGAGATCTGCATATTCCCTACACATTTGTGGCATTACTCTGGAATATTATGAACTACTACTGCCAGAGTATTCCAAAAGTGCATGTTTTTTCCTAAAACTAAAAAACATAAGAAAGAACTACACTGTGAGAGAAACCCAAGGTGGTAGTTCATTGGCCTTTCATTCATGAGTAGCAGAAAGAAAAGACATACAAGAATATTACATGTGCTCCATAGCCTTCTGAAGTATCTTTTCACTATTAGGGTAAAGAAAAGGGATAAGGACTTTTTTTTTGGTAGCCCAATGCTCTTCATTCAAAATGGGCAGCATTCTCAGGCCAATAAAATACAGTTGCTGAAGTTTTATAATACAAGGAAAAGAAAGAGAAATGCAGGGAATGATACAGTTACAGAAGACAGATTAGATATGAACTGCATTCAACAATAAAGGTTACTATAAGAGCACAAAGATGTTCCTTCACCTAGTGCTGCTTTCCTAGTAGAAGCTGTGCATTTCTCATCTCAGTGTCTTGAATAAAGTCCTGATGGTGAATTTAACAAGGAGACATCAAGATCTGTACACAACAGTACATGTAAACATAAAACTTCCACTTACTGAGCAAGAAAAGTTTACCTGGTTAGGTTATGTCATTGCTTTCACCTACGTAAAAGCAAGAAGAATGGAAGTTACCTTAAACAAATGATTTAATTATGTTTTTTTTAAAAAGGACTACTTTTTATTAATAATTTAACTAACGAGGGACTTGATCTTTGTGAAATTCAGCTTCAGTGAAGAATTATTTTCCTACTACCGGTATTGAACTGCTAGTTCACTGCTTCTACTGATAGGTCTACTGATACGTTCAATGGAAACGGTATGCTACATCTAAAATTACCTTGCTTTTAGGAAACGTTAAAGGCAAATGACAACAATTATTTTCTTACTCAAAGAAAAAAAAAACACACTTGGTTAAGGGGATTGCAACAGTTCTAGACTAAAGAAACTATGTGAAAGACTTGAATCTCAAGCAATAAAAGTTAAAATCTTTTTATACAACAGTAGATGAGGTTTTGAAATAAACTTTATATGCATTTAATTATCTCTACTTGAAAATAATAATTCAGAAGAAAGCATTTCATCCTTCTACAGTGAAATGTACATAGGAAATGACTTGATGATGGCACAATAATGAAAGTATTCTCTTTTGCATTTCACAATTTAAAAATCACCGTGAAGTTATTGATAACAGAAAAATCTCCTCTGCTAGGTCAAGGGCAACATTTGTTCATCTTACTTAAAGATCATTAAAATACATTCTTAATCATAACATGTAGTTCATTACAAATAAAATTGCCTTTGGTTCAATAAAACTAATTAAATGTAAATGGTATTGTTTACTGCTGTATGGATCTTCTGATATAAATCAGCAAGTCACCATTTATTGAAAATTACAGTGACCTCATTGCTGTTAATAAATTTAGTTGATCACCCAAGCTAGAGAAGAATGCCTCAGAACACACGTATCGCCAGAGGAACTGCCTCACCTATAACTATGAAACTGCAAGAAACCTAATCCAAGTGTTACAATATTTGCTGCTCAGCCATCATTAAATGACTTGTTGAAATTTTAATTCTCTGATCACATTAAGTGCTTTAGAAAGACAACAAAATCTGTACTGATCATCTTGGTGGTGTCATCTATTCTTTAAGAAAAGCTCTGAAGGTCTGCAGGTTTGTTTATTCTGTGTGTCACTGTGGGTAGGGTTACAGTGCTGCTCTGTTGACATGACTGACAGCTCATGCCAACGCAAGATGCTCACTGCCTTCACATCAGATAACTAAAGAAATCAAAACAAGTGACAATTATGCAGAGTGTATTCTACTAAAAGCATGATCAAATCGTTTATTAGTTTACGCTCAATTTCCACACATCCTCTTAAATTATTAAAAATATACTTTAATATGTAAATATGACCTCTAAGCCTCAGCTTTGAAAGTGTGCTGCAAGCACATGGAGAAGACACTGTACCAGGTATTGCTTTATGCACAGAGAGTCCCTGGAAGCCAGGAAAAGCACTACTGCAATGAACAACTGCTACTTCGTACAGAAAGACAGCTGAAACTATTTGATCCATTACAGCAAAAACCCAGAACGTCAGTCTAGAGACAGTAAGGGCAAAATACCAGACCCCAGAGATTGTGTCCCATGCCCCCTGCATCCCCTGTCTGAACAGGTTCACCCTGTGAACCGACCCTGTGCAGCCAACTGTTGGTTTATCAAAAACACGTAGAAAGTTAACCTTGGAAACCTAACCCATTTTTGTAGCCGCCCATACAAATATGAGCCTTCAATCCAGTTTAAAAGCAGTACTGAATTAAAACACAAGCTTCATGCCTTTGAAACAGACAAGACTAACAGAGCTCTGAATTCTTTGCAGGCACAGACATACTGCGCTCTACTCATTTTCTTTACCGCGTCTTTCAACTAATCAAAACTAGTTCCGTGAATTAGCACAAAAAAAAACCCAACCAAACAACTGCCACACCAGCTTTTCAACCAAGTCACAAAACGACCCCCCACACAGAGGGGACTCGCTGTGCCGGCGGCCGCCCGGCAGGTGGCAGTGGCGAGGCACGGCCGGGCCGGGCCGATCCCCGGCGGGCGGCGTCTACCCCGGCTCACACGTTCCCGCCATGGATATTGAATGGCTCGATTGAAAAAAAAAAAAAAGCTAAAGCAAAGCATTCAGCTAGGTGCTCCCTGGAACTGCCGTATTTTCACCGCGTCAGTTATTTTGGAGGCACATACGACGCACATAATGCAAACGGAATGAAAGGAGGATCGCATCCCAGCAGCTTCTGGTAGCAGAAGGAAGGATTATTGCCCCATTCTCCTAACATTTTGTAGGGGAAACGAAACCGAACTTGATCCCAGACCGGAGCACAGACCACTTCAAACCTCAAGAAGTTTCTGCAACAGTAATTCTAAGCCTGTCAAAAAGTATATGCCCCTATTACACACTGCACAGAGAGCAAGCAAGATTAATCACTGTAAAACAGTGGTTTTTTCAAGTCAGGAACTGGAACAAAGCATTGGGATGTTTTACAAAGCAACAGACATTTTCAAGTTAATAGCTGGAAAGCGACCTGCTTGATTTTTCAGTTTTAAGAGAAGTTTCCAGCAACAGAAGATACTGTAGAAGCCTAGAGTGAGAAAAAGTCCACTTGAAATGGTTTTCTCAAGTGATCCTTACTTTCAACCAAGTTGCTTCAAAACTTCTTCCACTGCATGTACAAGAGATCTTGAATACTGTTTGCTGAGAAAATCTCAGCTCCATATTTTAGGCATCCCTTTTTAGGTAAGTTGAGTGTAAAGTTTCAAAGGGTGCCAAACACTATCCCTACATGTTTAAAGCATGTACCCTGTTTCTACTATTTTTTCCAAAACCATTATTTTTACTGTAACAACAAAGGAATAATTCTGCCCAGGGCATTTTAATTTGACTTTAGAAAATTAGTTAAGTGTAGGGCCTATATACAGATAAAGCTTATGACTCTATTAGGAACTATAAAAATTAGGCTTAGAATAAAGTAATTCTGTAATGCTAACTTTTGTTAATTTGAAATTCACTGCTTGCTTTGAGCTTCATACTAATCTTCTGAAGTTGTCCGTCCAGAGTTTCTTCAGGTGGCTGATACTCTTGCATATTGTTGCCATCCCAGTAAAGGTAAAAGTGTCTTTGCAGAAATTAAAGAAGTACCAATGTCCTTTCCACAGGAATGTGGAGTCTGGGATGCGTGCTGAGCATTATCTTCTGTGAAGGATGTGAGGATCCCCTAAAAAGCATTTGTATTTGGGTTCATTAGGCTACTACTTCCCTAAAATAATTCTGACAGATGGGGCTTACAAGTGAAGCAGCAAACAGTCTTAAGACCAGCTAGGAAGCAGCCATTTAAAATTATCTCATTAAAGAACCATGAAGTGTCAATGGTTTGATCAAACCACACAGTATGGAAATTGGGAGATAGTTTAGTTTAGTTGGCAGAACTATTATACCCAGTGTCAGTTATTTCAAGATGAGATGTCAGCTTAATGCAGACAAAGTCTTGGTGAGCACGGTTCACCACCAATAACTGCATGATGAGAGAAAGGGCAGAGGAACATCAACTGCATGGTGGCTTCCACTTGCTGCTGGTAGCCAGGGAAGGTTTGTTAAGTGTACACAGCTCCTTGATTAACTGCATCTTGTGACACAACTCAGGGTGTCACCTTCAGCTCAAGAAGAGGGAGAATATAAAAATCTTTCAAGAAGCACACATCAGTCAGAGGTTAATAGCAGTAAGTGGAAACAGCTAAGGAGGAAACGGTTACTATATTGTACAGTTGACTCTTGTATACTGTTTCTGAGATGCATGAATAATTTCTTGGTGATACTTTGCCTTTCCCTCCCCTACGTGCCCAGAACAACCAACCACCACCTGAAGCAAACCTTCACTTCTGGAGAATGCATGTCCTGCCATTCAAATGCAGACTCACTAGCTTCAACCATTTCTGATTTACTTTCCACTATAAACCACTACAATACAAACATTTACTTCTTTCAAATCAAAGGCACAGGTTTAACCATAATTTTATACTACCTCCATAGATACTTAATGATTTTTTTGACAAGTCTATTAATCTGATTTTTATTTTTTATTTTTTAAACAAAGAACATAATATAAAAGTTACAGTACAACAACTCCCTGCTCTACAAGGTCTATTTCTTCGTAGCAAGGAGAGAAAACTTCAGACATGCATTTGGGTTTGGTTTTTAAAAAAAAAAAAAGGAAAAAAATTAATACAAAAGATAATGTAAAACTTTTTTCTTTTCTATTCCAAAGGAAAGTGTAGAGAAACCTCTGCATTATAAATTACTCCAGATTTCATCAGCCTCACAACACCAAAATTTCCAAGCTCAGAACATAAAATTATAACCGGCAAACAGCACCCAAAGAGGCAGTGCTCTGCATGAAGAGTTGTATTTGCTAAGTACAGTCAGTGCTTACAAAACAAAAGAGAAATAAAAAAATAATAGCTAAGTTAGTGTTTTTCAGATAGCTACAACTGTGTCTATTTAATTAAAAAAAAAAATCAAAGCAAGATAAAAAATTGACTAGATTTTAGTAAAATGCATGCATCTGTCTCAAATGTGGACATGATTTTCTTTTAATGAGAAAATAAGATAGCCCAATGATTAAATGGTAAAAACCTACAGCAGAGGCATTATTACAAATACTAAATTCAACTGTGAGTTACAGAATACTTGTTAAAGTCTGTTCTTACACCAGAACTCCCATCTTGGAGCCAGACTTGCCATCTCTGTCTGGCATGACCAACCTTCAGTTCCATTCCTTGTTCCCCATGCTTTAAATTCAAACCTAGCTACTTTTTCCTCCTCCTGTCACGTGTGAAGCCGGTAGCCAGAGCACTATGAACACAGGGAAAAAAATCTCTCCCTTTTGCTAATTTGAGTGTGGCAACAACTCTGTAATTCTGGAAGAATAACTGCAGAAGTCCTGCTAAGATCTGGCAGATATCTAACACTTACTTTTTCTATTGAGATAGCATATAAACAGTCCTCCTAAGGTATGTTTGTCTTTAATAAAACACTTAAGGGATTTAGTGTCAAAACACCAGAAATTCTGTACAGGTAAATTTCCACAAGCTTGTAATTTGAGTATGTTTTCAGAGGAAGTCTCTTAATACCGAGCCAACTCTCCCGTAAAACAGCAAGCTTCCCCAGTACCAGTGACATAATTAAGCTTCTCATTAAGACACATTTATACAATCCTACATACATTTTTGTAGATACATGTCTATTTTGAATGTATACATATATACACACACGTGTCTTTTTCATGATTTTAATAGTTACCTATAACATGACACAACTATGCACTCAAAAAATACACACATTCAGGCAACTCTTGGAGAGCCCTCCTTGCAAGAACTTGTATATTGCACCTAGTCAAACCAGAAAGCACCTTGACAACAAAAAGCACTTCATCTTTCAAGAGCAGATTGCTGTTTCCCAAGCTTACAAGTTAGTGATTAAAGCAATGGTTCCTGAGACAAGAGTGACTTGCACTTGCAGTATAACACTTGGTTGAAAGCACTACAACTGTGATACACTTCTGCAGGGTATGGATCACATGAGGACCACAGGGAGAACCACCTAAGTTGAAAGACAAAAATCCAATTCTGTCTCAGTTTCTTTTCAATGTTAAAACAAGAATATTTGCATAATCAGCTTCTCATTCAGCGGAATATCTATCTATTATTTATTGCAAAAACTAAGACTGTGGTAACAGGTATTTTCCAATATTTATAATTGTAACAATCTTTTAGATAAGAGATATATATGCATACATGGAAGATATCTTAAAGGCAAACATTAAATGCTTACCCCCAAAGCTGGCAATCTTTGTGTGCAACTGACAGCAACCTTCAGTTTCCAGTCTGTTTCTCCATCCAGCTGGTCAGTTCGAATGAAACATGAACCTTGAAGTTATAAAGAGACATGAAACTATTTTTTCCAATCTCAAAAATTCAGTTTGGGTTAAAAATTTAGAAAAGTGAAAATAAAGCAATTTACAACCATTTTTAAATAAACGTGCTACATATAAAAGGATTCATATTTTAGAATGCCTGTGTGCTCTCTTCCAGGAACGCTCCAGATCTCCCACAATAGCATGGTTTTTCTGATAAAATTAACAATATGCCCATTTATGAACGGGGGGGGAAATCCTATTTTACGGGTTTCTCAGTAGTTTCTAAATGTTATCAGCAAGAAATACAGCTTCACTGGCTGATTTTTTTTTTTCCTTTTTAGAATTGTGCCACTTGTACTTCCAACACAATAGAATAATGAACTGATGCCCTGTGATTTGTCTCTCTGCTGGTATGACATCACAAACTTCCACTGATCAGAGATTCCTGACTTCTTTGAAAAAAATTTTTTTAAATAAATCCTCAACATGGATACCATTCAAAACAATATGGGTCCAAATGTATTATACTTAAAAGAAACAATTTTGAATCATCAGTAATCACCAAGGATACAAGACTAAAGAAACGTGTCAATACATGCACAGTACTTAAGATATGAGGAAAGCTGAAGATACAGACTGATACATACTGAAGAGAATGAGTATGCTTTACAGATAGAAGACTAGTATTCAAGAAGTGGAAAATTGAGACCAGTGCAGAGCCTCCCCCCACCCCAATAACTAATTTGATGGATATCATCAAGTCTGGCATATTGCATAGGTTACTAATGTAAGATTCAAAAAAGACTGCACTCAAGCATTGCAAGTCTATTAGAAACACATACAAGTAGCTACAATTTCCATCTAGTTTGAAGCATTTAAAAAAGGTGGTAAAGGTTTACCAATACTCTTCACAATTGCTACACTGAAGAAACCTTAAGTATTTCTGAAGTAATAATTACAACTTCTATTACGCTACAGCCTAACAACTGTATACACTATTGTTACTGTGTGCTATGGATGTGAAATAAAAATAGATTTTTCTAGTTATTTGTAGATTTTAAACAATGTGCATAGACATACATGCATATATACCTATAATACCTTCTATATTTCAACCAATCCAATAAAAACTACTGAAGTAGTTTCATCATTAGAAGTGATATGGTAGCAATAAAACTGAAGGAAACACTGCGAAAGGAGTTTATCCAGGTTTGAGTCTTCTTACAGAGACAAGAAGACAATGTGCTGGAAGCTTTGAATCTAATAAGCAAACATCATAAAAGGGTACCTACCAGTGAAAACAAAATTAAGAGAGTCTTTTATAGGACACACGGACCCTGATGTAAGTAAAATCTAACAGAACCCAATGTTTTATTCATCAGGGCCTGTAAATTAAGCAGTTCAGTGAGCTAATGGTCTGAAAGGACTGCTTGAGAGAGAAGCCACCTGAAATTGTATCTTACTAGAAGGTATCATTTTTGCACAGTCTTAAAAGACATTTACAAGTCTTCATGTAACAGTTGTATTTATATTAAGTGCATACTAAGTAAACAAATCTTTAAATGTTAATATAAACAGCTCTCAGAACACATTATCACAACTAAATTTCACCCAAAGTTCAGAGCTGCAAGCTGCAAAGCTGTGTCTAAAGTTCTTGAAAAGCTGATACACTGTATTATAATTAAGGATGAGGTACCCAGAAACACCTAGAAATACCATGGTTTCACCACACTTTCTATCCATGGCATAGATGAGCCTACTTTCCATCATACTTCTCCTGTACAAGACATTTCATGGTTCTCTTCACCCTTCCTGTCAATGGTTGCTCTCTTCCATCAATTTCATTTAGAATTATACTATAGATCAATGCAGTTCAAGACCAGTGTGGCTCCTGTGAATGGTTGACTGCACATATATTCATTTAATAGAGCTCACACTATGACATGTATTGGCCAGCTGCATTTCCTCTCCACTTCAGCAGTTAATTTCATCAATAACTTATCTCATAGCCTGTTTCCCTTCTATCCAGAAAAAGGGACTGCTTTCTGCCAAGTCAGCTTTCAATAGTGATCACAACAGCAAAACTGAAACAATACAATCCTCTACTCCAAATACTGCAGCAGATTTGACCAAGTAATTTTAATTATACCATGAGATACTGATTTTAAACCTGGTTTAACTAAGCTATAAACATAGGAGATTAAACATGCAATTAGAAAAATGTATATAAAAACAACTCTTCACCCCTATCACACCCTTGGACCTGGAAAAAACCAAGCATCCCCCACTGCTTATTGTGTGGGAGTCACACGTACTTTACCTTTGGAAGGTATTTCAGTCAGCAGTGCATAAAACTTCTAAAAATCAAAGTCTTCTGAAAAAAAAAAAGCTAGTGTAACTGCTCCATTTTTAAATGCTTGTAAGCATTGCACCCCCATCACAAAACTAAAACAATACCACCACCAAGTGTAGTAAAAACCTTGTGTTATGTACTTTAACAGAATGCCTTAGGTCAGTGTTAAAAATCTCGTACATTTCTAACCTGAATATGACTTGCCAGGAAAAAAAAATCTATTAAAAAAAATCAGGAATTGCTATTCCCTCCAAATTCAGTGAATTAAAAGAATTAAAATTATTTTAAGTTCTGTGCTGCTTAAACTAAAAAGTCATGAAGCACTTTAAAGAGTTGCCAATCAAAGCATAACTGTCTGGAAAAAAAAAGAAAAAAGAAATTCCACACTCAACATAGACATTTTCATAAGGCTACATATAAGGGAGAATGAATAAAATTAAAATTTTTACTTTATATAGTGAGGGCACTCAGATTCTGATTTCCTGTAACAATACACATTCATTCAAGATTAGTGGACAAAGTTAACATTGTGAATGTGTCTGACTCATTTCTGTCTACAGTGAAAATTTTGGAATGATCTGTATTAGAATTTAAGGGTTGACTTGAGGAAATTACACTGGGTTTAAAAGTTTACAAAAGTGTTGCAAACTTCACATGACCACATTTAAACTAGTTTACAAGTATGTAATATTCATTTAGCCTAATCAGCTGAAGACAGGCATAAATCATCCATGCAAGATGCTGCCCAAGTGCAACTAAACTGATTTTTAAAACCATTTCAGTTGAAATCTGTGAAACTTGTGTGCTTAGAGAATTCCTTGGACTACAACTCCATTTTTTGTGTTTTAGCAAAAGCTCAACTATTTGAGGCCTGTCACAATTTAACCTAAGAATGCTTTTCTGCTTAAAAGCAGCACCTGCAATACAAAGAATGACAACCCTTTTAAGAACCTGAAGTAACTAGGTAACTTTAATATATAAGGATACGTTGCTAATTATTAACAGACTTCTTGTTTATGAGTTATTTGAGATACTATGGGTTAAAAAAAAAGTCTTTTTTTTAAAAGCTATTTTGTGTGTTAATAGAATATTGAACAAAACTAACATTTATTTCAGTAGCTCTTCTGGTGTTTTGAAATAGAGATACAAAAGCTCATTTATGAAGGCACTGATTTAGGGCCGTGATATGCCTGGCCTAGATTTGTCAAACAAAGGTACTGTGCTCCATACAGAGTAAGCAGGAAGAATCCTACTTACTCGTGTGTGCTGGACTTCAGGTTTTATTCAGAATATACATATAGGACACATACATGTCAAATGCGAATGCTTCTGGGAATGCTTTATACTTACATGTGCATCAGTGACCTCTTTTGTGGGCCTGCCTACCTCTAGGAATCCTGAAAAAAAAGGCCTGAACAAAAATTTTCAAACTAAACATAGGTTGTGCTTGGAAAATGCTGGTCATATTGTAGCCTTAAACTTAAAAAAAAGTGAGAGGAAAAAGAGGGAAAAAAATTGTCCCCAAACCAGAAAGGGAGGCTTCTTAATGAAGTAAAAACCAGTTATATCATAAGCTCTCTCAATTAATACTGTGCATCATCATTAGATAGCCAAATCTTGTATTTTTTTATACTACCAAACTTGCTATTTATGTTTTATGCATTAATTTCTTTATGTGTAGATATCTCTAGTTTCCTGAAAGTATTGTAATGTACATGAATTTGTGCTACTACCAAGCACTTAAAATTTATGTTTATAGACACACTTCTGAGTATTAATTACAAAAACAAGCTATTACTTGGGAGATTACTTATTTTCTTAAATGTATTCTAGCTTACAGGGTTTTTAAAAGATAGGTCACTTGGAAGAGAAAAATTGTTGTGTATTAATTAAATTATTTATTCTTATTTTATTTCATTTGGAAATGTTTCTGATAAGTAGAAAGATGGATAATTTCTCCTTAGAACAATTAGTTTACTATTCAGCCTGTTTATCAAGTAGACTTTAAAGAAAGTGTAGTTAACACAAGAAACCCAAAACAGCAGTATTGGCAGACTAAGAGCCATCTACTTTGCAAGAGGAAAATAATTTAAATTATTCTATACAAAATTGCATCACCCGATTTTCATGGAAGGCTATAATACTGAAAGAAAAAAATAATCATTCAAATGACGTGAATTACATCAAGATTTCATATTTGAAGTAACTGTGGAAAGAAAAATCTCAACTATCCTAGAGAAGTTGATTTAGTTTGCTGCAGAAACAAAACTGTGTGTCATTTGTAGCATCTCCTGTGTAACACATACATTCCTGTGTATTACACACTTTGGTCTTTCAGAGATGTTCTAGGCAAAGGCTCTTTAGTAGGAGACTGCAAAAGAACTTTTTCTAGTAGCCCAATAGTGTCCTACAATAATCAGACAGAAGCAGAATATCCTACCAGTTATACAAGTACGGCCTCATGTTCTTTGTTAGGCAATAATAGTCTTGGATAGTCCGAGACTGGATAATTGAATCCAGATACCTCAAAATGCATGCATCAACTCATGGAAATTCCCTGCAAATCAGATGCTGAAAATGGCAAGGAAAAATTCAGGTAGAGCGGCATCATGACAAGGACAGCTTCCTCCCTGCTTCCTTCTTGATCATGAAGTCTACTGGCTTTGTTTTTACAAAGAGAAAGTGGAAAAGTATGCTAATACTTAAAGCACTTGCATTCCAGGACTGGTGAAGTTTCTTCACCAATAGCAACATGAGAAATTAAGACAGTTTTCTTGCTGTAAGAAACTAAACTACTCCACTTGTCCTGTATCCAGAACTTAATTTTCATTTCCCCACTCCCAGTTCCCAGCCTGGAAGAATGATCTGAGAAAGCAGATTTAAGCCATGAGATGAGATGGAAGATAGAGGTTTCTGAATTCAGGGGGGAAAAAAAACCCCTAAGGAATGACGTATTCTTACTAGCGTTAAAAAAATGACACATCACTATAAAAATACTTCTACACTTCTGTCCACTTTTTCTGCTCTTGCTTTGAGCAATCACTTACAGCAGATCTTGTCTTCAACTACACCTATTTGATCAGCATTTTACAAGTGAAATTATTTTTAAATATATTTCCATTTTTAGATTTCACAAGTACATTCAAATCCCTTCCACAGAGCCTTAACAGTCAACCCACACACAGTATTTGTTACAAACGTCAGTATACACAGTAAAGAATAGTATATAAGAAGCCAATCAACAACACAGAAGTTCTGAAAATTGTGTTTAACCTTCTCTTGGAGAATATTAAAGTTAATAGATTTCTGCTTGCAATTTTTTTGCCAAATATTGGCAAGCTGAAAAAAAAAAGAGACTTGCCAGTAAGCATTAAAGAGAACTTATAGGTATAATTCAAATATGCCATAGCACACATTTTAATGTTATATTGCGCTGAAGATGCATCAGAGGGAAGAAACTATAATTTAGTTGTATACAACAGATATGTTGGAATATGCATATTTTACAAGCATATTAAAGACTAAGCATCCCTGTCTTGAAAAGGTATTGTTTTGTCTGCATAAATGCAGGGTTGAATTCCACACTCCATTACAGATACATCATCAAAACCAACCATAGAGTGTGTGCACTTCAATTAGTCTAAAAAAAAAATTAAATTACAATTACTTTCTATAATATGTAACTGATAAGAATTCATGTCAGTTATTCTTAAACGGAGATAAACCACCACTACACGTCTGGGTTCTTCTCTGTTAAATCTAAATAAATAAAATTATGTCTGCCTTCTCTCTCAAGAGCTGTATCCAATGAATTTTTTACAAATGAGAACAACAGCTACAACTAATGCCTTTCAAGCCTCAGCAAAACTGAATTATTAAATCTGTCTGCCTATATCCTATTACAGCCTACTTATGAATACTTGATTTTATTTTGTATAATTGACAACAGTTGTCAGGAAAGAAAGGTTTTAACGGCAATCAAATTAAGATCAACTAGTATAAGTGTCACAGTGAAGAGCCTGCATCAAGTGTTGATGAATTAATTGATGGGTCACTGGGAAACAGGGCACGTGGAATTGTGGTGTCATGAACAGCTACATATTGTCTGGCAATATTACCAGCCTTCCTGTTTTAAGTCAAAAGCATTGAAAGAGATGGGTTACTAGAATATACCCAACAAAAGAAAAATGGACTTTGACTTCGCACACCTAACACCAGATCATTTATGAACAACTTAATTTTTAAATCATTTATATTACTTAAGTGACTACGTGCATGAAAATTTTTAACTGGTGACAAGATGAATAACAGCACCAAGATGACATGTTGGAGTTCTGAGTTTCATTTACTACTATAACAAGAAGCTTTCAGTGATGATAGCTTCTAAGGAGGAAAAAAAACCCAAGACACCTGAAACGTCCCAAACAGTTAAGCTACAATGCCATCACATAGGATGCAATCAAAAAAATGTAGTGGCATTTATACGAGACTGATTAAATTAGTTTTAAAGCATTAATTTCTCTTAAAACCATGAAAGAACTGTGCGTACTTGAGATATTTGATCTGAATTAAGAAACCGATGAAGCAATTGATTAATTGGAATTTAAGCCATCAGTCACTGGATCCATCAACAGATTCATTTACATTCCAAACAATCAGCTGATGGTCTTATAGGATACCATGTATTAATACACAGTCAATATGATACCCCCAAACTCATCACAGTTCCTTATTGACAAGCACACAGATGCTTTTAATCCAAGCTTGATCACATTGCATCTTTTTTGAATTGCTATATTGATTCAGTACGCTTTAGGAATTTTTATCTCTATTTTTATGGAATTCTCTTATCTAGAGCAAGCAATGTCCCAAGATAAAAAAAACCCACAATACAGAACATCAACATTCATATTCACATTCTCAAATTTTAACTTATTGATTCATATTATTTTTAGTTATGGAGAAGGATACTCAAAAGTATTAATTTATCTTTTCCATTTAATAGGATTCGATGCACCACTTTGCTCCATTATTCTTCTGACGTATACTAGTAATCTCTTTTTGGAGAAAGTGATACAGAAAAAAAAACAACAACATACTGTGAATTATTTACATCTTCAGTTTAATGACTAAATCAAAAACTCTGCTGTACAGAATGCTTAGAACACTGAAAAATTTCTCACTTTTCTGACCAAAAGAAGGTGAAGGAGAGCAGAATACCACTTTAAAATGATATGAAAATCATTAATGTACTTGATAATAACATTTTATACAATCACCAGAATATTTTTCACTGACACTACTCCCTGTTTGTGCATTTGCTCAGTCTGCTATTCTCGTTGTTTACGACATTTAAAACTGGAATAACCTATGGTGATCTGTCCCATGACTGATCTAAACACATCGCCTGATTAAAAATCCAAGAATCTTGAGAATATTTTCAGCCTTGCTCATTCATTTGTAAACCAATTTTGCTCACATCTTCAATATATTGATCATATTATATATAGTCTATATTTACTACGTATCTTAGTATTAGAAGCATGTTTCTCAACAAGCAGTAGATGGTATATCTTCCTTCAAATGAATCAAGGATGAAAATGTTTTCCAGAAGAAGTAATTGTAGCACAGTAGGAGAAAAACCATACCTAGTGTAACCTACTAAGCAAGCTAATTTCACTGAGATTACAGACTGCTTTGATACAAAATATGCTGCACATCTGGACAGGTAAAAGGGATGAAACTGAACCTTTTGCAACCAGACAGGTTACGGTCTTTTAACACAGAAGTGGCTCCACTGCAAACCATTTTAAGGCCCTGCTAAAACAGGAAAATTGTCTAATACAGATACTATTCCATAAGTGCTATTTCATAAACACCATCCATTTTGATATCTTATCATTATTTGAATCATTATTCTGGTCTAAATACTGAGTTCAGCTGGCATCTTCCATTTACCTGTCCTTAACACACAGTGCTCACCTGGCCTTCACAGGAAAACATTCTGGTTTACAGTTAGAAAGTTGGTTCTTATTTAAAATGTATTATGAGAATAGGATCCTTCTTACAATGTACAGTCAGATATGCAATACTTGCATTATGCAGGACAATCATTAAATTGCCACCTATCATAACAGAAATGGAATCAGGGATTAGGACTTTTTAACTAGCTTTCCTTCTTTTTTGGCTTAAATTTTGGTAGAAAAAAAAAATCAAAATCAATTCAATCAATTTTCTTATCCTAATGCGAAGCACACGCTAACATCAACGCCACAAACAAGTAAAGGCTCAAAGCATTCGAAATATTTTAAGAATATTGACTAAACAGGCTTCCCGATTTGAAAGCTCTGACAGCACAGCAGAACTCGCTCTCCCAATCAACCTCCCTAATGCACTTACATACTTCTAAAGACCAATAATACAAAAAAATACATACACCTATACACCTCAAAGAAGAGTGTCTGTAGCTGACTTAAGGAGCACTTTCTCTCTTGATGAAAGCAGAGCTCACAAGCAAACAAAGGAGGCTGAGGGAAGTGTATGGCCAAATATATCAGAATCTACTGAAAGCACGTTTAGTCTCAAAGACTTTAGCAGCAGCAATAGGAATCAGCTTGAAGGACGTACCATTAACTAAACTAGGAGGAGCAGGAATCAAAGCCTTGGTAGCTCATAAAGCTTAAACACAGAAAAGTACAAGTCAAAAGAGCTGACAAAGCCATCAGATTACAATAGGCATGTGAAAAACAAGAGGATAAATCTTCAGTTAAAAGCTTAGCAGGGAAAACCACATTCTCCTTTACTCAACAGGAGCCTGGGAAGAAGCAACAGACCCAGCTGCAAAGATTCATTGCTGGACTTCATTACAGCAAAAAGCAGAGGTTTTCTATTTTTTCCAATTTATTTTTACTTCAGAGACAGCGGAAGGCTGTGTAAAGCTACATGGACACCTGCAATCAGAACTGTAACTGAAGAAGTTAAATATTTGAGCCAAATTTCATTTACCCATCATATGAACCAACAGCAATGACAGTGTGGCAACATGGGCCATAGCACTGCATACTCGTTAGAAGGCAGGTTGCTCCACATTAGGTTTTCTACCACTGGAAAGAGAACTGCTAGATATTAGTAAGTCTGCATGAGCTTCCACTCCAACTCCAGCCAGCCACACACCTCAAGCCCATATGAAAGTTACAATCGGATTACCATGTGCAAGCCTTCCTTTCCTTACGAATACATTAAGATTGATTTCAAGATCATTTCTAAATTTTTACTGAGACAACTTTAAATCTTCTTCAAGATTACTCCTCATTAGACCTAATAACCAGAACTTTATAGACTATAACGAAAAGGACCACCAAGAGACATTTTCCAATCCTTTCAAAGAATTATCAAGTTAACGTTAACAGCTTGCCTAGTAAAGCTTTCAGGTAAAAAAAAAAAAAACAACACCCCTAAATTAGACAATCTAACAGAAGAATAATGTGACAGTATCTCTAAAAATCCTTAATGCACAGCATCCACGTTATGAACAGATACTTTACAGGAAGCATATTATAAACTGCTTCTACACAAGGAATTCTTGAACCTAACCTCTGCAAGGAGTAATTTCTTGTCTCTTATTTTCAAAGCCTTTGACAACATATCCATAGTCTATCCGTTATAAATACGCACATAGTTTGTTTATCTGACTTGGCCTGCCTCTGAGATCTGCTTTGATGATTCTCACCTTCCGTTTTTCTAAGCTGTTTCCCAAAATTGTGGGAATTGTTTGGGATGTCAAGATATTCAGACTGCTACTCCAGCCAAGCCACCAAATGCCCTCAAATTCTGGGGGGAACATATTATCACCGGAGAGTGGGAAATGGCAAATTTATGCCTAAGGCAATACACAGCCTCTTTACAGATCAACTTTTTCAACTCTTACTAGCCTCTTTTTTTTTTTTTAATATAAAAAAATAAGTAGTAAAATATTTCTTTGTTACTGCTTATTTTGCTGCAAATCTAATGAAACACATGCGTTGTGCTAGTCATCCAAGTCTGCACAGAAAATAAAAGAAAATAATTAGGGTATAAAACATATGATCATGCCTTCTAATAAGATTTTACTGTGTAGTTTTACATCAATAATATGGAGAGTAATACTATTAGGAGCTTAATGCCTGCCAAGACCTTCTCGTTCCACCACACAACACTCACACTATCTGACTATACCTTAAACAAGTAGCTGATCACACAGAATCAGTATTACTCAGTAACTTAATGTAGATACCAAAACATTTCAAGCCCGAGTTAAATCAAATGTTAAAAACGGAATAGGAACTGAAGTATAGAAACAGATTAAAGTAGCTTAGACAGATTGTTGGCAGCTACTCATGCCCTGAAGATAAACTTTTATCTGGCCGTATGCGCAAAACTTAACTCTACTCATTTATCATTCTCTATAGCAATAGATTTTCAAAGCATTTTAGTTCCCAGACAGGTAAGTTTTATAACACTTGTTTTCTAAACATAACAGAAAATTCCAGAACGTGTGACAAATGCAAGTCCTTCAGCCTTCTTTTTCTGTGGTAGTTGGTTTCATAAAAGAGATAAAAAGTTTCATCAGTTGCACAACTGAATTCCAAGCTGCCAGTTTCTTCCTCTGGTTTCATTTTTCAAATAGCTGAAGTTCTAGAACAGGCAGGGCCCAGACAATCAAGCTGTTTGTAGAACACTTATTCCTAGCTGCCCAGAATTAATAGATACTACTTGCATCACTTTTATTATATTTTTACTTGCAGTGAGTTTGGGGTAAGAAATGTTCTACTAATACTTGCATTTTCACACCTATAAAACTAGACCTTTTAAACAAGTAAAACATACTTGCCAGCACAGTGCTCTCTTTCTGTGGAGAAAAGCTCAGCCTAGAGAAGACAAGGCTCAGGAAGGATCCTATTAATGTCTATAAATCCTGGAGGGAGGGTGCAAAGACTGAGCCAGGCTCTTTTTAGTGGTGCCCAGTGACAGGGCCAGAGGCAACAGGCACAAACTGAAAACAAAGTAGACGCCCTCTGAACATCAGAAAACCAGAACTAGTAGTTTTTAAACTGCGACAATAACTGAGCACGGGCACAGCTCGCGCAGAGATAGTGTAGAATTTCCCTCCTTGGAAATATTCAAAAGCTGTCAGGACATGGTCCTGGGCAACCAGCTCTAGTTGGCCTTGCCTAAGCAGAGGTGTTGGACCAGATGATATCTGGAGATCTCTTCCAACCTCAATCATTCTGTGATTCTGAGATACCATCTGAAGTACTCGCATAGGTAAGACCAAAACAATGTAATGCAGACCCGAAAAACACCAGATGCAACAATTGTGCAACTGACACTACCTTGCAAGAAATTACAGGTTTTTCACAATCAAAGGATTGAGAATTTGTAAATGATTTCCCATTTCCCTATTGCTTCCATTGCTCAGCAGTAGTGGTAGACATATTTTTGGAATGTCCACACCAGTAAATTACTATCTACTGGATTTAAAGACACAGTAACAAATTTTATGGTGATGATTTGTGCATGACAGCATGCTTGACAGCAGTGGAACTGATCAGTCAGTGGAGTTGCTCTCTCTAGGGTATCACCTCTGACAATGTAAAAAAAAAAAATCTTTTACCAATTTGGTAGCTGCTGAGAAGTCTACCGCAGGTGATGTATTAAAATATATTTGTGGACTTTATTTTACTAGACTTCTACATTTACAGTTTTTACAAACTTTTACAAGTTTGTTACAAGAGGAATATCTTAATGCAGTACTCTGTCTCTTGGGAAAACTACTTTTTTTCCAGAAGCAGTGGCTGCTATTCTATATAGAATCAACGGTCTGCCAAAAATTCTACTCTGTGCACACATGTACAAGGTTCAAATACCATAGTCAGGAAAGTTGAAGTAGATCAGTATAAAGCACTTCCACTTTACCCTTTGGGAGTTCAGTTTCTAGCAAAAAAGGCTGATGAGAAAACCCAGCTCTATTTTTCATACAATCACAAAGCATTATCGGTGACAAGGGGGACCTCAGGAACAAAGAAAAGTGTTTAACTAAAATTAATCAATTCTTATCCTCCTAAAAATCTACTAACAAAAACCAGTTATCATAACAGTGTTGTGACTAGTCTGTTATAGGCCTAAATAGTTAGCAGTAGTACAGAATACGAGCCGTTCTTCGTAGTCCTACCATCTATGGAGCATGTCACAAGCCCAAAAGGTGGTTATCCCTTGGCTCTTCCAGCTGCAGAGGCCTTGGCAAATAACTCATTTAGCCCTACTTCCATGCACAATACTATTCTGCTATGCCATGTTTCTCCCAGTAACTTTCAACTTGTGGCCAATTTCAACCACCAACGGCAGACCAAAGATCTCAAGGATATGAAATTCCTTGAATTTTTGTGAAAAATAAGGATAAAAGAGACACATGAATAGGAGAAAAGCCAGGCTGTTAGCTCCAGCAGTCATCCATTCTACGACCTAGCAAAAATTGATAGCAGAAATCAACATGTGCTTAGCTCAGAACCAACCACCCACTGCATATGCCAGCTTTTGCCCCATGAATAATAAGAATCTGAAGTTACTGGAGGTGGGCAAATGAAAAGTCTGAAGGAAAACAAAATTAAACTTCATCCATTCCTTTTTGACACTGTAGCCACCCTATCGAATTTGTGTTCCTCTCAGAATTTCACATTTGAAAGTTAACAGAGCAGAAATATTCCAGAGATACTAAGTCTTCTAAAGACATGCAGCAGCTACTTGTGAAGGACCAGTTCCAGTTCACACCAGAACACCTTTGTATGTTAGCAAAGGAGTACCTGACCTGGATCAGAAGCTGATCACTGAACCAAGGCACAACTAAGGTGGAGAACAAGGATTTTAGTTTAGAGAAGGAAAAAGTTTATCTTTGAAACTTTTCTTTTGTCTTTTACAGTGTCTTTGATAATACTCCCGTAATGCTGAACTCATTAACACCTGCTTCACTTGGCAGTTCCTGTGGACATTATGAAGTTATACAATGATGTCTGGAATGCTCTGTCTAGCTTTTGATCTATGATTGATATGGTATATAGACAAATAAAACATAGACAGCATGCCAAATAATTAAAAAAAAAAGAACCTGAAAACTATGTTAAAGGCCACTTAGGATCTAGCCTAATTTCAGTAAGGGAGCTTTCCATTGGTGTAGCACAGATCTTGCCTACATTTGCATAACAGCTTTCCACTATGGTAGTCAGTTGGTTTGGGCATGATGCCTGCTTATAAACCAAGTGAAAATAACCTTTAAACCATCTTTTACAGCCGGCTCAGCATGAACATTTCCTTTAATCTGTTAGAAGGCTCATACATGGGACAAATCTTCCAGATTGCTTGTCATTTCTGCCATAAGCAAAATCAAGATCCAGCCTTAACCTTCCCCACCCCCCGCCCTTTTTAAATATATATATAAACCCAGGATATTATTCCAGAGTTCTTTTGCTCTGAATTTCTTTTCCCATTTATTTATTTATGAAGCCTATGAAGATCTTGTGGAAACCTCTGTTATATGGGGAGCCTGACAGCAGCAAAGAATTCACAGCAAAGAATTCCACCTGCTTCATCCCTCCAGGAAGTATCCCAACTCTAAACTCAAACAGCCATCTAGCTGCCTCCGTTCATGAAAGAGAGGAACATTGATGTTATGGACCGTCAAACATGAATACAAAACAAAGACTCACCTACGTTAGTCTTTAGACTAGCTTTTCTAAAAGTCTGATTAAAAAACCCACAGAAATCTTAGAAGTTAGATACATGTACACAATTAGCATGAAGTCGTTATATCAGATTATACAAAGTTCATTCTAGCTAAAAGACAATGTATCTGATAAAGTTAAAAAAAAAAAAGGAGGGGCAAATATTAAGAAGTCAGTTTTATCAAAATAAGCTCGATTCCCTAAAACTCAGCTTCTGCTACACAGAATTAGAAGTATCCTAAAAAACTCAAGATTCCTAAAAGTGCATTTGGGAGGTGGGTAAAAAGTAGAAGGGGAGGAAGAAAAGTACACGCCACTGTCTCATTTCTTCCATGGTACCACACTTGGGTGAGAAGAACCCAGAATAGTTTTAGGCTGAACTTTGTAAACTACCCAGTTATAACTCAAACTGCTTCCTTTTTGACTGAAGATATCAGTTATTGCAGTGCTGCAGACTACATCAACATGTAGTGTAAATATTGAAATCGGAAAATAGTTCTTTGCCCCAAAAGAAGCTCATTGGGTGGGCTGGATTTTAAGATTAGTTCAAATGCTTCAATTCACTCTTTATAGATTTATAGTAACAAGTTATAGTTAAACTGTTTTATTGCACAGAAGATAAAATAAAATTACATATAGAACATAAAACCTTGTAAAACACATTAGTTTTTGCAAAGTACTTAAAGTGTCAACTATAAATTAAACCATAAATCAGTCAAAACTGCAACATCCAGGAAGAAACAACTACAGATGTAAGTGTTTACTCTTTAGTCAAAAAACTATTACTGCCATATGCTTGAAGTTCAGGGGATTAGTTTTTGTGGGTTTTTTTGTTTCTTCGGTTTTTAGAGAAGTGCAACACCAATATAACTAGTTAACCTGTTGCATGCTTATAGAAAGTGTATTTTCAATGTTAAAAATCACAGTCCATACGTAGTAAAAAAAAATTTATATGAGAATACTGGGAAGATTTCACTCAATTTGCTCTTTACTCATTTTACATTATAATGAAAATTTATATAGTAGGTACACAACTCTTTCAAAGTGCTCACAAGCATTTTTTTAATATCAATTATGGAAAGTTTATTATTATAGCATGATAAACTTTTAAAATAACTAGCTTTATTTTCTAGGTAGCAAATTAATGGAGCTTCTCAAAGGAAAATTTTAATTATGACATTCTAAGAAAGCTGGCTGAAGTAGACTTAAACACTGAACACTGAAGTAGACCTGAAGAATTTTACTTTAAAAATGTTTTTCTTCACACACTTCTGACATAGGCATTCACTCTGTTCTGCTCCCCCCATCTATAACTTGACAGAGATAGTTTAACTTATATTAACCGTGGTCCTTCAAGATTTACTATTCATATATATTCCAATCAAGGCACAGAGGTATCCTGTGGAGATGCATTTCTGGCCTGCGCCTCAACCTTCAACTAATAGTACTACAGGGAAGGGAAACTACACTGTGTCTTATAACCTCACAAACAGAATCCAGCTATTTAAGAATCAACAGGGAGGAAAACATGCTATGCATGATATGCAAAATACATCATTTAAGAACTTGTTCTGTGGCAAGCTAGGCAACTCTCTCATCTTGTTCTTGTTCATTTATTCCAGCATTGACAATGAATCTGATGAAAACTGATCTAACTCTCACCAGAGAAACAGTTCTTGATACCTCTACAAGAGCAAACACCATATATTGAGTTCCCTCCACACTTCTACTGTGCACACATCACTTAAAGAAATTACAGTTGATACGTACCCCTGCTAGAGTGGATAATGATTGCTTCCAAATGCCTAGATATGCAACACCTAATCCAACATGCCTAGTAAAGGCTAGGAAAATTTTGGATCAGCACACATTGACCTTCTACCACTTAGACATTGCATTCAAGTGGTCTAGTTTAAAGTAAGTCTTCTATAGGTGCAGAAGTGCTCCTACTTTCTACTTTTCTAGGAGCTGTGACTTCAGCTGAAACAGTTTTTGGGTCAGTAGGAAAAGATGGCATTGCAAGTAGCCCAAAAAGAAGCAATATCAATCCTTTTATAATCATGCTGTATGCAAGAGATTTGAGTTGTCAGAAGCACTGCTCATTTTAATAAAATGTGGTATTGGGGAGGGGGGGAGAAGCCTATGTATCCTGAACTAGGAGGTGTACATACAATTAGGAAACTGTCAGTCCAGACCAGTTATCGATGATCTATAGTGCATCTAATCAGCATTTGAAAGTCATTAGCAAGACACAGTAACTACATAGTAATTTCTTCTTCTTTTAGCAAACATATAGCTCTAGTCATGCTCTGTAGGCTACCAGAAATATCTTCTCTTGCAAATGATCTCTGCAGATTTTGCCTTTTATCTGAAGTAATGATGTGACTCCAGTGCCACAGTGAAATACCAAGTGCCACTAATACAAGGTTCACCAATATCACAGCTATTAGCTTTGTGAAATTTAGTGCTGTCTGACATATTTCAGACAGTTCTTCAGGAACTGAAGAGAAATGGTAATATAAAGGAGGGTAACTCATTTGAGTTATGTGGGGGGCATCCAACAGTAACTCCTAAATTTAATCAAAACAGCGATAATTTACAGGGTTCCTATAAAGGAAATATTTGTTTCTCTAAGATTAAGAGTACTCCCCTAGCACCATGTGAAGAGAAACAGAGCTAATGAGAAGCATTTTTCTTTCTCTTTCAAAAAAATTGTTGGGATTCTTTTTTTTTTGACTGACCAAAAAGGCAGTATTATTTCTAAGTAAAAAATTCAGCTATTTCAGTTTTTTAGACCATTGTAATAGATTTTTTTTAATTTTATTTTAACCACATATTAGTAGGTTCAGGTTTTGGTTCTTTTCAATTTAATAACTGAAATACAATCAGATGACATTTAAATGTGTGTTGCAAGATAATGATTAGTCATAAATAATTTAAAAATACTGTCAAGTCATATTAAAGAAGTGCAGTCTTTTAGATATAAAGTAGTCTTAATATTTGCTTTACCTAAACATTTTGTTGTAACAATTCATAAAAATCACTTAGAGGAACATATCTATAAAGGTCTCACATTCCCGATAAGATTTCTCTTGTTTTACAGTCGAAGCATATGTATTTCTCACATATGGACCCTCTCCCATTAATCTCATGAAGGTAGAACTCCTACTATCAATCCATTTGACCACTTCAAATTGGCCACAATGCACAACCTAAAATTTTACAGCAACCACAAACTTATCACGTAATGAATCTGAATTATCAAAACATACCAGTTTTCTCCGATGTTCTGAGAAACACCATGTCAGATGGGATTCGTTGATTCTGAGGAGAGGGGGGGGGAAAAAAAAAAAGGTATTTTTTTGTAAGTAGGGAAAAAAAGTGAATTTCAATCAAATGTCCAGTAAGATCTATCACCAAAAGGTCACACTTGGATTGAAACTCAATTAAAATAGGATTTCTCACAGTACTTTACATTCAGCATTTGCAATTCAGAAATCAATATTTTCTAAAAATTATACAATAAGCAAACAACAGCTAATCCTTTCAGATGCTCTTTGTAAGTGAAATCATAAATACCTGAAGAATTACAACAGATTTACATTTTCTTGACTGAAAACAGTAGTTCAAGAATATAAATATCTAATTGAAGTATTTTAAAAAATAATTTCACTGAGCAAAACTGACACTCAGTTAGCATATATAATAGAAAAAACAGTGAAAATTTAGAACATTTGTCTCAGCACTCAGGTTGCAAACATTATGTATACCAAGTATTCTCTCTCCCAACACACATAAACATACACAAAAGAAACAGAAAGTCAGGGAACAGCATTTTCTATTTCATATGTCTATAAACCTCTCCTTTACATAGACAAAAATGAATAGAATTTCCTCCTCAGTATCATTAAGGTATAGTGCCATATGCACAGTGAGATGCATCTGCACACCTGTTCTGCCGTTTCCCTTTCAAGCACAGAATTATCTGTATGAAATCATGTTTTCAGTTTTTTTGTTGACCACAGAAAGGCCAATCTAAGCTTCTGTGGATTAAAGAAAATGAACAATACCACCCTCCCACCCGTGCTGTCTGCTACATGGCTACCCAGATGCTTAGCTCTCCCACCACTTGTTCACAAGGCATCCACCAGCACCAGTTACACATTGCCAACATAGGGTTTAAGAGTGAAAAACTGAGGGAAGTAAAAATAACCAACATATCAAAAGCTGAAAGAGATAGAGGCCTGGAAAGGAAAAAAGCAACAGACTAAGTTTACAGGGACCAGAGAGAAGAGTGGACAGGGCAATGAGAAAAAAATACTGTACTGAATTGCGGTTTCTTCCATCACAACTTATATCCAGTATGCCACATGCTATACTGTTTGATACTGAAGCTAAACACAAAGATTCATTTGCATTTTATTTACAGACTACCTTTAACCAATTAAGAAATCTCAGTGGATTATTAGCAATGACTTTACTAGTTTCATGCTAAAAAAATATTTCTTAATATTCATTCCAGGTTACTTGTTAAGAGAATATAATGCACAAATATTTTTCACATAGAAAATACCCCCATTTGAGAATAAATTCCAGGTTCTGTTATCCTTGGTTATATTGTCTTGAAAACTACTGCATACCTATGGCTCATCTTTTATTTTTAAGAGCTCAACTGTCTGAGTGGAAAAGAAATAAACGTAGCTGACAAAGCCCACCACATGGCATACACGAACCTCATAGATGTCAGCCTTAAAAACCTGACTGAATTTACTCAACATAAAAAGTTAAGAAGCACGTTCAGTATACGAGCATTTCAAAACTACACAATTATTCTCTATTCCATGCTGCTTCTGACATTTAAGGACACAACTCTGTTACGAACAGGAAGAAACCCAGGATTCTCAAACTGGTTTCATTTGAAACCAGATACATAGTTTCTCATTTTTAACCTCCACTCTACTTTGAAGGCAACACTTCCCCACCATCACTGCATGTCAAATGAAAAATCTCAGAAGTATGTACACTCAGAGTCACCTCCAATAAAACATCTCAAAATACATCTGTCAAGATAATTAAACTGTGCTTTGTATGACACTTAGTGTGTGGGACCTTCACAATACTATGCCTGACTATCCATTAAAATCAGTTCAGAGTGATAAAAATCACATTGTCTCATTCATAATGGAGAATAAATGTATATTTACACCAGACAACACCACTGAAGAAGCTGATGTTTCTTCCCCATATATAATGCTGTACTCTAACATTTGCCTTAGTTCTTGAGAAGCCACTCTCAGACAGCTATATTATTTCTCACCACAAAACATTCTGGATAGCGTAGGCAAAGTTTTCCATTACTCCAACGAAACCTTCCCGAAATCAGCATGCAGCCACAAGAGTCCCATTTGGAATAGTGTGATCTGAATAGATCTGTGAGAGTCAACTGCTAGATTCTGTGTTATATGGGCTCAGCTTTCAAAATAAGATGATGTAAACTCTCGAAATCTCTGGAAGACAGGTATCTCTTGTCACTCCCTGTAAGATACTCTCAAGGACACCAATTCAGAAGTGGGACTGGAAGCAACTGTAACTGTATTCTCTGTTGATGGGAAGTTCAGTATAGAGGGGCCACGAAGGGCTACAGAGATGGTACTATCTCAAGCAAACAAGATGCTTGGAAAACAAGCAAGTTTGGAAACACTAGAAAATGAATGTATGTTCTGGTTTACCTAAAAATCCTATGCAGTTAGCAAAAAGCCCTCCTCATACCTTAAAATTATGCATTTTCATGCATGGATACTTCTTGATTTGCAGCAATTCCCATTTATTTGTAAAAGCCCAAAGAGTTAAAAATTTATGTGCTTGTCTGTATGTCAACAGTATTCACCTTGAAGAGGATGCTCACCTGCAACTGCAGCTAGTACAGCATTTTTTGTTATCTTGCCTTATAACAGAAAATAATTAAATGTGTAGTGAAATTTATTATCCATCATGAGCCCAGATTCAACCACGAATATCTCACTCAGATTTGGAGAAAATTGCAGTAAGAACATTAACCTTTATATATATTATTATGCACCTATTAGAGGAAAGGAAAAAAAGAGGAAAGAGAAAATGCAACTTCAAAATTAAATAAATCTTTCCTTAAATGACAATAACAATTAAACAGATACCCAGTCTTCATATAGATTAGCTATACATTTTTGCAGCTTCCCTGACAGCTCTGACATAAATCCATTACACAAGTTTCAGGTTACTGGCTTCATGCCTATAAACTTCCAGTTACTTGTAAACAAGCTGAAACACTTGACCAAACCCAAAAATTTTGCAAAAATAACAGTCAAATGATCTAATACTGAATTAAACAGAAGTTCTAATAATCTGAATGAGGTATCAAGTTTTTACAAATCATTACCAACTTCCACAGAGAACTCACATTTCACATTGAGTAAATGAAATGTTCACCTGGTACCTGCTATCCAAGATTCAAGTCCTGATGCCTGACAAAATTGGGCAGAATCATAGAATAACCCAAGTTGGAAGGGTCCCATAAGGATCATCGAGTCCACCTCCCTGCTGCATGCAGGACTGCCTAAAACTAAACCATTTGACTTGAGAGCATCATCCAGACACTACTTGAACTCTGACAGGCCTGGTGCCATGACCACTTCCCTGGGGAGCCTGCTCCAGCGAACACCCTCCCAGTGAAGAGCCTTCTCCTAATACCCAACCTGAACTTCCCCCAGCGCAGTCATTCCATTTCCTTGTGTCCTACCACTGGTCACCAGAGAGAGGAGATCAGCACCTCGCCCCCACTGCTCCCCTTGAGGGAGTTGCAGACTGTGATCAAATTAGTCATGTCATCATTTTCACATTTCAATAGAAAAAATGCATTTTGATTTTTTGTCTTTTTAGTGTGTTCTCTCTGCTTGTTTTTCTTTCCTGTAAAATAAAGTAAGCTTTTCTGCATTAACATATCTGAACATAACCTTCCACGTAGAGAAGGCTAGAGACTGTCTTGTCTTTACCACAAAGCCAAAACCACAACAGTATTTAAGATTGACATCTCATTTTTCATCAGATTTTCCATATTTTAGAAGTGGGAAGAAAGGTACTGCAGGAGTACTAGACACCAAAAAAAATATTGTCACTATTACTGCTGACACTGGAGACCAAAGATCCCCCTGCAAAGACATACCTAGTCACTATGACAGAGTGACTACACAGAAACAGATGGCAAGTATGCTACAAAAACCTTTAACATCTCATTATGGAGAAAATTAAGTTCTGTTGTACATTGTCACAGACAAACAGCAGCAATATGTCAATCATGTTAGCCCTCTCATGTCATATTTATCAAAGTGGAACAAGTTAAAATGACAACACATACAACTTCAAGCATTCAGAAAACCATGAAGAAACTATGTAATCTCAATTACCATGGAGATGAAGCTAGAAATGTTTATTGATATACACTGAAATTTGAATATATAAGTCATGAAAATGACTTGAATACATTGTTTTGCTTAAGCCTGGGCAGAATTAGAGCTCTAGGAAAGGAGGGCTTCCATTTCTCTCAGTGTTTGTCTACGCTGCAGACTTACAGATTTATTCTTAGAGGTCTAACTATGGCAAGACAATGGTCAACACAAGGTAAGGACTTCCCCAGCTTCTGGGATCCCATGACTAACTCCATGCCATCCAGGAACACTAGCCACACTGGAAAACAAGAAAACACACAAACACACCTATGCTTCCCTGCAACACAAGCTACAATAAAAATACCATTTCTAATAGCTTTCAAATGACTTTTTCATTTTTCTATGTTATTATCATGAAATTGTTATTTACATAAACTTCTGCAGCTCCCTAATCAGTCTTCCAATTCCCCTACAATTGCCCATAGCTACAAACCCTCAGAATTTTGCTTTTATTGTCCTTTCTTCTCCATTCATATAATGAACCACGTACTTTTCTCATTGGCTAAAATATTCCTGCTTGCTTCCGAGTTATAAACAAAGGGGCACTTCCCAGTTGTCATATTCTATCTGCATGCTAGCATTAACTGCAATCCTTACAAATACTGGATTAATTTCACTTTACACCTGAGATTAAGAAAAAACAGTTGTGTCCCTTTACAACTCTAAGAAAAGCTCTCAAATTTTTAAGATAAAGCATTACTGTTCCATGTTTTAAAACACTATTATTATTAAATTATATTAAGTATGTTATTATTAATTATAACTAAATGTGTTATCAAGTTTTATGTCTTCTTTTCATCTCCAAATTGCATTCCAAACTGTCAGTAAGATACAGTGTCTAAATAACAACATCTGAACTCATCCCTTGTAATTGTCTTATTTAGGAACACTATGCACATCTGTATCTTAAAAAAACATATCTTACACAAGCCAAGCAGAACATGTAGGACGTAGCATGTCTGTTCAAGGCAGGTGACCGTTTTTCAACTAACATATACGAGTGTCTTTTAGCTTTTAAAAGCAGGCAATATTTTCTTCTTTTCAGGCCTCTTCCTGCCCTAGTATTAGTGCATTACAAAATTTAGTTGAAACAACAGATACATTACTCTGAACTAAACTGTTTTAAGCACATTGCAGTTACTCAGAGCTGCTTTGAAATTAATCAGACCTATTTAAAAAAAAAAAAGACAATAATCAGAGGATATTCAAGGTTTAATCTAGAAAAGCCTTTCACTTAAGTTGTTAGTATTTGTGATGCAGTCACTAGTTAACATATGGATCTTCAGCTCAAATGAGTCATTAATTTCACTGCAGAAATGCTGTTGATGCATCTTCCAGTCAAATACAATGTTAACTTGTTCCTTTGCCATTAGAGTGAGCAATTGAACATTTCACTCCCGACTGGTTCTTTGGCTTAAGAGTCATACTCTTAAATTGAAAACTGCTTGCTCCAACAAAATACACTTCTCAATAGAACCAGAAAACATTTAATTTCATTAGTCTGAAGACACCCCCCAGCTAGGCCAAAAGGTAAAAAAGCTCTGCTGGAGCAGGAGGGAGCTTGAAGCTGAAATTCAATTACATGCATCTTACTGAGATACCCAAGTAAAATCTTGATCAAAAAGACCTCTACTCATTATTTCCCTAAATCCTTAAACGCTACTTTTTTTTCTATTAGAAGTTTCAGGTACTCACAACATATGATCTGTAAGCTGCTGCAAATAATGCTGAAATAGATGCTAATGACCTACCTCATACAAGACAGATTGATCCCCAAAGTAATTCCCATTTTCCAAATTCCAGCATAGTTTAATAGACTGATGGATCTCAGTAAGTTTCAGGGAAGGCAGACTACCAATTAGCTACTATAGTCCTCCCTACACTCCATAATAATTAATTCCAGGTTTAGAGATTAAGAAGGCCCTAAAAAGTTTCCTAATAAAAATCAAAGCAAATATCTCATTCTTGGTCTCCTACAAGATCTGGAATAGGCACAAGTGAGCAGCTGCAAGCTGACTCCACTTGCACGCTAAGATAGCAAGGTATAAGTCAAAACAGATGTAAGAGCCAGACATTAGCGCTAATCTTATCTACACAAGCATAGGCTGCTCAGTCAGGCCCCAAAAAATATCAGGTACAGACAGCAGACAAAAGAAAAAAAAGAAAAAAAAAGGCAAGAAATAGTACAACCTACATGAAAATAGATGTATTTTAAGCTGAGAGCAGCAAATCAAATGAGACTTGGGTGTATTGTTCTTTCTTTGGACTATAGAAGAAACAGAAAGGAAGGAAACAGAATTCTGGTTTCCAAAACAAACAGAAGAGGGGTTTCTTTTATATGTCTGAAAAAAGAAAACAATCTCTATCCACTAACAATTTATGAATTCTCCAAATTCTCCAAGAAAAAGGAGGGGTGTTAACAAGTAAGAAAGCACAAAATGTATCAGGAGGGCATATTTGCTGAAGGATTTTCTTTTATCAGAAGTAATTTACTCCACTAAATCGGAGTAAAACCACCAAGAAGTTCAGAAAAGACTAATAACTGACTGGGTTCTACTAAGGATTATTCTGCTGAGCTGCAACTTGCCATACAACACTTGAAACAAAGTTGTAGATACAAACTTGAGGTGCCTCCTTCCAGCATCTCCATGGATTAGCTCTCCATCTCTAATATAAAGCGTGATGGGAATCACTTGCTGGCACCCAGAAAGTGAGTCACCTTTCCAGAATGAACTTAAGTAAAAACAGTTTCCTCTGACAAGACAATTAAGTTGATTTTCAAGGTTACAATACTTTCTTAGTACCTCTGAAAGCCAACTGAAATAAGCAACACTGTCTTTATTATAATACTAACATCAAGGGGAAAAAAGTTCACAGCTCTCACTCACTATTTGCAGTCTAACTGGAAAGCTTTTTCTCCTTTTTAAAGAAATACATAAACGTTTATATTATTTAATTATGTATAATATTACATACATATTATAATTATATAACTATTTTTATATGTAAATAAAACTTATCTTTGAAGGCTTCAGACATAGAAAAAACACTGATTTGAACATCAGAAGGAACGTATTAGTAATCAGACAGCTTAGAACATTCACCACAGCACAAGCCAGAGAATTTAATTCGGTGATTGTATTCCCTTCACTAGATAAATTTAAGTATATACCAATTCACAAAATATAAATGCTTACATTCAATTAAGCTTATAATTAATCCAAAACCAGACTTCCTTCAAGATTCTCAAATAAGACTTGAACTAAAATACTAGCTAGTTAGTACTTCACAGATAAGTACCTCAATATATTTTTCGTCAGAAGATAATTAGCATGTCAATAATCTTTAGTCTCTAAAATACATTTAAAAAGTATCAACCTTTTCCACTATGATGAGGTCTCCAACTTGTATGTCTGAACTCTTAACTTGCACTTTACCTTAAAAAAAAGAAGAAACGTAATCAACTTAGGCAGTCATTAATAAAGAGTCACAAGAATAATTATAAGTTGCATTCTGGGATTTATAAAGACATCATCGTTTGGTGAAAGTGTTACAATTTATACAAAATAGATCTGACAAACACATTAATAAATAATTTCATCTGTTTCAATAAGTAATTCACTGGTTAAAAAAAGTCTAGTTCTGTAACCAGTTAGCTATTGTAGAAGTATTACAGGAAAAAAAAATATATATGGAAGATTCTCAAGTCCGAGCTATAGTATCAGTAACAGAGTTGTGAAACTGGAAAAAGGAATCTTTCACATATCCTGATAGACAGCACTTCTATTTCAGACAAGTCAAGAGGTGTTAGGCTTACAGTCATGGAGCATTCTTACACACGAGTCACAGCACAGTTACTAACAGGTAGCTTTGCATGGCCACAAAAGTTACTGATGTAATTGCCACTGTCTGACACTTGTTGGCAATTATAGTGGAAAACAGATAAGTCTCTCAAGTTAGGATCCTGAGCCGCCAGAAGATTTCGTTTTAGAAAAGTAAAATATCAAAAGCTGAAACAGTTTTTTTTTTCATTCTCTAGATCTGCCCATTCAGTAACTGCTGTGAACAACTCATTCAAAAATATATACAGCACAAGTACCAATTTAATTTCTGTATGTTCTGTACAGTATTCATATTTGCAGGACTGTTGAGTTTTAACATTCTTATTTAATGGACTGAAAAACTGAGACAGAGAGGTTAAGCTACTGCCCAAAATGTCACTGTTGACCTCATTAGAATTTAGGAGTTCTAGTCCCAGGTCCTTGCAACAATTCCAGAAAAATTTTATTCCCCGAGTTAAAAACAACCAAAGAAAAAAACCTTGTAAACAAACAAGTCATGACATATGGATATCCTCTTCCAAGATATAACAGTTGATAAACTCAAGATATAAACACACACGTATCTACACAGCCTGATGAGCTGAAACACACACCCACACGAAACATCTTTTCCCATCAGAAACACTATCATGATTCCAAGCAGTACCTGATCAGCAGGTATCAGGTGACAAGCATGTCAGGTAAGGTGCTAGAGTTCTAAATAAAAATCAGACCGAATGAATTAGAACAGAGGACCCACAAAATCACAGGATAAGCAGCAATCAGTGTGGACTTTAATCAAAAGTATTACGAATAGTAGATTTTTCAATGCACATTCTATCATTTCTCAAAGTTATAAAGTTGTAAGCTGTTATAAAATAAAAACCAAGCTAGGTTCCAAATCTCCATGAGACCTCCTGGTCATAACTCTCAATGAAGAGAGATCAGGTAGTTAACCTAATAAAATTCCTTGTACTTACATGTGCATTTAGCCAAAGATAGTAAGATTCACGTTATGAGTAATTTTCAGTACTTGCTCTTTAAAATTGCATTTCATAAAAAAGTAACAGCTCTTTTATATTTAATTCAGTCAATAATGTATGCCAATAGCTACTTTTAAATATATTTTCTATGACATCAGCACTTCTAAAACGTGCAATGTCAGAGGAAAATCTGAGCTTTTGTTTGGCCTGTCTGCAGAGTTATTTCTGAGAATGTTCTTTTTCAGCAGTTGAATTTTTCAGTTGCCAAAGACACCTTTCTCCAAATATAAAACAAATTATATCTTCAGTCTAACTCCTAACTCTGCCATAACACATTTGCAAGTGTGAAGGGAGTAGAAGACCAAGGTATAAAATCTATAGCAAGAAACATCAGCAGTTCTCCACAGGATGTTCAAGATACCTATGGAAATGGATATTGACAATCTCTCAACAATTTTTAATTTATTTTTTTTTAATCTAAAGTAACTAATACTAAAACTCAACCACTAAAAGAACACTCTGATACCAAATCAACATATTTGGTCTGATCAACTGCATAAGCCTTTGAATTCTCTTTATAAATTCTCATGTTTTGACTAGAAGTTAATAGTATATACCAGAAAAACATTATAATATTAACTTCGCTTTCTAGGTCTGTTAGCTTTACCAGAAGGATAGCATTTCCTATTTTGTTTTCAATTTCTCTGCTAACAATTTTCATCAGTTTATCAGTGTGATAAAGCCAATCAACTGATTATAGTAGTAACAGACACAAAAATCCTAGTACAGCTGCATTAAGTCTCAGATCTACACCACCTATGCAGTCAGGTATGACCAAAACCATTCAGAGATACTAATCAAATGCAATTACTAGCAATTTTATCAGCTTAAACAATTTAATCTTCCACAGTAATTTTCTAACAGCATCTACAGTTCAGATCAAAAGTCGCTAAGTCTCAGAGGACAAGAGAAGGTAGAACACTCGTTTGCAACATGATGTAGGGCAGACAAAAACCAAAGACTCCCGTTGCCAAGTACACCAACAGGAACCCACACTGCACCTTTGCTTGTACTCAGACTAGCAATCCAAGGAATTTCACATCATGGATTGAAAAGTTTCCTTATCAGACTGTTTTCTAAGTGGCTGTGTATAGTGCTACATAGTACTGTCTTTATTACACACTAACATCTTGTTAGAGCATCCTGTGTATCCCCACACATAAGGAAGTGGTCTGTGACATACAAGGCGCTTAATTCTACAACGAATCTGAACGGCAGGACACATTCCATTAAAAACATAACGGTAAAATGTGGCAGTAATTCAAGAAGTGGCTTACATTTTGAAAAGTCAACAAATAACACTTTCCTTTAGACTAAGAAAAATGAGAATCATTAGACACCATTTCAGAGAACATTAAAATAATGCAATACTACAACTTAGTGAAGATGCATATAGAGAAAAAAAGACACTGAATGTTATTCACTGCACAAATTATTTTTGCAAACTATTTTTTCTCTAAAAACATCTCTGTAGCAAAACACTCTTCACCATCTGTGTAATTACCAATAAAAAGTCCAAAGCTGTCAGAAGTGGCTGCGCATCCAGACTTTATAGTCCACCAAGGCGCAAGGCTTTCGCCTAAAGCAACATATAGAATTATGCAGAACTGGAACACTGAAATGCATCTGTAGTAATTCATTATACTCCCAAGATAAAGCCTTTTGAAATGAATTGCAATGATTTTAAAAACTAATAAATATCTTATATGTGCTAACAAGTATTTCACATAAAAATTTAAGACATGAAGTAAACAAAATGTGCGCGTATACTATATCAGAAATTACTTTGTTACTTTTTATTGTCTCTACTACCTGAGTGCAGCCCACTCCTGAAAGAACAGTAACTTCTGAGAGTAGCATTTTCAAATTCTTTTTAGTTTGCTATTACATGTTACCCATGGTACCTTGAGCACTGTCTGAAGTACTGCTTCTGGAGTTGGTAACACAGTTTGTCTCTAACCCATAAATATAAAACTCTTGAGTGAAAGGAGTCAAGTACAGACCATAAGAAAATTTTATCTGGCGTCTATTAGTCCAAATTGTCAGCATGATTAGAGTATACATAATACAAGAGGAGCTGGGGGAAAGCTTACGCCTACAGTGAGTCTAAGATGAGGATGCTGATCTTTGAGTGCAAGCCCTGTCCTTAGATCCTTCTTTCAAACGCCATCTTACATAGTGAACTGAGGTTAGTCTTTAATCACCAATTGAAAACGCTTAGAGAGAAACTTCCTGACTCCTCTCCTCTGTGTACTTTCTCCTCTTGGGTGAAATGGAAAGCCTTCATTCTTTCTAATCCAGTCTCCTGGAGGCTGCAAAAATGTGGAAGACAACACTCCCCCTGACATTTCCTCTCTTTCAGCCTCTTTTTGAAATTCGTTCTTACATTAAAATTTCAAGTTCTGTTTCTGCAGTTGCCTACTGCTTCCCTAATCAGATAGATTAAATTGATACAGTTATTTAAAGAACTTATCTGTTCCAAATAGTCTAAATACCAGGAATGAAGTTGTCAGTAGGTCTGAAATACTGCAAGCAATAAAGATCTAATGTTGTGCCTCTAAATTCAGAAAGAACGTTGTTGTTTTTTAATGCAGTTGCTTTTTAAAAATCAGGATGACCTGTTCTTGAAGAGCTGAAATTCTAATGTTAGAAGAAGTTTCAATACAGATTTCAAATAACTGCAAAAGAATAATATTACAATAATCAAGGCATTCTGACAAACATCTTAGTTTAAAGTTGGAAATAACATAGGCATAAGTGATTGAAAACTGACTGCTGCTTGACAGAGACCATTTTGCAATTTAAAAAAAGGTCAACTGAGATATAAACTCAGTAACGTGTAATTTTAGGAACAGACCAGCTCCCACTGCATAAATAGAAGTTCAAAAATAAAAAAAAAAATTCAAATCACTGTAGCTCTCTAAAACAGACTCCTCAGTTCTCCAATTTTAAAGGAAATAAACTAGCTTTCACACTTTGTTCTCTTATGCTTAACAGTTATTGGTATTTTCTCAGTTTCACTCAGTTTTCGCATACATTTTCAACTTCACTACATTCTTAAACACCCTTTAAGGATACAGCAACGACGTAAATCTGGATGGAATCTGAAGCCTGGATGGAATTATTTCGTTAATCTCCTCTCCCCTGCCACTCACTTTTTTCTTTTGCTTCGCAGGTGAGAGCAAGTTCTGCAACACTTCCGAAAATCACATTAAACATCCTAGGATGAAGTGACAGATGCATGCTGCTTCTGCAACTCGCAGTTGTGACTATTATAGTTATTTTCTTCTTAATCTTTTTTCTTCAAAACTTCATTAATACTGCATGAGCAAACCTAACTAGGAAAGGTTCAGGGCAGGACTGCCAATTTGAAGAATGGAAAGGGAAAAAGAGTTAAAATTGCTTTACGATTTTATTATCCAATTGGCTTTTGGCAGCTTAGTGAAAGAGATAATAGCCAGTTTACAAACTTGAGGTGATTCTTCTGCAGAATAGCAGCATTTTTTCAATGACACTTAACTAGTCATAGCGAAGTGCACAGGACAAGAAGCTGCACCAAAAGTATAATCGTCCCTTAGGAGAGAAAAAACAGAAGTCCTCCCAAACCTGCATGCACAGGTCTAAAATTTTTTTCAATTGCAGCTTCTGCTTTACAAAAGGATATGCAGGTGAGCTGCTCTGAAGCAGAAAAATGCAATTAAACTGACAGGATCGTCAATAGCAAGAGAATTTCAATTCTACAGGCAGATGCCCTTCCTCCATCTCATTTGATATGAAAAAAGGAAAGCAGATTTTGCAGCAAACATCTCAATAAAAAGATTAAGACAGCAGAATGCATCATACACTGAACAACTGAAGAGATTCAATACCGTAATCTAGGAAAGTATACACAGGAAAAGATTCACATGAAAGACATGGAGATGGGTACATTTAATTGACTTGTTCAGAAAAAAATTCAATACATTTACTGATTTGCATGTTTCATCATTTGCCACAAAGGACTGAAAAAGTAGAAACCATTCAAACTTCACATATAGCAGGTTCACTTTCTTGACAAGTGCAAAGTTACACATAGGAAATTCACCAATGGATGACTGAGCTTTGCCATGGTACATGTCAAAGAGAAAACTGCATAACATCGGGTATCTCTTGGAGCAGAATTCCTATGTAGGCATGAAACTGGCCATTGCTGTGTAAGTACAATTAAGTAACACTTGAAACCGATGCCCCATTCTCCCTTGATTTCCTGCTCGGAACAGCTCATTATTATTAAAAAAAACCTAAGACCTACTGATTAGAACAAATAGTTATTCAAGGTCGTAAATTACTAAAAAGAAATTCCAAGTCTTCAAGAGTCATTAATGTGAACCCACCATCTTCAAAAACCTGGTACTTCTTACACTAGCAACATGCACGTCATAAGACAACATTCACATGTTTTACCTGTTTAGGGGTTCCTGAGGCTAATGATAATGACTCCACAGAAAGTCAACACTGCTAGCTAGTCAGAGAATTCCTGATTTTAATCTATTGCAATGCTGTATAAAAAGATTTTAACTTACAAATCAGCCTAACCCACACTATTTTTATACAAGTAATTAATCACAATTCAAATCCCAGTAGCTTCTCTTGCTACAAATATGTTTGTTTCCCTATAGTAAACAAACACTTTTGCAAAACAACTAACTAGAAGTGATTAAATTCTCATGTTTATCTTCCATAAATGGTACAATTAAATCAAGGATAATACTGAACCTTGCTAACTTTCAGTTCTCCTACTGTCTAATTTGAGCGAAGGCAACCTGCTTAACCTCTCTCTGTCAGTTTCTCCATCTTTGAGATGGAAAAAAATATCCATTTCAAAGAAAAGACTGTAAAACCTACACAAGTTAAAATCACTGGAAAAAAAAAACCAAACAAAAAAGATGCTAGAGCAGTATAAAGTGCAGTTCCACTCTGAAAAGTGACTCTTAAGAGTGGCATCGATTTTCAGGCTTTTAATTAAATCAGTATCAAGTTTGTTCATTCACAAGTAACAAAGCCTTCTTTCTCCAAACCATTAGCCTGTAGGTTGGTACAGTAAGCCTAACCGAATTTTTGCAATTGAAGAGTACTGCCAATATTAAGAATCAGGTAATTATATAGAAAGTTATTTATAAAAAACAATTTGCAGAAGTGTAGTACTTGACTTTATTAATTTGCACAGATAAATACCTAAATACTTCTTAAAACCTGTAAACATCTTGGTCTAATTTTATCATAGCAGGAAACCCCATTTTTTGCCTCAAAGCGATACCGTTCAGTTTCAGAATGTCTTGCTATGAAAGAACCCTATATTATGAAAAGGGTGCAATTTATCATCTATTCATTATTTTATGTGTGTGTTTGTGGCAATTTTTAGTACAGCTTAATTTTGAGTGGGCACTGCAGTAATGTTTTCATTCTTAAAACTGGCCATAACTCAAAACATTGTTAGCTCATCAATCACACCACTGTCTACATGTGATTCAGGGTGCATTGTAAGCAGAATCTTTACTTCTGTAGAGCATCATGGTCTTAAAAAAAAAAACCACCGAAAAACACACAGAACAAAAACCAAGCATGAAATCATGATGGCACTGACAGCAAAACCTCAAAGACAAAATAGACATACACATTGTGGATAAAAGCTGATATCCTTTTTTAAAAAGGGCATTTTTAAAACTGCTTTTGAACAAGTCACTGCTCTCTACCTGTCAGTTCCTGATATAACTTTTGGGTTTTACCTATATACTACTGTACAGTATTTTTAAATCTCTATTCCATATCTAGAAAACTGCTGTGTCAAGGTGACCAAATCTGATTTTAATTTGACAACTTCTGTATTTCTAGGAGAAGCTACAAAGTGAGAAGTTCCTCAAATACACATACCTTCATGAAATATTTCATGAGCTGGGAAAGAAGAAATCAGGATTCCAAAACTTCTACTTAAATGCTGCTTAAATCCCTAGCAATTTACTCGAAACTCCAAGATTAGCTCTAAACGAGTGAAAAAAGAAGCACAAAAAGCAGCAAACTTAGCTTTTAAAATAGCAAATGTCAGTCTTGACATTTACGTCACACTGGTAACTATAAACTACACACGTGCTTCCAGAACTAAGAATTTCAAATTACTAACATTATTGCTGAATAGGGTAGGATTGTACTATCTGTTTCAAAGGTGAGTGTTTGGTGGCCTACCATAACAGATCTAAAAAACAAATAAATAAACTAGCAGATTAAGCCACAACTTTGCAAGAAATGCTGTTAACAGTCCATTTCTTTACTGATTGCATTAAAGACTGTAAAGATCAGGAGGCCAGCAATGCAACCACTTGTGTTGAACAAATGATAGCTATCCCATTAGCCAAGTTCCACAGTGGTATGTCTAAATGTTGATGAACCTATTTCAGACTGACAAGGAAGGGAAGAATGACAGGCAAATATTCCCAACATCTGTTCCCTTCTCTATGCAAACTCCAGAAAAAATGCAAGTCCCCATACAGTGAGGAAGCAGTATAAACTCCTCTCAGCTGCTAGGTTATGTCATCACTAATGAGACTGTTGCCTGTTTACTTACCTTCCAGTTACTTTAAAAAAAATGGGGTAAGATTTCAGATTTCAGACAGAACATATTTGTGCTACATTACAAGCTTTTCATCCATTTTTTTCTGAAGAGAATATTATCCAGAGCTACTCCAAGAGTTTAGTTTCTAATTAAGACTCCCAGATCTGGTGAGGCTACTCTTCCCACTGACTCTCAGAAGCTATTCACCAAAATATACTAAACAGTGCAGTGAAATGTATGTCAGGAATTAGTGAACAGAGTTTACACTTGGCACAATGTATGCCACATACTCTTGACTACTTGAGACGCAACCTCACGTTCCTTAACAACTTCCCACTTTCTAGAACTTTTATGCCAAGGAAAATCGTTAACAGAGACTTCCCAGGATATTGCAGCAAAATAACTTTCAAGAGTAATAAGCAAGATCATGTTGTTTTGTAAGGTTACTCACTACAGTTTGACTTGATAATAGGTTATTCATTGTTTTTTGGCACCTTTCTCTGTGGTACTCTGTTCTGAATCTAAACACTAAAATGTGCTAAGCAATATAAAAGTGGAGAGGAGTGCATAGTTTTTTCTCATATGCCCACATTTAAAATGTACAATATCCTACCAAATTTAATTGTCACTTAGCAGTTGAAGTGCTTCATTTCCTTAAAAGTCTTTGTGAAAAACTATTAAAGGTTTCAAGTCCAAAAAAAGTCATAAGTGTGATTTCTCCTTTTATTAATGTCTGGAAAGAAAACTGGCTGTTCCTACTGCATGATCATATAGATTTCAAATTATATGCAGAAATTGAAATCAATATACTGAAGCTGACTCACAATACATCTTCCTTTTCTTAAGTACAAATATATCCACTAAGTTTGAAATACTCTAGTAAATTTTAATTAGATCATATTTCTTAGTTACTGATCCCTTATTTCCTATATACACTTGATGCACAACTGACAGTGTTGCTGAGTTACTGTTCAGTATCAGTTTCAGAGGAGAACTGCACTTTGAAGCAATAGTACTAAGCAGCAGAATGCTTCAAAAATATATACAATTATATACATACACCTTTCCTTTACAAACAGCAAAAGATTTACAACACTTCTTAAACAGATCAAGATTAACAGTCATATTTATCTGAGGGAAATCAAGCACTTTTAGTTCAGTATCAGTTTCATTCTGAGTAGTGCAGCTTGAGACTTACTTCTTTGAACTGAAAGTCTATAAATGTATATCTAAGAATAAGATGAATTATTTTAAGATTTATACAAATGGTTTTGCTAACCTCGTACTGTCAGCTTGCTATATAACTGTGAGTTCATTTCCTTGTCTCTCTTGTAACGTCGAAATTCATCAACGGCTTCCCGTACCACCGTGACCGTCAAAACAAATCCCTGTTAAAGAGATAATTACGCAATTCAGAATTGTAAAAGTGCTAGAATAGATACACGGAAGTAGGAACACGTGCTTTGAATATTTACTTTTTTCCTCATTTGGGTTTTGGTGTTTTCTTCAATCTGTTAAAATAATATCTTGGTTTAGTCCAAGAAAAGGAAAACCATACTCGTACACTGTACATATATAATTAGAATAACTACACCTCCAAATACATGTAATTTAGCTATAATTTGAAATTTTAAAAAATCAAAATGCCTTGGATGAGCTAAAGACAGCCTTTCTAGTTCAATAAGCGTATTTCCCTATCTTCCACAAATTTTAGGGTTTTACCAAAAACATTAAGTCTCCAATTCTGAGTTCGTTGCCTTTTTCCAACAGACAGAAATGAAAAGGTAACAGATGGCTAGTTTAATTGATTTTGCCATTTTAAATGCAGTTATTTACCAATATGTCAAAAATATTGACAAAGAAAAAGGGAAGGGTTGTTCCGGAAAACAAAGTATCTCGACACTTTGGCTGCTACTTTCACAGGGTAGTGCTACTGCAGCTTCTGCTGGAAGCAGAGAGTGCGCTACACGCGACTAAGATGGTCTCCAGCCACAAAAGATAGTAAGCTGAAAAGAACACAAAACAGTTCAGGGATAAGCATGTAAGAGTTTCGTCTCTGCCTTTCTACACCTCCTCAGATATGGTCTTCTGGCTTCTTAAAATCCATCAGTGAAAGGGAAATAAAATTTTCAACAGTAAAAGGATCTTATCTTTAAGTAAGACGGCTAAAAAATTCAAATATTCACAAATCCTCCAACAGATAAGGTTCTAGATTATCTACCTAGCTTCAGATGCCCACCAATACTTTGCTCCTATAGAAGAAAATTTATAGCATTAGACTTCTTTTCTTCTGGAAGCCCAACCTTCCCCTACCCTCCCAGCAATAAGCATGGAGCGAAGGTGTGGAGTTTTCCTAAAGAAGTCTTGACTAAAATTCTCCTTTTCAATAGCAAGGGCTGTTTTGCACTTCCAGCCCAAAATGTCAAGGCCTACTCTGTTGCGACCTTATAGTTAAACACTTATTTGTTCAGGTTTACATTAGCAACAACAATTATATTAGAACTACATAGAACAAAAAAGTGCCTTTGCAAAACGCATTCCTTTTCACTCCTAGGGCATGAATGAATGAGCAGTAAGGTTTTCCCCTTTTCTGGCAGCAGCATTTTCATGAATTTTGGGAGTATAGGTATTTTAGCAGCATAAAAAGGGCACTCCTGAAGCACCTTCAAATATATTTGCCATTTGCACATATCTTATTATCTAGACAGTAACCAAAGCACAGAATGCAAGGTTGTTAACTGCAAGAATTTCCCCTAGTGGTCACCGTACCTTGCCAGGCAGCTCAGTACAGCTGACCGTTACTACAAGGAACAATTTAAGACAGACTTCTCCTTTTTTCCCTCCCATTTGCTCAACGGAATTTGAGCTTTTCCAAAGGGGAGCTCAAATTGTGAAACCAATCTCACAAAAAAACCCTGTCATCTTCCTTTAACTGTTAGCAGTTAAAGATATATAGTATACTGCTTACAATCAAACTTGTATGCTTTACATCCTTTGTATGTTGGACTGGAAATGAGAAGTCCGTTTGCTACTGTGCAAATGACAAACCACTAAAATACAGTCATTTGAAGAACTCCAGTGCTTGATCTAAGTGTATTATTTTTGTTTGTTGTAAAAACTGTTGAAGTAAAAAACAAAAGACAAAACAAACACAAACCCAAAACAAAACAAAAACACCCCACGCCTCCAAAGAAACACAAAAACGTTTTAGCACATAGTCAACTTCTATTCAGTTGATTTAAAGTATCAGGTCAAATCATTTTTCATTTCCTTTAACATATTGAGAGAATATACAAGCCAAATCACAGCTACCTCTCTGTTATTATTGAAAATTTATCAGCAGTAACATGCTCTTTAAAGAAAATCAAACTTTCTGTTAAGCAACAGAGAGAGCCTAATGGGTCTGACATAAATGTTTTATATTTTCATAATACATACTGAACCTTACTCAACATCCAATTAGTCTCTTTTACCTGGAAGTTAATAATTAGTAGAAAAGCTATCCAAGTAGAAACAAGTGAGTTTAGCAAAAAAGGGTACCACTAGCACTAACTGAGATATTATTGTATTTTCAAGATCATGTGAAAACTGGGAAACACCATTCAAAATATCCTCAAATAAGACAAACAAGTCGATACAGACAGATTACCAGTGTTTGCAAAATACAGTATTTTCTCCCTTTTTTGGGCACAGCTGAGATATTAAGTGGTTTGTTGTTTTTTTTCTTACTACCTCACTAAGGTATAGAGCTGTACACAGCACTTCACTGTGAAGAGATCAACTTCCAGACAAGGCTGACTGCTGTCTTTCTTTACTGGGTCAGTGACAAAGACCTTTGTAAATATCCATTTTAAATCCCACTGTTGAACAAGCTTTCTGTCTTGGAAGTGGTTTTTTGTTGCAGCAGAAGCCAAAAGTTGTCTGGAAACAGAGGTGTGACGAACCTTCAGGACCATCTCTCCACTTATCAATACTTAAAAGGACACGTTGCAACAATTAAAACAATGAAATCAATCCAGAATATTTACTCTATTGACTTGTTAAGAACGACCTTTACTCAAGCAGTCAGCATGTCACTGTTCCTCTTGAATACCACTGAGAATAAACGCTACTGAAAAATACAATTTTTTTTTTTTTTATAAATTTAGAAAATAAAGCATTTGTTCTTCCTTCCTTGCTTTTAAACCTGTTGTGGAGGGGCCATGAGGAAGATGAAAGAGAAGGTAATGATCTGGTTACAAACAAGAAAAGAATTCCTAATCATGGGAATATAGCTGGCAGACTACCAAAAGGGCCTCCACTGAAGAGAATACAATTTTGAAGCCTTGGGAAATCTGAGTCAGAAGCAACTGGTTTGAACAGTTTCCCAAGAAAATACTGCAGAGGGCTCAATAATAAAAAGACATCTTGAAAGGAATCCAGCACAACTCGCAGGGCAATCAATTAGGGAAAAGACGTTTAATGAATAACTTATTTTCAAGATGCATTTTCCTCCTGCTTTATCCATGGTTTAAAATATTTTATCTCAATTTTTGTGAAAAAAGGACATGATCAAAACCTATACATAAGGAATGCAAAAAATTTATGCTTTCAATTCTGACCTAGCCTGAAAGCATAAAATAGCAAGCAAATAACAATAAACTGAAAGAAATTTAACACACAAATTACCTATATTACCAAATAAGGTTCTCTACTAGCTGAAGGGGTTTTTCCGTTGTTTTTTTTAAACCTCTCAAGTAAGCAGCACCAGAAAGAAGCACTACACAGACTAGCTGGTTACCAAACCCACCTCCAGCCTGTGGGGCAGGAGTGTGATAGGCAGGTGGAGGGCAGGGCTATCCAACAACATCTTCTGGAGCATCTGCTGTAAAATACTGTAATTTCAAATAAGCACTTTACTTCTGTTACATACTTTAATCACCGTAGTTTACCAGATGCAAACTTATGAAATATATGTGTACATGAACTTGTCATATATAGTTAAAAAAACCAAAACTTCTAGTTAATAGTATTTTTCTGTTTACCAGAGGAGCCCAGTATGTGTACAGGTAGCCTATTTTCAATGCTGGTACAAACTGTGAGCAGGACACGACGAGAAAATAGAGATTCAAGAAAAACTTGAACTGTTCATATAAAACCTAAAATAAAAAAAACAAAACAGATAAATGCCTTAAAATTTGTACCCATAACATACATAAAATTCACTTTTTTGTGATAGCAGATAAAACCATTATATGTCATACTGTTATAGTATGCCACTCGTATCAATCTTTACAAATATTAAATACATATCAAGATCACTGTGCAAAGATTTACTCTGAAATTTTAACAGTAAACAGAATTCAGATGTTTGTAGAAGCATCTTGCAATAGTTTTATATCCACAAGTTACCTTTATGTTTATGAGTCAAGAGAGTTATTTAAAATTCTGCTTTTTTAATAGTAACAATAAAAAAAGCAAAATAAGTTTGCAAGTATCTGAACTTTCATTGGTTCCATTAAGTTTTCATTTTTAACTGCTCAAACTTTTCTTCCTAAAAATATAAAATTAAAAGTAAATCTTAATTTTCTCTTAAGTACCAATACTTAAATTCTGTTTTGTCTGCCTCACAATGTCTGTCGGAAAAATGTTTATATCCTGGCCTTAAATAATAAATAATTAAAAGAAATCATTGGCATCAAAAGAACAGAAACCATTTACAAAAATATTATCCCAGTCTTTGTCATTTGAACTTCTACAGAGTAGCGAAACTGAGTAGGCTATACCATGCTGCTCTGCATCACTGTGAGAATACCCTGAAACTTCATCCCTGTCTGCAGCACATACAGAAAATAGTATACATGAACTCCTCATTACTTCTGTTTGCTGTGTTCCCTCAGCACACTCTCTCCTCAACACAGCCACTGAAATTTCTCCTCTTGCAGGGGTGGAAGCTCTACAACTCATCTGCCTTCTTTCTGAAGTCCTTTGATTCTCAAAGGGACAAAGGCTACCATCAAGTCAGATGCACTCCTTCAAAATTACCATTTCCCACTGTTCTTAAAAAGAGTGAAAATACTCAATGTTCAAAAACAAGTGTTGTTTAGGAAGATAAAATGAAGGCTACAGAAAAGATCCAGTGAGTAAGGGTAAGTGACACTGCTCTCTTTCCAAATGGCTATCATGTGAAAACCTCAGAATAAGGCGGTATACTTCAGTTTCCATAGCAAGACAAGCTTTTTACAAAAGCAACCACAGTTTAAGTTTGCAGAAAGTTTAAACTACAAAAAGATTTTTAACAGAGTAACATGGGTTTTTGAGGTAATTTAGAAGAAATGCTCAGCAATAAGTTTCCCAAAATATTATTTTGCAATAAATACTGGTATGTAAGATATGTTTATTAATAAATAAAAGTTTTGGTCTAAACTCCAAGATAATTGTCCAAGTTCTAAGTGAAGACACAGTAACCTTACCACAGAATACATTATCCCATATTCCAAAGTAATGACAGATGCAAAGATTCCTTTGGTAATTAAAAGCACCACTTCAGCAAGTGCATGTTCTCAACATTGCTTTCATTATAATTACAGTACTAAGAAAATTATTCATTTTATAGGATTTTGAACATTCAAAGAATACATATATTTCTTTAGTAGGCCAGGATAACATGGCACCTCCAGCAGGATGATCGGAAGTGGCTTGGAACATTGAGACTCGAGAAAATGGATAATCGTTTCAAAGCTAAAAGATTCAAAATAGATCAAAAAGCCATATTTAAAGAGTGTCTCCATCTTTTACAATCCAGTTAATATTACAATGACTTCTGCATGAAAATCAAAAGTTACTGGACAATATTTATTGCTCTTATCAGTCCAACATTATTACTCAATTATGTAAAAACCTATGTCCTAGGAAAAATTATTGAAGGAAGTTCATTTCAAAGTGTCTTTCTGGCAGGCACAATAAAGTAGCAGTACCTCAAGATTGCCAGTTTCTTACAAGAATGCTACACTACTGTTCACGTAAAGGCCACCTAAACCGCATCAATTCAGAAGATTTTTTTCAAAAGCATGGAATTCTATTCCACTATTTACCAACAAAACTGTAAAGACAAAAAAGGTGAAATTGGAAGTTGCAGGGAAAATTGGTGCGTTCTTCCAAAATAAAATTAATTTGGCTTGAACCTGTACCTTATGTTACAACCAATTAAGTTTATACACTCATTTAGAGCAGTATGCTTAACTGTTTAAAACAGACTTGACATACTAGGTAAAAGAAAAGTCCACAGAGCACTTTAGGAGGTGCAGATCTGCAACAGCACCCACCCACCAGGAGAAGATGGGAGCTAAAAAACACCTTCCTACAAATCTTTTGAATCCTAGCAGACCACTGACAGTTCATTCGATACAAAGCTAAACACTTCAGTCTAGGTTAAACAAATTGAAAAGTCTGCAGTTACATAAAACTGATTAAAAAAAATAGACCACTGCTTTGAAGGCAGGAGAAGTATCTTAAAAACCTGCCCATCACAGAAGATACTCTTTATGGAAATTTGCGCAAAATTCCTAAGCAGCTGTACCCAGATGTATACGAAATGGTACATGGAATCTGAAGAAACTGGTGTAAAGGTAGAAGCAGTATTTTATATAAGTGTTAAGAAATCAGATGATATCTTGGAAATTTTACAGCTTTTTTAGCCAGTAAATAAAGTTTTGTTACTCTGAACATTATTTCAAGCTTGCATTTTGATATGAAATCATTTAATATTACCCATTGCCAGCCACAACTTTTAAAAAGATACAACTCTAAACAGAAGACAAAACTTCACGTCATCAAAATTTCAACCGAGGTAAATCACTGGAGTCAATACTTATGACAGTTACATTTATGGGTTTGGAATTTATGTCTAAAATTAAAAAAAAACTTAGAAACGTTTCATTTTCACCAACTATTGGGCTTTACGTTTAAGATCTCACTTCATTTTGAAGTTACTACTAAGTTTCCAAATACTACCACTAAAATAAAAATCTGATTCTGCCTATATTGTAAAAAACAAGACTTTCAAAAGAACAAACATTCTCTCTCTCAACAGGTAATTGCAAGCTATGGCCGATCCCTATAGGAAACACGAATCTAGTTTAGAAATCTGCAGTGTGGATTACAAATCCTAGTCACAATAATCAATGGTTTACTATATGCTTAATGAATTTTGTGACCTTTAGGAAAGCATATGTGGCTTAACCAGTTTCAGTGTATTTAATAATTTAAACTTTGGAAGAAAAAGTTTACTCTGTTCAATAGAGATGAGAATATTTTATCTGCCTGTGATAAGTGACATTTTATTTCTTTGACAGGAGATCAGTCTTAATTACAAAGCCATTAATTTTTTTTTGTTTTAATAAAGAAATGTATTAGAAAGCACCTGCCAGTCATTGGACTAAAGATGCCAGAAGAATAGAATCAATACTCTTATAAACCAGCACAATCACTTAAATAAAAAATTTAAGACAAAGCGTGTCTGTATTCAAATGCAGAAAACATTCAGTTTTTGCAACAGAACACAGGACTAATGGATGGTATTAGTAAATGTATGAATAACACAGCAGCATACACTTTTAGGTTTTAACTACTGAAGCTACAAAAGTTGTCTTCTCTATTGCTATATTTCATTATAACAACAATTTATTTTTTTTAAAGTATGAACTTGACAAAATTGTAATGTCTCTTTTGTCTTCATATACACTGTGAACATTATAGGCAAGAAAATGACATTGACGCAATATGGCTTCTTAGAAAAAAAGTGACAAAAACCCTTCCACTCCACAACAGAAGTACTGTCTGAAGAACTGCATTCAAACCCAAAAAGACATCACAATTTTTACAACTGCAATAAGAAATGTAACTCTGAAAAGCACTGGTTTACTAAACTTGGCCTTATGTGTCATATAAATTGAAGAGGTCAGTTGTTCTTGTCATTTAAGGAGTTGCCTGTTTCACAATACATTACTTATTATGCTTTCAATGGCAGGGAGTATGACAAAATACCTATGGGAGTACATCGCGATTTTCAACCATTTAATTCTCAATTGAAGACAGCACTTTGTCGTATTTTCACAACTGACCATGTAGAAGTGCTTCTGCTTTGAAAAGAGGATTACAAGTTTCTAATGATGACTAGAAATGCGCAAGGAAACCCATCTCAAATTTCTAGAGGTTCACTGAATTCCAACCACTCAAACAAACACAATGCACTTTTTTAGTGAATATCCCTTTGAAAACAAAACCATTTAGAAAAAAAGCAGCTTTGCTCTCAAACTGTCAATTTTAATTGAGGACATCAAGATAAATATAAAAAGAAAAAGAAAAATCTGGGCAAATAAAATTATGTTTTTGCAGAATCTACAGAACATATAGTCAGCCCAATACTAAAAAAAAAATAAAAATGGTTAGTAGCCTTACCCCAGGTATAAAGGTAAATACGTTGTATTTTTGATTTTTTATGGCATTTTTGGGGTATTTTTCTTCACACTTTTCAGGACACCCAAGCCACACTGTGCGAGCCTTCAGCTCTTTCTTTCTTCGGCAAATGTTTATGAGCCAATCAGAACAACTGAAAAGAAAAACAATTGTTTACTTAAACTCAAAAATTTACTATACACAATTACTATTTCCAAACCTGGAATTCTAAAGGCAAATATCTAAGAAAAACAAGCTTAAAAATTTTTGCCACATCTAAATAAGCAAGCACAATGTTCACTTGTAATATTTAGGGCAATTACACAGTACTCAACTCATTCAGACATATATAAATGCTTGCAAATTCTTTACAGGAAATCCTAATAAAATAATGACAAGTTTCACTACACCTCGCCCTGACACAGGTTCAAAACAACTCTTGCACAAGGATCTGCAATGGTGGAGAGGAGGCTGGAGCACCTCTCCTATGAGGACAGACTGAGAGAGTTGGGGTTGTTCAGTTTGGAGAAAAGAAGGCTCCGAGGAAACCTTATAGTGGCCTACCAGTATCTTAAGGGGGCCTACAAGAAAGCTGGTGAGGGACTTTTTAGTATGTCGGGTAATGGTAGGACTAGAGGGAATGGATTAAAACTAGAGATGGGTCGATTCAGATTGGACGTTAGGAAGAAGTTCTTCACCATGAGGGTGGTGAGGCACTGGAACAGGTTGCCCAGAGAGGCTGTGGATGCCCCATCGCTGGAAGTGTTCAAGGCCAGGCTGGATGGTGCTCTGAGCAACCTGATCTAGTGGGAGGTGTCCCTGCCTAGGGCAAGGGGGTTGGAACTAGATGATCTTTAAGGTCCCTTCCAACCCTAACAATTCTGATTCTATGAACAGGAGAAAGGAAGAGCATTCTTCCCCAACCAGCTTACAAATCTAGTGAAGAAGGCTTAAACTATGAGCAATGAGATAGACAGGAAGAGCTCACAGACAACTTTAAACAATTGCAATTTGGACAAGGACACAGGAGTGATGGGATGAGATCCCAGAGCAGGAAGAACAAAAGGCTGGCAAATGGAATGATGCCACTGAGGCTCAGCAGACTATTTACTAACAGTAAAACAAGAAACAAACATGGATGTGACTCAACTCACAAAATACAATCAGCCTAAGACCTGCTAGGACTATCCACCGGGGCAGATTATTCTTTCCAACCATCTGTATTCATTTGACCCACAGGGGCAAATGAGTACAAATGGTTTGGAAAGAACTGGTAGTGTAGAAAGAAAAGCAGGCTCGCCATACACTGTATATCCTTGTTTTACAATCCTGTATGCTAAAGGATAATTTCTCAGCACTTTTTAATACTGGGGGGAAGCGCTTTAATCATGTTGGGAGTCTGCTTTGGGACAGTGAATCAGGAAGACTGAACAGATAGTCCTTCCATGAGCACCTACTGCAGCCGAAGCACAGACCTAGCTGGTCACAGTGAATTTTAGCTACAACAGCAGGTGAAGTTGAATGTAAAAGGAAGTGACAAATGTTTCCTAGTGAGGTTTTTGAATATACTGACAATTTTTTTGATGAAAAAAAAAGTAACCATTAAGAAGCTCTTATAAGTTGTATTCAAACCAATAGAAAGGATTTTGCTGAGAACAGGAGGGGAAAACTACGATCCAGTCACCTCAGCATTGTTTCCTGGATGAATTCTGTATAGTCAACTTATTTGTATGTAGTTGTACACACCTGAAAGAAAACAAAGTCTAACCAACACTGACATGTCAAGAGCAACCTCTAAAATGGAACTAATTTCCCTCTGAGAAGAGCCAGATGCACTACTCCTTAAGAGTACATTTCCTCTCTTGACTCCCGGGGCTTTGAGCACCCTGATCTAATGAAAGATGTCCCTGCCCATGGCCAGGGAGGTTGGACCAGATGATCTTTAAAGGTCTTTCCAACTCAAATCATTCCATGACTCTATGTCTCTAATAAAACTTAGCTCTCAAGATATTTCTCATAAGGAAAGCAAAGGAACTGACACAGTTGCAAGAAATCATAATTGCAGAGTAGCTTGTTATAAAACTAAAATAATTTCAGTGAAGTTCTGCAGAGCTTTATCTAGAACTTACTGGGTAATTGAATAACAAATATTTCATTTTTCACACAACAAAAAGCTAGAAGAGACGGCAGTACATGTAAAGAGGAGATTAGAATTCAAAGCTGTCTTGACAGATCGGAAAAACTACCTGCAAAAATAGAATGCAGTTAAACAGGCAAAAGCGCAACATAGTGCATTTACACAGAAATAATCAACTACACAAATACAGAATTAGAAAAGCGTTAGTAGATGGCAGCTCAGAAGAGAAGGACCCAGTTACTGCATGAGCATGATGTACATATGCAAAAAAGAGACATGTGTCTGGGTCAGCGTGGACAGGCATACTACTAGCAAGTCATGACTGTATTCCTTTTTCTCAGTCCAACAGCTAGCGAGATCTCAATTGCCTTACAATACCATTTTGAATACCAAAATTCAAACAACCATATTGGGAAAACAAAGGCCATACATATGAGCAACAAAACAACTACAGGTCTAGAAAGCAGGCCAGGGTTGTCTACTAGATACATCAAAAGAAACAAGAGATGTTCAGAGAGGCTGAGTGTGGACCTAATACAGTCCACATAAAAAAAAAGGCATGTAGGAAACAGCTGCAAAGAGGAAAGGGACGACTATTCTCTAGGTCCACCATGACTAAATAATAACAGACTTCAACTATGGCAAATAAATAACGAGGGGGAACAGACATTGAGTAAATGCTTCTAACAACTAGGGTGGAAAGAAACACTTAAGGAGGCTGGAATGGCTACCACTGCAGGTCTCAGATCTGGTCAGATCAGATGTGAGTGGCAGGTGTAATTCATCCTGTGCAGGCAAGCAATCCACTAGACAACCTCTCAAAGTCCTTTCATATTTTTTCCACAATTACAGAATCATGGTACACACAAATATGCAGGGAAGGAAGGCTGATAGTTAGCTTACATCACCACAGTCCCACTTAAAATGTTGTCTGTAGTCTACATTATCCCAGGCCTATTACAAACTAATTTTGCCAAAGAACAAGTAGAACTCAAAGTTGTAGGCTCTTTTTAAAGAAAACTAGAAGTTATGCAACAGTAAAACCATTCAAAGCAACATTCACTTTGTTATGGAAACGCCACTACACCAATACCCAGAAGTTGACATTTAGAACACTTACATTCTAAATGCTGGATTCTTAAGATTTCTTCCCTGAAGCTTTCATTATGGTATGGACATCATTTTGGTTTGATCCTACATAAACATGCATTTCATTTTTGTTACAAATATAAGCCATTCAGCAACTTTTTCCCATCATTTTTAAATAGTCAAAGAATTATTCTATTGTAAAAATTTGTATTAATTCAACATTCAAAATTCAGCCCTGTTATTTAGTAACATACAAGTCAGAAAAATCAAGTTATCTTGATAATTTCTTAAATTTGTCTTTAAAGCAAAATGAACAGCAGTCTTTCTATGTCATGGTTCCACAATCAGTCTAATGGCTGCGAACCTATCCTGCCGCTGCTGAGGTGGCTAGTACCACCCTCCTCCGATAACAAAGGTGTGGATTCTTGCCCTTGTCCTTGTGCTGACACAACTACTCATGCAACTGCACGGGTAAACTGGACCCGCACATTCATCCATCTGAAAACTAACACAGAATAAAAAAGGGGACTATTTTCAGTTAGATCCACCCCTGATTTTTAAAAATCTATAAAACTGCAAAAATAGTTGAAACGATGCAGGCTATGTGCTTGCAGGAGAAGGTGGAACAATTCCACTCTGTGCCAGCTTGGATTTACACTTGATAAAACTGCTCATGGAATTAAAGCTTTAAATGTATTAATTTCCAGAGCAGGGGGTGGTGAGGACAATACAAATGGAAGAGACAGCTTTGCTGTATACTAAGAAGTGTCAAGACAGATCTGTAGCAAAAAAGTTCCAAGGAAAATATTCTTTTCCAGGGAAAGTGAACAAGCACAACAGATTCTGTCTAAAAGCCCGTAGACAGTAATTTCCTGACAGCCTTTGAAATCTTACATTGCTTAAATAAGTTTTTGAATTTAAACTGTAAAAAGACTGAACATTTGACTAGGCACAGTCGCTTTTGTAGAAGAATTTCCTCAGACACTGAGGACTTTTCTATTGCTAAAATTAAATATTTGAATAAAGCAACTGAATTATACTGCCTTCCCTACCATGGAGTTTCCCCTTCCTGAAACTACTTTTTACATTACAGATTAACAGAGAATGTGAAACAGATGCCAGAATGACCATTAGTTTAGCAAATGCCAAAAAGTACAGACATAAGAGTGATGTCTGACGCGGAAACAATTGTGATACCTTTTATCAAAGGGTTTTAACTGACACAGGACTAACAACCCTCAAGTTCTCAGACAGAAGAAAATCTCAGATGATGGAAATATTACAGGTTGTGCCCAAATCAGTATTGTAATGGTTCAGATGAGTTTTACTACCTTAAAAGTAAAAATCAGTTAGATTCTGCCATTTACAGTCTCAACAGTCATCACTGTTATATCACAGGAAGAGTAGGAAGTGGACATGCTGGCCTCAAAAATCCTAATCAATTCACATTAATTCAGATTTGTAAGAACCATGAAGTCTACCCCATATTTTTGAAACTCAGATTAATCAACACACAACATATAATTAATCTGTTCTCAAATTTATGTTCCCCAATACAGAAACAATTTTTGTGCAAGGGTATGGATGCTTTTATGGGCTTTTTGTACCCACTAAATTTTTGTGTAACAAACATCAGAAGATAAATCAGAATAGCATTCTCCAAGCTTCAAATATCCTAAAAACATGATGTTAGATGTACCATGATCAAGACACACTTTAGATTTTCCTGAAATCTTTAATGTAAAAGCATACCTTATGCTACGGATTCAGTGATTAAAAAAGAAAAATCACAATCTTGCTTATTGATTTAAGCATTTATTTCAAATGCCCTTGCCTAGAAAATTCAACACATGCACAGATAGCTTTTTTCTTAAGCTAGCTATAAGCCATGTTGCCTACATCAATAGAACAGATTGCATATATAAAGAAATGAACTAATTGATAAAAGAACTTTAAGGTATATCTATTAAATGACTTTTTACCAATCTGCTTCCTGATATATCTGTTTTTATTTGAAGGAACAATAACCAAAGTCTTCATATTAGTAACTGTTGCCATATTAAAAAAAAAAAGCCTGGAGTAATTGTTAAATAAGAACCCTTAACTTTTTCCATAAATAGAGCGCATCTCTTCAAGTCAAAAGCTAAAGTAAAAGTCTCAACTGACTCTGCAGTTCTAGTAAGAAAGGCTTTTTTTATTTTCTCTTTTAATTACTTTTATCCTACAAGCTTAACTGCCAGTATCTTTCACAAAACAGCATTTTCATCAGAAAGGAAAGATAATATAAAAGCTCTATATTGTCTGCAAGGGTCAGCTTTTCCTTATTAGGTTTTAAGTAGCAGAAACTAGTTCTGCAAAGAAAACATACTGTAATTATTGTACTCAACAGGTAGCTTCAGTAATCAGGCCAAAAGCAACACAGTGGTCATGTCATTCTTAAAAGATCAGCATTTTCCCATGCTTCTGCATAACAAATGCATCGCAGATTAATTGAAAGAGTACAGGCCATCTTAGAGCCCAAATTAATCCGAGCATTTGATATCCCCTTCACTTCATATGGAAATGCCATTCAATGGCACCATTTTCATAGGGACAAAGTGTTTTTTGATAACAAGTGGAATGTAAATCTCATGAGAAAGAAATCAATCCAGCCCAAAGAACTCCAGAGTATTGATCTATGTGCATTATAATTTCACAAGCTCGAAGAGAATTTGTAAGTTAAAGGGGAAATGATTACAGCCACAAAACAGCTGCTGTATCACAAAGTTTTCTTTTAACTGTGCTATGAAAGCAAAAAATAAGCAGTTTCTGAAGTTAAAAGTTATATTGATTGAATTAAGTCTTCAGTTTGTTCAAAATCAAAGACATTTGATTTAATTATGATTTTTTTTTTACATTGCAAATGTAAAAAATGTTTAAAGAGCTGCAGATTTGCAACTAAAGTTCACGCCATTCAGTTCCAAACAAGACTATTGTCTAAACAGAAGTTAAAAGCTGAATAAAGGATTTTTACAAAAATCAATTTTAATGTACAGTGAACTAGTGAACTCTGTCACACATCTCATATTTGTTCCTGCCAAATGGGTGAAACTTTTTCAATCATACAGTTTGTGATGTAGCAACAAAAATCTATAGAATATAAAATTCTAAAGCTGCAAAGCAAGAGATGGAAAAATTCCTCTCACAAAAGTGAGATTAATCCTAACAATGCAACACAGACCAAAAAATAAAACCACAGAAACTAGTGGGTATGGCAGGGTTTTGTTTGTTTGCAACAAGTAAAACAATTTGGAAGTTGAGATTTCAGTCTCATCCATTCTCAAGTATGACATACTAATTTCCACAAAAACACAATGAAATTTTAAATTCTGTTCAACTGAAGAGGTTTCAGACCGCTATTTAATCTCACATTACTCTTAAAAGAATGCAGTTTGCCTTCTGGAAATAAGTTTCCCTTATTTTCATAGCACATATATTCCACCATCAACACACATGAAAATTGTTTTCTTACATGTCCATTTCAAGTGTGAAGGAATCAACACCCAGTTCTACACCAAACTGATACTTCACACCACATGAAAACAGCGTAACTCATTCTACTACACAGTGTAAATAATAACTGCATGTATGACAATGATCCTTTCCAATGATGCTAGGCAAATTTATGATCTTCTTAATGATCCTAGACAGCTTTATGAACTGCAAATAGGTATTTCAAAAACTCTAATATTCTGTGGACCCCAGCAAAAATTCATGAAGTTTTATTATAATGAGAAACCATGAAAAAGTATATCTTAACACTGACTGCACATCCCTGACTTTTATCAATAACAAAGCCTCAATGGTGCTTTCAGCCCAGAAAAAAAAACTCCTTATCACCACAACGGGTATCTACATACTCACTCGGAAGTGCTCACCCAAGCTGAGGTTTTTATCCAACCTGACTGGACCAGTATATAAGATACGATGTGATTCACCTTCTTTCCAGCTAATTTTCCTCGTATCATGTAAGCAGATGTCTGCAGCTTTCTTGTGGGAGTATCCTCTGCCTGCCAATACTCTACAGAAATTTCAAGTTTCTGCTAGGATCTGGGGGTCGTCTTTTTTTTCTTCAATAGAGATTTTATTTTTTCCATGAAAGAAGAAAATTATATGCTATGATATTCTGTTATAGAAAACACTAATGTGATTAAAATGCTTCTAGGTATAAATACAATACTGAACAGACTCTTTATTGTATCCAAATTCAGTTGAGGAAATCAGCAAAGCAGAAGTCATACTTCTCCTCTAAGGCCTCTTTCTTAATGAAGGCTTTTCTTTTACATACCTACATTTGCAGTAAAATATGTGTAAGATGTAGCAAAATAATCCATAATGCGATTTCCTTGCTCTTTTCATTCTCAACAATCTATCAAAAATATGGCTCAAGTGTTTTAATTAATAAGTTCTAACAATTTGAAAGTTTCTAGGCTTGAGCTCCACTTAAAGCTGAGATCTACCTATCAATTTTAAAACGCACACAAGAACATGAAATTTTACAATCCTCAGCATTAATGACACTTTCTTGTGACATTCTCTTGCAACTGTTAATTAGTTCCAACATAAACTCATCTTAAAATTGCCTCCCTCTATTAAAACACTGTAAATTCTCCTGTCAGGGCGACCACGGGGTGCAGTCTTTACTGGTCTACTTGTTTTCATGAAACTTACAGGAATGTAATCATCATAACTAATACTCATTAACATTTAAAGCGCTGAACTCACCTAAAGTGTATTGTTCGAAAGGTATCTCAATTTTAAGGTATGTCCAAAAGATTCACAGCCTCTTTAAATATTTTTAAAAGTTTTTTAAAAACTACAATGGTAGTTCTGTAACAGAAATAATGCTTCCAAAAAGCATTTACGTACACAAATGCTGCTTCTGTAAACTTTGCTACCTTACTTGCTTCCTGCTACTTTCCAAACACTTATTCCATATAATAAAATTAGTAATCTAAGAGGTTTTGTTAAATCATTATAGAAAGAAATAAATCACCACAGATCATATTTTTCTGCAAACAGCAAAGGTGTATAATGAAATTATTTCAAAACTAACAATGCACAAATACAGCTTTGCTTAGGTAAAACAACACTATCAGACCTCCTGGAATTTATTAAGTGCCATTAAACCACCTGTGAAGACTGCTATCTAAATCAATTCCAAAAACCATCTGCCAAAAAAATCATTCATCATTTAAGTTTACTGAAAACTCTTCACTTACTTCACTTGACTGATTCTCAGATTTTATCATTCGAGATAAAAAAAAACCCTATGATTCTTAACCATACTAATAGCAATTTCCATATTTGGAAATTTGCTAGCAATTCATTAGAAATTTACTATTTCAAGGCAACTGCATACAGCAGAGTTTAACACAAAAAGTTTTCTAAATAAGAACCAAATCACAAAAGCTAATCCCAGGTGTAGTTCACTGCAAGGCCACCAGTTACACATGTTCTTTAACCTTTAAAGTTGAAGTGTTAACTAATCATCAGTCAATGAATTTGCTTTTTCTTTTCAGCAACAACAATAAAATTTATATATTGTCAACTTCGCACACTAACGCCCTCTACCCTGATGTGGTTTTGAGTAGAAGCGAGGACTAGGCTTATATGGTGTATTACGGACCTCAGACTAGTACAAATTTAGTGCATGATCTCTCTTAAAAGCCTCTTTCTTGCAAGTCAGCAAAGCAGACAGAAGTAGTACACAGCAGCAGCTCCTAAGAACTTCCTTTATTAATGGCTGGTAACGTCCCAGTAGCGAAAATGCAGGCAAAGCAATCAAAAGGTGCATGACAAGCCAATTATTGTGTTGCTGTACTCCGCACATATCACACAATACACAGTTACTATTTACTGAAGTCGTTTAATAAAACGTACTGGTATGTAACAAACCTAGTGCAAAGGAACTTCCAGCCACCGCAGATAAACCATTCTAAGCCTCTTCTTCTTTGAGAAATTCTGGCTCTTGGTAGAGTATGGTAATCACTCTCATCATTTTCAAAGCCTTCTTCTGACATCATTAATGGCATTTCATCCAAATGAGAGGACTCATCTTCCACTTGGTACCTGGCAAAATGAAATAAAAACACTAAATAAATAGCCGGCATATCATTTTTCATTACCGTGAATCTCCTAAAGTAAGAAGTTAATTTTTGCCACATGGAATTTTATTAGAGAGATATTTTCATCTAAACATCTCATGTATTTGTGCTAACACATCAACAAGAAATTCTAATTTGAGTTGAAAATGTGTAATACAGAAAAAGGGTCTGCAATTATTCTAGGGAAATTATTGTTTCTTATATAATCTGTACATACAGAGCTGCAACTTCATACTTTTCAAATGATTCTTTGTAAGATTTTGTTAAACAGAATTTACTTGGCAAAGTTTATAGCAGATGCAAATGACTGAGTTTTCATGGAAGTACAGACTTTAGACTTCTACTGAGCTTCTTCAACTTGCTTTCCTGATGTCTGTTCCAGTGTGCGCAGGCCTCTGAGTCACACTTTCTACACAACTCATCAGTATCTTAGTTTTAATTACTAAAACATTATAGTTACTTTCATAATTCTACACAAAAACATTCAGCAAGTCAAAACAGATTTGCCTGTGGGACCTACAGAAACACCACCAAGCTAACAGTGGTCCTTTCCTCTCCAGAAACTATTCTCCACTTAAATTTTACATTTCTGGAATGCTTTTTATGCCAAGACAAAACACTGGAATATTTGATCAGAAAATCCCCCTAAGCGCATGTAAATTGAGTGACTAATTCAGTTCATATTTTTATACCATTCGGAAGATGACTGTAAGAAACTGCACTATTACTCAAGTTTCCTTTCACAGACTATTAAAAGGACTACTAAGTATATTAATTAGAAGAAAATTTTGAAAGGAATTAAACATTATAGTCAAGCAAAGATTATCTGCTTGTATGCAATAACACAATAACCCTAATCAATAAAAATGCACAATACAGAAGATAAAGTCAGAAAAGCTGGCTGCACAAACTCTTACAAAATATGTGAAAAATGTATCAAACAACAGAGAAGCAAAAACTCTAAATATATAAACACATTACTTGACACTATTGGTAATGGTAGTTAAGCAGTCTTTAAATAGGAACAGCTGATGAAAAAAAAGTATCTTACCAAAATAAATCAAAATACATTCTGCATAAGTATTTTTAAAATTTCTCAAATACTTTATGGTTTGGAAGACTAGTAGACTACCATTAATCTATTCTATATGCCATGTATCTACCTTGAAATTATTCTTGCACTGGGAGCAGTAAAGAATAATTCCTAGAGCAAGGGGGGGCAAGGGGGGGGAAGGACACAAAAAAACCCAATAACACACACAACAAGAAAAAGGACTGAGTCACAAAAAAAAAAAATACCGAGTGTTTGGCACAGAATTAGTAAGTTTGACTTTTATGAAGCTGTACTGTATAGTCATGTCTTACAATGTGTGTCCTAGGACTGTCCCGTTTTCCCGACAGCAACCCAAAACCAATCTATATAAAAATAGTAATCAACAAAACCAAAAATCCATTCCCTTCACATGAGAGAGCATGGAACACATGGAGCTCTACCTAGGGACGGATGAGGAGCAAACTGTGAACTTCTGGGTTAGGACTAAAGAGAGGACCAGTAAAGGCAACATCATAGTGGGTGGCTGCTACAAATCACCTGAACAGGAAGAATGCAGATGAGGCTCTTTACAGACAAATAGGAGCACCCTCACATTCACAGGCCCTGGTGTTCATGAGGGATATCCACCACCCTGGTATCTGCTGGAGGGACAACACAAAAGGACATGAGCAATCCTGGCGGGTCCTGCAGTGCTTTGCAACAACTTCATCCCCTAAGTAATCAGAGGAGCCAATAAGGAGAGGTGCTCTGCTGGACCTCACACTCACCAAGCAAGGAGGGGCTCACTGGGGATGTGAAGGTCAAACACAGCTTTGGCTGCAGTGACCATGAGATGGTGGAGTTCAGTTCCTGAAGGCAGGGACAAGGGTGGCAAGCAAACTCACAAACCTGGACTTCAGGAGAACAGATTTGGTCTTTTCAAGAACTGCTTGGAAGAGCCTCATGAGAGAATACTGTGGAGGGAAGAGGGGCCCAAAAAGCTGGTTAATATTCAAGGATCAGCTCCTCCAATCTCAAGAGATTTCCATCCCAATGAATAAGAAGTTGGGCAAAAACACAAGCAGGAGCTCCTGTCCAAACTCAGACACAGAAAAGAAGCACACAAAGTAAGAACAGGTAACCTGAGAGGAACACAAAAACATTGTCCAAGCATCCAGGGAGAAAGCTAGGAAAGCTATAGCCCAAGCGGAATTGAATCTGGCCAGGGATGTCAAATATAAGAACTCTGTAAGTACACAGGTGACAAAAGGAAGACTAGGGAAAATGTGGGCTCATTGCTGAATAAGACAGGGGACCTGGTTACACAAGACACAAGCCTGAGGTACTGAATGCCTTCTTTGCCTCAGTCTTTACTTAAAAAAACTGGCTTTCAAGAGTATCGGGTCTCAGAGAGCAGGGGGAAGGGTTGGAGCAAGGAAGATGAGGATAAGGTCAGGGAACACTTAAACTGGATATATATATAAGCCTATGGGCTCTGAGGGCATGAACCTGTGAGTTCTGAGGGAGCTGGGCAGATGTCATCACAAGGCCACTTTCGATAATCTTTGATCAATCACAGCAACTGGGAAAAACGACTGGAGGAAAGCAAATACCACTCCTATCTTCAAGAAGAGCAAGGAGGACCACCCAGGTAACTACAGGCCTGTCATTCTCACCACGATCCCTGGGAAGGTCATGGAGCAGCTCATCCTGGAAAACATTCCAGGCACACAAAAGACAAGAAAATCATCAGGAGTAGACAGCATGGTTTCACCAGTGGGAAGTCATCCTTGACCATTTTGATAAATTTCTACACTGAAGTAACTGGCCTGGTAGATGAGGGGAGAGCAGTAAATAGTGTCTACTTGGACTTCAGTAAGGCTTTTAATACTGTCTCCCATAAAATCCTCATAGACGAGCTGTTGATGCAGCATATGGATGAGCAGACAGTGATGTGGACTGAAAATGGTCTGAACAGCCAGGCCCAGAGGGTGGTTATCAGTGGTGCAAAGTCTAGTTGGAAGTCAGTAACTAGCAGTGTATCTCAGGGGTCCATACTGGGTGCAGTCCTGTTTAACATATTTGTTAGTGATTTAGATGATGGGGCAGAGCGCATCCTCAGCAAGTTTGCAGATGACATAAAACTCAAGGGAATGTCTGATAGGCTAAATGAGCACGCTGCCATCCAGCGTAAGCTTGACAGACCAGAGGAAATGGGTTGACAGGAACCTCAGGAAGCTCAGCAGGGCAAACTGCAAAGTCCTGCACCCAGCAAGGAACAACCCCACACTGGGAGCCACCCAGCTGGAAAGGAGCTTGGTAGAAAAGAAGCAGGGGATCCTGGTGGACACCAGGTTGAACATAAGCCCAGTGATGTGCCCTTGCCACAAAGAAAGCTACTGCTTTCCTGGGCTGCGTTAGGCAAAGTGTTGCCGGCAGGTAAAGAGAGGAGATCCTTCCTCTCTGACTAGCACTGGTGAGGTCACACCTGGAGTCTTGTGTCCAGTTCTGGGCTCCTCAGTACAAAAGAGGCATGGACATACTGGAGAGAGTCCATTGAAGGGTGGTGAAGATGGATAAGGGACTGGAGCATCTCTCCTGTGAGGAAAGGCTGAGAAGGCTACGACTGTTCAGCCTGGAGAAGACAGGGCATGGGCAGAATCTTACTAATGTCTATAAATACCTGGAAGGGAGGCTGCAGAGAAGACTGAGACAGGCTCTCTTCAGTGGTACCCAGTCACAGGACGAGAGACAATGGGCACAAACTGAAACACAGGAGGTGCCATCTGAACAACAGGGAACGCTTTTTTACCATGATTATGACTGAGCACTGGCAAAGGTTGTCCAGGGAGGTTGTGGGATCTTCATCCTCAGAGATGTTTAAAAGCTGTCTGGACACGATCCTGAGCAACCAGCTCTACGTGGCCCTGCTTGAGCAGAGGGCAGTTCTGCTGACACAGAACAGCACCCTGAGCAGTATTCACTCCAAAATCTTGACAGACAAAATCCAATATTTTAAAAAGAAAGTAACACTACAAACACCAGGACTAAGCATGAAAGGCACCATCACTGGATTTGCATTTTCTCAACTTACTGTAGATTTAATACAACAAACCTGAAATAATTTCCTTTTCCCCTAGATTTCTGTGTTGTGCCCTGTTCTATACAGGATATTAAAGCATTTATTAACCTTTTTGGATATCAGGAGAGGAAGGGGGGAGGGAGGGATTTCTATTGAAAAGGCATACCACATAGCTTACACTAGCTATGTAATAAATTGGTATCAACCCAGTTAAGAAGGAAGATGTAATAAGGAAGGAAAGAAAAAAAAATCCCACTAAAAACCGCTATTGGTTAACCAGTAATGACTAGCTAGATACTTCCTCTTTTGGTTGGCAGGTGATGCCCTGATTTCTGCACCTCCTTTGAATCACTTGGTATAAGACATCATTAAGGGATGTTAACAATGTGTTCAGACCATATTAGAAAACAATGCATAACCAGGAAAAATAATAAACACACACCCTCTGTATCCCCTGGCTGCAAGTCAGCTGAGTACTGGAACCTTAAGTGTGTTAGAGCTTGTGAAGAAAAATCTTCATGTTTCACATGATGTAAAAGCAAAACCACACAGCAGAACACATAACAAAAGTTTCAAACTAAAAAACTGCATAAATTTCTTCAAAGTTATGAGTTCCCTGAAAGTTAAGTTTTGTGAAAATATGGCATGGAAAATGCTTTCAGAATTATTACCACCAGTACCCACTTAAAAAAAGGAAAATAAAGTTTAAAACAAAGATGAAAAAAGATCTTCACAAACAATGTTGTTTGCAAAAAGCTGCATCTAATGTTTAGTTTAATATGGCAATCTGGCAATATGTTTTCCTTTCCCATTTCTATTAATGGTCATTAAGAAAAAACACTCTACAAAAAATTCTCTTCACAAAACAGAGCAGTTATTATATGTTAACATGTATATTATACTAAATTATATTGATTACTCTCAGACTAGACTGATTTGAATATTAGACAATAAAAACACTGCTTAGAAAAAAACTTAAGACATTACTTTATGCCAAGACTCCCAGTCAGACAGGCCTCTGTTTAAACAGATTCACATGCAATGCTTTATAATCTCTCCTGGTTAAATTTGCAAATCACATTATCACAGTTTTAATATACAGCTTTGTGCTGCATTGTATTTTGCTTTTAGATATCCAAACAAATAATAGCATATTTGTAACACCATCCAGTGAAATCACAATCTGCTAGCTGTACTGGAGTATACAGCAGGATATTGCAAAGTAACAGATCCCCTTCTGTACAAAGTTAACAAGTGTCTCATTCAGAAAATAATATCCTTTATATACAAAGGTAACAGAGCAAACATGGTTAAAGTCTCTCTTGAAGTAACATGCTAACGCAAGAGAATTACAGGAGAAAGACTTGGACGAGAATCACATTCACAGACATGCACAGTATTTAAATCTACTCTTGTAAATATGGTAATATTTGCAGAGTACATTGATGTCCTAAGCATAATTTCTTTAAGGTTTTTTTGCCATTATATTATAAACAAATATTTTTTTCACAATCAGTACTTAGGTTTGCACTTTTAATTATGGAGCTTCACCAAGTACTGAAGATAATGAGCATAAGCACCATCATATTTAGTAACGCTGACTTCAAAATACAGCCTCTGAACTGGCAAGCAATTTACTCTGTTTCAAAAGCAATTTTGCTATTGTGTTGGAAAATTGTACTTCAGTATTTAAAAACAATAAGATAATGAATAATGGATTTTTCATAACTAGGATAAGGACAAAAATCTTTACGTCTTTGTTACCTAGTATTTTTCTGCACTTAATTGCTTGAAGTGCCGATTTTCCTTGAGTGACAAATCAATTAAGTATAATCCTAGAAACTTTTATTAAAATAGGGAAGCACTGAAAGCAACATGAATAAAAAAGCCAGAGTGAAGATATCAAAACTCTCAGCATGAGTGCTGCTAAATCAGATATGAAGACAACTATCTTGACAAAAATATGGTTTCCTAAGGAAAAAGAAACATTAATATTAAACAACTTTCAACTAAATCTGACTACTATTAGGAATATAATTTAACAGATTTAAGTGAAAGGAAGCCATGTACAATAAATACTTTTAAATGAAATTTTGATATAAACATCTGCTGTGAAAACGATGCCTCAAGTCACCTGTAGCTACATTACTCCACTTTGATGGCTGTTTGCCAGAGTAGATGCAGCTGCAGAGTTCCATGGGTGCCATAACTGGTAATGGAAACCATTTTAATTCATTTAAATCTAATCTGGCTACCTATTTAGATCCATAATTATTTCTGTATTTTCTGCCAGCTTTCCATTGTTCTAAAAGAACAATGTTCAAGGGTGCAGTAAGAAGGTGCAAGGGGCATGGCAGTCATGACTGCATGTTTTTTCTGATTTTACTCATTTGACAAATGCAGAAGCAGTATCTATGGTGAATTTTTCTATCTGCCTACTTAAAAGACACGGGTAGGACAGAAGCACCGTGTCAGACACTGCATAAATAGTGTTTCCTCGTTGCCTATCACTTGTGCTATACACCATAATTCACAAAAAGGAAAAACAAAGCTGATGTCTTAAAGCAGTATTTCTCAAACCTAGTGAGGGAGGGAAAAGGAACATATGGCCACAAGTCTATACAGGAATTGGATGTAGGAGATGGCTGTGGGATGCAGAGTAGCATGGAAGAGAGGCAGCAGTAGAAAAAGTTCCAGCTGAGCATCTGAGTAGAAAAGGTGAGAAAAGCCAGTTACTAGCAGTTGAGCTACCATCACTTGCCACTATGACCATGTCCCATGCCATCAAGCAACGGTGATCTGGCCCAGTGGCTGCTGCCAGCTACAGGACTCCCTCTGCTTCTGGTCGTGGGCAGAGGAAAGACTGAGGGAGTAAGCAGCACAATCTATCTCAGCCATATCCTGCTCTACCTCCAGTAATTCCTCCAAGGGTTAACCTAGGTGAACACCTTTTCCAGTCTGAGGATAAAGGAGACTGCCAAATTGTAGAGATGCTGTAGGAAAGAATAATGAAGACAGGGAAAGACATATTTATATAAAAAGCAAGAATTGTTTCTTGAAGGACAAACCACTAAAGCAGCAACTGCTGTAGGCTGCCTGTATCACTGACATAACTGTTCATATTCGGTTCTGTAACCAAAAAAAAAAATCCCACAAAACTGCACAGCAGTAGGAAAAAAATTAAGAAATGTACATCCATCCATAACCATATTTATAAGTATACGATGTGTTTTCATATAACTGCTTCTCTTAGTCAAATATTCAGCATCTCCATAAAACAGACTGCTTTGCTAGAAGCTACACGAGAAAAATCAAATTACAAATACTTTTTTTTTTCAAATGTTCTTCTGCATTTCTAAATATCGGAAATTACTTTTTTGCCTGTAATTTCAAACACCTCTATGCTTTACACAGCAGTAAATTCAGTTAAACTACAGAGCAATCATGTTGTTCCTAGATTACAACAGAAGCGAAAAACGGAAAAATCTTCTACAGCTAAGTGCACGAAATTTAAAGAATTTCCTTTAACCTCTTCCTCCAAAACACAGAAATGCTATTTCAGAAGTTTTTAGAATTAATTAGAGCTTGCCACTATTTGTCCCTGTTTAGCTTTAGTTGTGCCTTTAATGCAAGTGCACCCGTAATCAGTATTATTTGGGAAGTCTCTGAATTCAAGTCCTGGCCTAAAAAAAAATACGTATACACACAAAAAATAATCCTATTACAAATTTATATGCATTATCAGAGACAAGTGTGTCAGACGTCTACATGTAAGATGACACTAACAACAGTATTCCAACAGTTATAATAAAACAAAAAAATCCAAACCCCAACATTTGGACACCTTTTAAGGAAGCTGAAGGTTTGTAGAGCTGAACATTTACATCCGGTTTCAATAGTTAACTTTGCTTTTGTGTCCCTGCATAACAGGATCTTTAAAAAACCTATTATAACCCTCCCAACACAGTGTATGTTTACCCACTGGAGAACAAAATAGAAGGAAAAAGTACTTCTACTGTATGCAGGCAAGTTTATTACTGAGTGTGTCACAGAGATGAATAATATTTACTGCAATAAGACCAAATAAATCAAGTTGCCCCCAGCCTTCTACAAATGATACAGAGAGATATTCTGGAAAAACACTAGGCAGCATTTTTGATCAACTACTACAATAAAATAAAATAAATAATAAAATAAAAAAGCTGGCATCTTCTGCCATGCAGAACTAAGGGAAAAACCTTTACATCTGTTGAGATAAAGGTCCAAAAGCAGACGACATAGTTATTACCAAGGTTACCCTTTCATCGGTAGCTTATCAAAAATCGCTTAAATCACAGATACTAAGACTACAGGTTCCACCAGACATTTACATAAAGCAAATATTCTGAATGCTATTTACATTCTCTTTCTCCTAGCTCACGCGTTCTTACCAGATCTATATACAGATGAAGAAAATTCAGAAGATCTGCATAATGAAACTTTCATGAGAAAAGGCACCCTTTCCTTATTGCCCTTATTGCTCACTTTACAAAGTGCTATGCATATCTTAATATAAGATCTTTTTCAACTCATGACAAGATGAGTGAGTCTGTATTTAACAAAAAATAAGTACCAGAAATACCTAAATACACAGCAGGACCTGAGGAAACGTCACATCTACATTCACCCAAACCCTAATTTTAATTAGTAGGGTACATCATTGATCACAACAACGGGACCATTTTATCACTGTCACTGGGTATTGTTATTGACATTGTAGCCCAATCAATTGCTTCCTCTCCCTGTTCTTAGCAATCCAAATGCCTGCCCAAGCAACACAAATCACTGTATTTAGATACTACAGATATAAAACAGGAAGGCATGCAAATATAGGTCAAAAATAGCAGCTTAAGCATGAACAACCTTAAAAATAAATTTACAAAGTTTGTTCTACTGCACATGCGGTCACACGTGCTCACTGCAAAAGACAGCATCATCTGCAATGCAATTTGAAGTTCTCAAACTTTTTTTGCCTGATGATTAAAATTCTTCAGATCAGGATAATTACTCTAAGAATAATCATGCTAAAGATTATGACTGTCTATAAATCTATCTTGGTGTGAAAGAATATTACTAGTGCAGAAAAAAAAAAACATAAGGACAACTTTTTCCAAATACACAGTTCTAAGCAACATCAAGTCAGAGAACTGCAATTACTAAAATCACCTAGAGTTCCTACGTCATCAAAAATTATGTCTGCAGACAAAGTATTACAAACTACTTCTCAAGTATGACACCAATGAAAGTGGCATTGTACATAAAAATACTTTACAGTTGCTATTGTGAGCAGCTCTATATGCGTGTAATGCACTTACCTGCATCATTAAATCAAAGATTGCTCTGAAAAAGCAAAAGCCAGAGAAACTAAAATAACAATGACAACACACCCTGCATAAAAGCTCTGAAAACATTGATATGGCAAGGCCATTTTTCAAAAATTATATATCAAACTACTTTGACCTTTGTCCCAGGAAAAACTCTCAGAATCTACACCTATCCTAAATCAGGTGCCAGCCTCAACAAGCAATATTAACCTATGAATAAAGTCTCCATCAAACAAAGCAGCACGCAATCCAGGAATGTGAAAAGTGAACAAGGAGCACAGAACGCACATTAAGAAAAAGTTTAAAAAAATTTCACTGCTAGGTTCTTTTTCCAAAAACTAGTGGTACTTCATAACTTGAGAAAGTCTGGAAAACACAGACCCAGCCACTGTTATACAAATACAACATCCCAAGTACAAAGATGCCACGCAAGCAACCCTGTTAGAAGAATCAGAATTAAGAAATGGCATCTCATATTCAGCTTAAAAATTACTCAGTGACATGGTTCCAAACAACAATGGTGAATCTCTGTCCAAAACCACAATTCAGGAAAGCCTAATGACAAAGAACAGTATGTCCTGCAAGACATTAACATCAATTTTTGTTTGTAATGAAAAGAAAGGAAGTTTTGCTTTGCAAAAGAGGCAAACACTTTGAATTGTAGGCGAAGTCAGTACAAAACAGGAGGGCAATAGGTCTCCTGTAAAAAGAACAAAAGGACATACACGATTGATCCAATTTGTAAGAATGGCATAATAGTACAAACAATTCTCCTAACTATAATTCTACAGAGATTTCTTTGCACCTCATTTGATCCTTTCCTCCTTATGCTAAAACATAGAGGTGTATTTGAATAAACATTTGAATATATCAGCATAACATACAGGGCTGTGTATTTTAATGCGTTCTCATTTCCAATGCACTTCACCATCTATATATTAGCAGCTGTAACATAAAACACTTATCAGGAATACCACTTTTGGTTCTTCAGAGTTCGCTACTTTTCTAGCAAGTATGGGCTGAACCTGTAACATTTGTAATTTTGTTGTATCACAGTAACAACCAATATATCTCACTGGGTTGCTATCTCCAGCAAAGAAAATTTCTGTCCTGCAGAGAAGAGGGTTAGACTAATGTACAATGGTGCATCCACTTGGTTGCCAGTTCTGTACACGTGTCACAGAGTGGAGAAAAAAACATTACAAGACAGAGGCCCTGGTTTAAACAAAGCATCATAGAAACCAGGATGATGTTATGAGCTTTCTCCACCATCAAGTGTAAGCATACCAGTACACATGCAGCCAATTAACAAGTAGTACCCACTCCTGCACACTCCCACAGTTGCTTAACTTTTAGGAGTTTCTGTGACCATATCCTGAGTAGTAGGATGAAGAGCATTAAATATGGTATTTCTACAAAAGAAGTAACATAAACACTTACACAGTTTATGTTCCTGGACTAAATAATTTATTACTTATGGACAAACAACAGATGTTTGAAGAAGTAACTATCACTTTGCAACAGTAGTTTTAAAACATAAACACTCAAAAGTAAATTCAGTTCCATCTTCAGAATGGTTTATCACAGAAGCTATATTAAAATTCAAATTAATGTCAATATTGTCCATCTTTCAGATTCATCCAGGATTTTCAAACTAATTTTCAGGACGAAATATGTAGAGCCGTTCCATTAACAGCTGTGTGGGGAAAAAGAGCAGATTAAAATGAAACCTGTAGAATTGCCCAAATATTGTAAGAACTTTTGTTCTAAACATTCAGAAGTACCCAGGGAAAGAGAATCATAGGAACTAGCAACAATTTAAAAAACCTCCAAGAAATACCAAGTATCACTGCATAAAACCCATGCAACAGGTAAATTCTACTGATACATGTCAATACTTATATTTTTGAACAACTACAAACATTAGGCTTTCCCAACCCACAGTTATAGCAAAATAAATTATGAGCTTTCTGTAAACACCATTCTACAAGAGATGTTAGGTCCTATTAGCTCCAATTGTTACATGGTCTCAACAAATACATTTTGAGTTATTTGGGGAAGTTTGCATTCTTAATTATTACATTTAAAATGTCAAAACCCTGGCATATAATTTGCCACTAGAGTATGAAGAATAACATCTAAATATGAAAACCACGCTGTAGTTCAGAACTAGAACACGCGCTTCTAACAATTGAAAGCAGGCACCAGGTACCTAAGTATTTTAACAAAGCTCACTTCAGACATCAGGAATTAAAGAAATCACAGAATTACTGTATGTGAATCTAGTATTATCTGTTGACATTTCTATGTCTCTATTTTTTGGTGGTTCACTGTGAAACCTAGCCAAACACCGTGAGAAATGATAACCAGAAGGACAACGATATTGCTGGGAACAGCTTTCATTTAAATGAAAAGCATTAGCACAGTAATAACACATTACATCATCTTACTTTCCACATAATACGAAAATCTGTTTGACATTTGTAGGTATCAGGGAAGCATGTGAATTCTCAGCAAACTTTGAGTTCTGCAGACTTCCATTCCATTTTGCCTGGAATAGATTCTTTTCTATTATACATACGTCACATGAAATAAGCTACAATCCACCAGTTGTTAAGCAACAAGTATGCTGTGTTTAGCTGGACAAAGGACACATTATTCGATTATTTTGTTCTTTTTCCCTTTTCATGTAATTTTCTTTTTTGCTAATGACATAAGAATGAGAAATCAAAAATAACAATATAGTCGGCTGCCTTAAAACAGGGTTGCTGTATCACTGAACAAATCACAGAGACAAGCAACAGCAGTGAATCTGTTCCACAACTTGCCCTGCTGCAACCACCTAATATATTTCATGTGGTCATTCGCAAGTACACTAGTGTGACCCATACTATGGGTAATCATGCAAGACAATTCCTTCCAGTGAGTGAGTGCTTTTCATTACATCACCTTTGTGATTATCTGGAGTGCAACTGAACTTATGTAATACTGGACACAGCTATTAAGACCTGATTTTTTGGTACCAGCTCAGGAGTCCCAACACCTCACACCTTAGCCCTGCTAGACCAAATTCTGCTGTCATCATATGCTTTTAAGTGCAGGACACCTGAACAAACCAGGTATTCTGCTTATAGATAAATGAAGGCTGACTACTGTTTAACTCCTTAGCAGTTTCAAAATTCCACCAGACTTGTTGTTTTCCTTCTATCGACTTCACATGACAACACAGCCACAGCACAGTTAACTTCCTTCCTGTGTTTAGCAGTTGATTACTCTGGGGCTGATGATGACAAGTACAAGCCTAACATATGACAACAAGCATGCGCAGTGAGACTTAAAATTTAAGGTGATCCTGGATGTTCTCTGGTCTTCTTTTCCCTTCACAACGTAACCAAAAAGCAGTAGGTATTTTTCCTGTAGATAAGAGATCCTTCATGCTGAAGGACAAAGTGCTGAAACAACCACTTCTTTTTTCCCCAAGCTTTCTACTACTCAAGTTGAATATATTAAATACCACCAAGAATCTTTTTAATAATTTGAAGATTAACAACCTTTTACTTCAAGATAGATTTCCCTAGTTTCTAACACTAGCACACAAATGGGTCTCTGTCCATCTGAGGTAGATGAACATGGCAGAAGATATAAAACCTGAATTTCTACTGCAAAAGTAGTAAGTTGCCCTTAAACATCAGAAATAAAAGCAGAACAGGATGCACGTGTTCACTGAGCCATATGTAACATTTAATATGTATTTTTCTTTTTTTTTTTAGACAGGCCTTAACATACAGAAAGTGAATATATAAAATACATTAATCTTGACATGTTTATATATGAAGTACATCCCAGGACATTTCATGGTTCTTAACCGGCTACAATTTTATACAAAAGTGTACAGTTTCAGGTGTCTATCATCAAAGTTTTTTTTAGGTGTGCAGGAAAAACATATTCCAGCTTTAAAATACCTGCTATCAGTCTGCCAAAATAATCTCAAAAAGCACAAAGCACATTAAGGACAAACACTGAGTGAGAAAGTCTCTGTCCTCACTGCAAAGTAAACTACAGCAACATCAGCAAAGACTCCTATAGACTGTTTAGTTCAAGCAAAAGAAGTCATCCTACAAATTAGCTCTGAGGCCACTCAAGGCTAGCAACTGACAAGTTGTATTAACTGATGTTGCACAGTAGCAGGGCAATCAATGTGAGTTAAAAACACTACCACACTGAAGTTAAGGATCTGTGTATAAGACTTTCAAAAGACTGTAAATTCTTCACTGAAGAAGTGAATCACAAGTCAAAGACTCTTGAGGGCCCAGAAACCACAGTACTGGATTAAACCTGAGATTTACAATACAACTCTATTGTATTTTAATTGGTGTTTGTTTCTAGACATCTTCGGAAGTATGAATTATACCCTTTTAGGCAAAATCCACATGTATATATGCACGTGATAACTTTCTGCATATCAGAGATCTCAGTGACTTCACTTCAACCCTCTTATAAGTATCTGCAACATCAGGACCTTTACTGCAGTTTCCACAGGAATGCAAGGCTTCTTCAAAGTCTGTGCTGAAGATAAAGATTAGAAAAGCAGGATGAATCATTCATAAAGACACAGGAGTTGTAGTTCAACTACAAGCTTAGAGTCATAAGACTTACAAGTTGTAGTTCAACTATCTGCACTGCCATATTTCCTCTTCGACATTACACAAGACACCTGTGGTAGAAGCTACACAAGCATTCCCACGCTTTTGTTACAGGTCCACCAGACCCCTTTCAAAGCACACAAGAGGTGCTCTCACAAATCCAGCACATGGTATTCTTGAAGAATAACCAACCTACTCAACTCACCTTAGGAAAAATATAAAGAATTAAGGTGAGTGCAGAGGTTGGTACATGTATTCTGATTCTCAGAGCTCAAAAGGGCAATTTATTTAACCAAGTGATTGAAATAAAAAAACGTAATAAACATGCCTGTCAACTTTTAAAGGTTTTATAAACCTACAAGTAGTTGAACTAAAGTAATGAAAATCATAGGTAATCATTTGTGTAGAGGATCAGTAAGTTAAATACGTATCACCTGCACTTGAGCAACACATAGATTGTAAAAGACCATAACTCTGAAAGATGTAATCTAAATTAGAAGGGATTTAATACACAATCTTTAGAGGGTGATGTTGATTAAACAAGATGGAGTGGAAGAAGCAGATATGTAATGAATCGGTAGTTCCTTGCTAGATCTTACAGCTTGCCAAATGTGCCTACAGAGCCAGGTTTAAACAGTTTGTGTAAATAACTGTAATTACTGCCTGCAAACATACCTTCAATAGAACTGTGTATCTAGCTGTTTTATGAACTCCGCCCATCATATCTATAGCATTTTTCAAATCACCAAAAGACTCCTGGGTAACCCACAACAGAACCACCTGACACCTTTCATGGTCTGGAGTAAGTTTTTGCCTTCTCTTTCCCTCATTTTACTTTTTCCTGCAAAGCACAACACCTACTGAGAAGCTTACAGATTCCAGGAAGAGTTTCAATTCTCTGAAGCACAGGCATGATGATGGCAACACTACCCTTACCTCAAAACAGAGGACAAACCTACTCTTGGATGTTGGACATTCAAGTATTAGCAAGATGGGGAAAACTACTACTATGGCAGACTGTCCTACAAGCCTGTGAATATTCATAAAAAATAATTTTATCTAGTTTAAGAATCAAGACAACAACATTTAAGCCTAACCTATTTTGCACAGTTTTAATTGTTAGTTATTCCATTCTGACAAAGTAAATCCATTTTATTCATGATGACACATGAACACTGATGAACAACAGCACCAACTATGCTGTTTTTAGGAAGTCCATTTACTTCAAATCCTACAACTGCTCCCTCCAGTCCTTGTATACACAACCTAGGATGCTTCCTAGGAAAAAATAACCTTCAAAGATCTAACTATAGTCATATCTTCCATTATAACAGTGCTGTCCAATGGACATACCAAAATTACGTAGCAAAGTTTTTCCTTGCTCACAACAATAGTATACCTAGAAATTATTCAGAATAATGGGACGCAAAGAAAGATTCAATCTTTGCCTGAAAACTTAATTTGATGGCAGACCTTTAAACTGGCTTCTTCAAATTACTTAACCCACTATATAGTACATCCCAAGAAATTTTGAGGTTTTTGTAATCCTTACATGCAAGAATACCCAACAACTATCTCACGGCTTATTTACTAACGACGCCCAAATTAGCCACCGAGCGCGGACACCCCGCTCCTAAGTAAACTACGGGCAAGGGACCCGAGTTGCACGGAGTTGGCGGCGGCGCTCCGCGGGGCCGGGGCAGCCAAGGCCGCAGCTGCCCGCGCGGGGCCGGGGCCGAGGCCGCCCTGCGCATCCTCCCGCGG